>CM046346.1:24913182-25513182 GCA_025403435.1 Artocarpus heterophyllus
GTCTGATCTTTTCTTTATTACCGATGCTTCTGTAATCTCTATGCATATATAGTTAGGATAGCTGATCACGTGGAGTATTTTGTACTCTTAAGACATATCCATATCATGTCTGTAAACTCTCTATCTATTATTCTAATGCGCCTTTTAATATAAATACTTGCATTGTTTATTTTATTACTATTATTAAATGACATCCCTAGTCTAATTATAAAGCACAGTTCAAAAACAATAAAGGATTGAAAAATGACATGATCAATATATGCACTTCTCTTGATTTAAGTTAGAATAAACTTAATAAAAAAAGGCCCTCTTGACTCAAAATCCTAGCTCCGTCGTTGAGTGGAAAGTACTTTGTTTAGTGGCGATGCGTTATTGTGGTGGGAAATAATTATGGCATGCCTATCAAGTCCAGATCCATGCAAGGAGTCCATGTAATATTGAGCATGCTCAATTATGTAGTCATGGTGTTATGTCTTGAAGGTCTGCCAAGTTTGTCAAAGAAAACGTAGAAGATATCTCATACATTATAGAGGAGTCACCAGTGTAAGGCGGTGTAGTCTGCTACTGTACTTTGGCATATTTTAAAAGAAATTTTCTTGGTGGTCTGGTTCTTTTGCTACATCTTTTTATGGCTCAAAAGGCTAAGGTAAATGAAGTTGGTGTAATTTGTGTGATTTTATCTAGTACTTGTATTGACATGAAGAAGCTAGTCTTTTAAGGTAGTATGGGAGAAGCTATCGACATGTGAAATTAGGTTGGGTTGTAATTGGGTACGAGGGTATACATCATTTAAAAACTTACGGTTTTAGTCAGTTTGGTTACCAACCAAATCCTATCAGCTTTTGGAAATTAAAAACCAAAACCAAGCCGAGAGACAATCTCTTGGGTTTGGGCCTTCACTTTAAAAATCTAAAGCCTTGAAGGTCCAATAGGCTTTCACTCTTTTCAACTTTAAATCTTTTTTAAAGAAATTTAGCTACATTAATGGTTAAAGTTTAAGAAAAAAAGAATATTTTTTTTATTAAACATGCTAACTGACTGAAAACTAGTTGGGAAAACTGACAAAAATCGATAGAAGAGACTGTCTCTCGGCTTGGTTTTGGTTTTTAATTTCCAGAAACCGACAGGTTTTGGTTGGTAACCAAACCGACTAAAAGGTCAATTTCTAACCGATGTATACCCTTGTATCCAAAAAAAACCCAACTAATTTCACATGTGGATAGCTTCTCCCATACTCCCTTAAAAGACTAGCTTATTCATGTCAATTCAAATGCTACATGAAATCACATAAAATACATCAGCATCATTTACCGTTTATAAGTGCTCTTAATGGGTGCTTTTTATTCTTTTATTCTTTTCTATTGCCAAATTGCATCTCATAAATAGATGGTGAACTTCCGCGGTTTTGGGTGTGATTTGAATTGTACTCTGGGTGTGTATATGTATGAATGCACGTATAGTGTTTTCTTTTATGTTTAAAAGATTTTCTCTTTTCCTTTTTGGGCCTGTTTGCATCTCTAAGGTTTTGACGGCACATGCAAGGTTTTTTCTACGGTTTTTGTGTGTTGAAGAAAAACAAAGAGAAAAAGAAAGTACGCTTTCATAAGTGCTATTAATGGGTGATTTTTTTCAAGGTCTTCTTTCATGCTTCCGTTTAACTTTATGGTCTTTATCTGCACATCAAAATCTAATGAATGTACTCTTGTTGGTCTCCATGTCGCCTTATTATCATTGTTACTTGATGCTCTGCAACACCAATATGTTTTTTTTTTTTTTTCTATACACTATAATAATACTTGAAGAAGATTCATTCATTCATTCAATTGTTTATGATTTGTATACTATACACATTCATTATATTTTTGTCAGGTGTTAGAAAGAAAAAGGCTGGTCTAGGAGCTCTAATATTTGTGGTAGCCTTTTTTTTCCTTGGTTTTTTTTTTTTCTGCGTTTTGGTGAATGGGCATTCACTTCCCTATGCCTTCCCCCGATAAAGGTCAGGTCCCTTTCTCTTTTTGGCTTTTTTCAAACTAAAACAAAGGATCATATCATAATTTTGAAAGAAAGATTTATGCTGTGTAGGTTTCTTCGTGATGCCTCAATTGGTTTGTCAAATTGGGGTTATCGGTGTTACCATCATGGCTGTCCTCTCCGGTTTCGGAGCTATCAATTTGTCCTGCAGTTATCTCTCTCTTCATTTCGTATTTGCTCATCTTCTATTCATACATATTTGTTTACCTTTTAATTTCAATTCTTTCTCCTTTTATCATTAATTTTTTTATATAGTTTATTTGGTTGTGTCAGAGAGAGATCGAGAAGTCTGAAATTAAACGGAAGAACGTGAGGATTCGGGTTGAAAAGTAAAAGATGGCGTGCTTAAAATGCCTACAGTGGTAATGCTTTATGAATTAAATACATGTGGTCATCCAAAAGGTTGGTGTGGAATGCCTGGAAGCTTCTTTTTTCTTCAATTTGTGTTATTGGTGCCTATTTATAAACATATGAACTAAATTCACGTTGTCATCCAAAAGGCTGTCTCATTTATTCTTAGCTTTTATGGTTCTTTTTAATTAAAAAAATAAAAATAATGGCAAAGGTAAGAGGGTTTTAAATGGTTTACTTGTTTCAGAATATAAACGCTTAAAATGAGTATACAATGTTTAATCTCTATTTCCTTTGCATTCTTTTAGGAACTTGAGAACTTTGTTTGAGACGCCGGTGAATCACAAGAGGTTAATTCATGCTATTGTTGGGCTCCAAAGGAGTCGAACAAGATTGTAACCAAGTCCTTGTTGGAGAAGGTGAGGCGAGGCTATTGGGTTGGATCTTTCCTTGAGGAGAATGAACTTGACCTTGCCACATGACAATATCTAAGCGGGCATAATTATTTAAATTTGAGTTTGATGTTCCCTGCCGTGAACTTTATGTTATTCTTGTATAATTTCATTTTTCTTTTTTCAAGAGTCGTATACTTTCATAACATTATAAAATGAATGAAGTTTTAAAGCTATATTATTAAATTATAAGTGAATTATGTTTCTTTTTTAGGATTAAATAACCTAAAATATATAGGAAAGCAATAGATATCCAATCCATAGCATTTTTAAGGTCGGTTATTGATGTTTTTTAATATCTGCTCTTGACCAATGTCTGTAAATATTTTTAACAACAGTCAAAGAACTGTTGTTTTTAACATCTTTAACAACAGTTTATGATTGTTTTAAAGATATAGATTTGTAATCATAGTAGCTTCGTGCTGGTATGAAAACGTTATTAAAAATTCTTTAACAACAATTTTCCACTGATGTTGAAAATAATTTTTATAACAGTGAGCTCGTTAAAAGCCTTTAATCTCATCAAATGAGATTAATATGCATAAATATTTATAGTGATATCCCTTTTTACTAAAATGCATATACACTCATTAAGTTCAAGCCTCACGAGTGATTGCAAGCATTATCGGCCTCATGAACTTAATAACACTTAGGTTGTATCACTGAATTCTGATAAATGAAATTCCCTCTCCTAGAGTCTCAATCTCACATATCTAAATTATCCAATCTAGCAATCAAGTAAATTATAAGCATTACGTGTAGAGCACACAAATGAATTGAAAAAAAAAATTATTAACAACAAATTAAATATTCAAAACATAGCTTTAAGCTAGGCTACATTAATCCTCTGGATAAAGAAAATCAATTCATAGCAATAATTATCAACAAAAATGATCTCCTCTTGATGATAACAACAAAAATTAAAAGAGAATAAAGATTAGAATAAACTTTTGTGAGAAACCAAATCTCTTTTTCTTATTAACCTTCTTGAAGCTTCAAAAATGATCTCCTCTTGAATTTTTGTTGAAGAAGAATTGATAAGATTGAAAACTAAATCTATAAACTAAAAACTAAAAATTAACCTAAAAAAGGAATACTAATTATTTATTTTCTCTTTTTCTTTCTTTTTTCCTCTTTTCTTCTTTTGGAAGCTCTCTAAATCTCCCCAAAAAATGGGGCATCGGGTTCCCTGGAGCAGAGACATGCGGCGATGTTCAAATTGGCATTAGGTGGAGATGTGATGTGGCGCGAGAGGATTTGATGCTAAGACGAGAGTACTGAAACAAACGAAAGGCGCGAAGTAGTGGATTGCCCGTGGATGTAGCTGCACGGACACATGGTGCACCTTCGCTAGTGGAGCGCTGCTACGATTCTGCTCTTCACGCTCCTCTGTCGGGAGTGAACGAACGCACTCATCTAAACCGTTCAGCTGTTGATGTGACGGTTGATGAGACGACTTCATGAGAGTTGGACTTTAAGCACGTGCTGGAGTATTTGGACTGTTAAAATTCAAATTTTTTTGTCTTTTTGACGGCATTTAGTCTCCAAAATTCTATTTTGACCCATACCACCTAATTTAGTATACACAATTAAGATAAGATGAAATTAATGGAAGAAAAAAATAATAATAATAATTCAATTAAAATCAAATCAAATTAACAAAATAAAATATATAAAAATAAACAAAATTAAATCAAAATATCAATAACAGAGCAAAAATATGTGCATTAAAGGACATAAATAACTCTATTTTTATAGAGTTATCACTTTCTTAAACTTAATATTTTGCTTGTCCTTGAGTAAAAGAAGAAAAGAGAAATAAAATTAAAATAAGGATAAATATTAACATAAAAATAAAATAAAAGAAATTCTCAAAGACTAAGCACTTTAAATGTATAAATGATGAGTACACACCTAATAATAGTATGGATCCAATTCAAGTTCTAATCGAGCCGATTACAAGGGCTAGAGCTAAAAGGTTCAAAGACAATCTTAATGGGTTGATTCAAAACATTTGGACTAAGACAAATTTGTGTAGGTCCAATGAAGATGGAAAACGCCTGCAACAAGTGTGGTTTACCAAAATTCAAGCTTTGGAATAATTTAAGAAAGTTTCTTCAAAGAGAGCTTCAAAGATGCTACCTCCAATTTCAGCTAGTTTCCAATTTTAAGCTAGTTTCCCTTTTCTGCTAGTTCCTTATTCCAATTTGAGAAGTTTCCCTTTTTTTTTTTTCATTTTGAGTAGTTACTCATTAGATATCGGTGTTTTTATTGAGCTGAATTGTAAAGCTTGTTGCCATTTTGAGTACTTTCCTTTTTTTTTAAGTTGTTTAGTTCCTTGATTTGGTTAGTTTCCTATTTGGTAAGCTTTCCATTTGGTAAGTTTCCTATTTGATTAGTTTCCCATTTAGTTAGGTTCCCATTTGGTTAAGTTTCCCATTTGGTTAGTTTTCCATTTAATTAGTTTCCCATTTAATTACTTGCTTGATTGAAAAGTTAGTTTCCTTTTCTCTTTCCATAGGCACCAACTTAATTTTCCTATTTTGAAAATAGGCAAGTAAGTAGAGAAAGTTAGGATATTTGTTTATTTAGTTTCCTTTTCTTTTAATTTTTTGATTTCTTGTTTCCTTTTTCCTAGTTTGGCATTTTTTTTTTTGAAGTGCTGAATATCTAGAATTTCTAGTTACCTAATTGGTGAACTTTCTTGTATTATAAACTTTGTTTTCTTTGAGAACTTTTCGAACTTATTAGAATTTTCATGGCATTCACCTATGACTTTTCCATCAATCCTTCCATAATTGATTGTGGCGTCTTCTTTACACTAAGGTTCTTGCTTCACTATAAGCAATGGTGTCACGGTTTCATACAAACTTATTTCTAAACGATATTGGAGACTTATTTAACTCAAGAGGTCTTGTCACTTTATTGGCAGGGTTCGTATCAGTTGGTATTCAGAGCCAGGTTCTAGTTCAGGTTTGCCTATCCTTTTTTTCAATTTTTTTTGTTCACTTTTTGAATCCCTCCTTTCCTTAGAATATCCAATTCAACAAAAAAAAAAACGTTTATAAAAAAAATAGCAGCAAAAAAAAAACATATGTCAAAAAAAAGTTCAAGTCATGTTTCAATGTTAGACATGTATGCCCTAAGGAGTAAAAATGTAAAACGTTTTTGGAGACATTTTTATCAATAAAGAATTTATTCATTTATATATACCAAATCTTGTCTTCTTTATGTTCATATTTGTTGAATGTATGATAAGCAAACAGTAGTCTGAGACTGTCAGTCTAAGCCTTAAGAATTGAGCATATGATGGACTGATTATACGAAAGACACGATTCTTAAGGTGACGGTCTAAAATATATGATCCGCAATCGAGGGAATAAAGTTGGGCGCTTTATTCATGTAAAGATTGTTATGTTGTCTATATCCCTTTTGGGAGATGGTTTGTCTTGACCATCGGAGTTGGACTCCGTGAATAGAAACATTGGCACGTTGTCATAGGTGACGATGTGTTGGATTGGGACATAAAGTGAATTGATTTGGATTAATAATTCTGTCTTGGAAAATCGATTCACTTTAGACAGTCATTTGTATTGTATCTTAATCTTGAGATAAATAGTGGGCCCGTTGTCTCAACTTGTGTCTTTTGATGTGCCAAAGGGTGACACCCACATCTCAATAGTGGTATGCATACCGGTACGTTGGAGGCATGACTCTTGATAGCATAGACTTGTTATTCATAGATATGGAATCCATAGCTCCTCTTTAGGAGTAATGATATCCTCTTATATGCGTTGTCCTGTAATTGAAAAACTGGAGCGCTCAACTATTTGGATACATAGGTGTAACCGAATGGTATACTATCTTTGGATGGGGAGTTTTCTAATGGTGAGACAATGGAATGTAAGAAAATAATCGGGAAGGTAAGACAGAACTTGTCCTTAAGCCGATTATGGATGATCATATGGAGATGCGATACACTATGATATGTCATGGAGACTTAGCTACACGAGCTTCGTAATTCTATAAAGTTCGAGAGTGCAGCTCCAAGCTTTTAGTGAAGTAGCGTTGGAGTTGATAATTATGAAATGTATATCTGGGATATTGGGTTTCATAATTATCATGAGCTTGAACTTTATAGGTCCATTTTGGTCCCCTTTGCTAGCTCACAAAGTCCTGTAACGACACGGCGTGCTTTTTCAATAATTGGTGACTTATGTCGGATTTATCAAATTGGTTTAAAATTTGTAAGAATCAAATAATTCATGTCTGTTTATCGGTTGAATTAATTTTGTAAGAAATTAGTTTAAGATAAACTTGTTGAATTATTGCGATCAGATAATTCTTGTCTGTTTATCGATTGTTTTAATTTTGGACAAATTAGAACAAGATAAACTTGTAGAATTATTGTGAATTCATTTATTTTCTTAGAGATTATCTTGATAAAGTTTGTTTTGATCAGATGACTTCTCTATTGGGTTATTTGAATCAAAACTGAGACTTTATCCTTTAGAATCTCGGGTGGAAAATAAAAGATTCGTGGAGATTTTTTCTAGGGAGTTTGGCCTGCCGGATGATGTGTTCGGCCTGCCGATCAGCGAGAGATAAGATTACACGTTTTCACACGGATCTTATCAGATATTGATCCGAACTTGATTCTGTTTCGAGTTTATGAGACCAAATCTGATATGGACTGACCCTAGGACCAATAGATATAAAAAGGAGTGAGTCTCATGATTTACTCAGATCAATTTGAGAGATTAAGAGTGATACTCTTCTAGTGAGCATCTGAAAACTCCCTGAGAGCTTTTGTTCACAAAATCACAAACACTAGCTTTGGGTTCTCTCTATTGGTTGGAAGGAGAGTCACCAGTAGAAGAGCTGTACGTGTGAGCCCACACTCACTCCGGTTGTGGATAGAGAATAGCAAAGAAGACCAGTTGGTTGAGGCTCTTCTAGAACGTTACTTCTCTACACAGGTTGCAGAGGTTCTTCGGCACACTGAGGTTAGTAAGATCTGTCTAATTTATACATATAACATGTCAAACTTGTGTTTTGGAAATTACTCTGATGAAAAAATTTTAAAAATTCCGCTGTGTACTTTGTTTCCAATAATTGGTATCAGAGCCATGGTTTTTACATAAATTTGCAAGTTTGTGATCATGTTATATGCATAAATTTTGTGATCTTGATCTCTCCTATGCTTGAATTGAATTTTATAGAGAGATGGCACTCTAGGTTTCTATATAATATATATATTGTCATGGATTATGTGGTGAATGTTTATTAATTAATTATGGTTGATTAAATCATTGTTTAATTATTGATTAATTAATTAATACCGGTTCTGGTTCCTTAGAGGTTAGAATGTGTAGCTAGGTTTTTCATGTAATTAGATGGCAGACTATCATCTCCGTCTAGAAATTGTTATTTAGTTTTTAATTTGTAAGAATTTTGTAATTAAATAATTATTTGGAGAAGACGGAACGAGAAGTTGGATCTTAAAGAATGATGATGGCGCCTCCAGTTATTTCTTGAGTCTCTAATTTTATGTTTTTGAATTGTTGAAAATAAAATTGATGAATTGCATTAAAATTGTATTTTTGGGAATGAGGGTTTTCTGCTCGGTCGGCATATTGGACCTAACAGTTCGGTAGGCCGAAGGTCACAGATCGGCAGGCCGGACGTGTGGTCCAGCAGGCCGACTATGGGGCAGAAATTTTGGTACTCTGCCGGCAGGCCAAACCTTCAAGATCGGCAGGCCGATCACCCAGATCGGCCTGCCGACCTAGAGTTGCCAAGTGTCTAGAAAATGTGCAATTTTTTCGGTGCAGTTTTAATTTTATTTTTGGGACAATTCTGAGAAACATTAAATTTGGATATAACCGAAAATATGAAGTATTTGATTCATACGGGATTGAAGACTTGAAGATGGATATTACATGAAAAAGGATACAACTTGAGGATTCAAGGATGAAGAATCGATAAATGTCTCGATTATTCTCTTGTAATCTTAGTTTTCTATTCTCTAGGATGGAACCATAATATTACAGTTATTATTATTTGCTTGTAGCTTTGCTTGATTGCTTTGCTTGTCTGCATTATAATATGATTTACCATGTATATTGATAACATGTCATATAGAATAGGGAGTGCCGTTCATATTAAAATTGTTCATGCATGATTTTAAAATAAAACCTTGACTTCAAAAGATTGAGTGGGAGAAGGTTTTCGAAGAGAGGACCTAAGGCCTCCATCGTTGGTCCATAGGAAGAACATGGTATTCCCGACCCCTATAGCTTTGCTTGTAGGGGTAGTCCCGACCCCTATCGATAAATGTCTCGATTATTCTCTTGTAATCTTAGTTTTCTATTCTCTAGGATGGAACCATAATATTACGGTTATTATTATTTTGCTTGTAGCTTTGCTTGATTGCTTTGCTTGTCTGCATTATAATATGATTTACCATGTATATTGATAGCAAGTCATATAGAATAGGGAGTGCCGTTCATATTAAAATTGTTCATGCATGATTTTAAAATAAAACCTTGACTTCAAAAGATTGAGTGGGAGAAGGTTTTCGAAGAGAGGACCTAAGGCCTCCATCGTTGGTCCATAGGAAGAACATGGTAGTCCCGACCCCTAGGAAGGGATTTCTATCATGTACCAGATTAGATATCTGAAAGGATAAGGTATTTTAGTATGATTTATGGTTGCACACCCCTAGGTGGTGATTATAAATCATGGATAAAATATTGAAACGGTGGTTATACACTCACGTTAGTTTTATTATTAACCTCCCCTAGGGGCTCTATTAATAAAATTAATGGCCAAAGAAACGATTATTAGTATATGCTGGATCATACGGGTCCTGGATGACATATATTAATCAGGAGGGGATCCATGTTCCTGATTGAATTTGGCATGACTCCCCTAGGAGCTTGTTGAATTCTGAGTTAGGAATTATCGTTGTAAGGTTGTGATATTTTCAAGGTTTTCACATATAAAAACATTTGTATGATTTTACATGATTGTGTTCTCTTACTAAATTATCATATATGTTTGCTTATGTTTGGTATATGATTCTTTATTATAGATTGAAAATGTCTAAAAATGCTTTATCATCGATACTTGACAAAAACCAATTAACTGGTGAGAATTATAACGATTGAAAACGGAACCTGGACTTCGTCCTATCCTTTGAGAAACTGAAATATGTACAGACAACCCCTTGTCCTCCCGAGCCTACGAGAGACTCAAGTAATGAGCAATTCTAAGCGTACGACCGCTGGAAAGATGCTAATGATCAGGCCCGCTGCTATGTTATGGCTAGCATGAACAACGTGTTGCAGGCTCAACATCAGGATTATGAGACTGCGAAGCAGATCTTGGATAATCTTGAGGACATGTTTGGAGGCCAGGCCATAACAAAGCGGCAAGGGGTGCTTCAGAAACTCTTAAACTGTAGACAGAGACCGGGGACATCTGTAAAGGAGCACATGATGTTGGTCATGGGTTACCTCGCTGAGACTCAAACCAATGGAGCCGACATCGATGCTGAAACTCAGATGACTATGGTCTTTGAGACTCTGTCTAAGGAATTTATTATGTTTAGAGCTACTTTTAATTTAAGCAATAGACGGGATATGACCTTGACAGAATTGATGAAACAGTTACAGGAGTTTGAACTACTGATTAGGGAGTCTCCTGCTGGTGGTGAGGCCAACATGGTAGCTGCTTCTGGTTCCAATCCTAACTCTGGGAATGGAAAGAAGTAGCAGGCCAAGGGTGGGAAGCCTCTATTCCTACTGCTACCAAGAGCAAGAAGAAGAAGAAGAAGAACCCAAAGAAGCTTAAGTGCTTCTTCTGTGGTATGGTCGGGCATATAAAGAAGTATTGCAAGGACTTCCTTTCCAAAGGAGGTAGGTGTGATCTTCTATATTTAGAAACTTGTTTGGTTGAGGAATCTAGTGACATCTGGGTCATAGATTTCGGTGCAACTAATCATGTTTGTGTTTCTCTGCAGGGATTCAAAGAAACAAGAAGTCTACTGCGTAAAGACTTAACGCTTCGGATGGGCGATGGATCCTTGGTCTCAGCGGAAGCAGTGGGAGATGTCCATCTTTACTTTGATAATTATAGGAATTTAATTTTGTGAAATTGTTTTTATGTTCCTAAATTTAAAAGGAATTTAATTTCTGTATCTTCTTTATTTAAAGACTCCTACGTGGTATCTTTTAATGAAAAAGTGGTGATTCGTAAAAACAAATCTTTTATCTGTTCTGGATGGATGCAAAATAATCTATATTTTATCAAACCTAAGATGGACTTATTGCTTAATGCTGAGATAAATGATAATAACTCAAAAAGACTTAAAACTTCTCACTCTAATAAGACTTTTCTTTGGCATTTGCGCCTTGGCCATATTAACCTGAATAGGATTCAAAGGTTGGTAAGGGATGGACCTTTAAGTCACTTAAAGGTGGAATCTATACCTCAATGTGAGTCTTGTTTGGAGGGTAAATGACCAAGAGACCATACGGGTCTAAGGGCAATAGGGCCGAAGGGGTTCTAGAACTTGTGCATAGTGATGTTTGCGGACCGATGAACATCCGGGCACGATGAGGGTATGAGTACTTTGTCACTTTTATTGACGATTACTCAAGATATGGGTATTTGTACCTAATGCACCACAAAAGCGAAACTTTTGACAAGTTTAGGGAGTTTCGGGCTGAAGTGGAAAAGCAATTGGGTAGACCCATAAAGGCACTTCGATCTGATCGAGGTGGGAAATACCTTTCTGATGAGTTCTTGGACACTTGTTAGAGAATGGGATTTTATCCCATTTGACTGCGCTGGGCACTCCGCAGCAGAATGGCGTAGCGGAGAGAAGGAATAGGACTTTGTTGGACATGATTAGGTCCATGATGAGTTATTCATTATTGCCTTTATCCTTTTGGGGATATGCACTACAACCGCTTGTTATCTTTTGAACAATGTGCTTTCAAAATCGGTCCCTAAAACTCCTCACGAGTTGTGGACAAGACAGAAGACATTCTTAAACCATATTCACGTATGGGGATGCCCGGTTCATGTCCTGTTTAAGGATCCGAATAAGTTGGAAGCACGTTCAGAAGTTTGCGTGTTTATAGGATATCCAAAAGGGACTAAAGGGGGTTATTTTTATAACCCAAAGGAAAATAAAGTTGTGGTTTCAACTAATGCAACTTTCCTTGAGGAGAGTTATATGGACCATTTTAAACCTCAAACCTCAAAGGATGATCCATTTACTCCGGAGGTTCCGAATGAAACCATTCCGATTGGTGTAGAAAAACCAAACAAACTTGAACAACAACCTTAGGGGCTTCGGCGTAGTGGGAGGATCAGGCGTCAACCTGAGAGGTATATGTTCAATGGGGAGGTCTTCTTGGCTGAAACGGATGAACATGACAGGGATCCTTATACTTACGTAGAAGCTATGGAGGATGTTGATTCAAGACTCTGGACAGAGGCCATGAACATAGAGATGGAGACTATGGAGACTAATCAGGTCTCGGAGCTTGTGGATCTTCCCGAAGGGGTAAAACCCATAGGGTGTAAGTGGATCTACAAGAGGAAAAGAGGAGTGGATGGAAAGGTCGAAACCTTTAAGGCTAGACTGGTAGCTAAGGGTTATACGCAAAAGGAAGGAATCGATTATGAGGAAACCTTTTCCCCTGTAGCCATGCTTAAGTCCATCCAGATTCTCTTGTCCATAGCTGCCGCTCTCGACTACGAGATTTGGTAGATGGATGTCAAGACGGCTTTTCTAAATGGCTATCTTGATGAGTCCATTTATATGGAACAACCAGACGGGTTCAAGGTCGCCGGTCAAGAGGGTAAGGTTTGTAAGCTGCTGAAGTCTATTTATGGACTTAAGCAGGCTTCTCGTTCTTGGAACATAAGATTTGATCAAGTGATCAAGACTTATGGGTTTTCACAAAATGTGGATGAACCATGTGTTTACAAACACATTAAGGATGGAAAGGTGGTTTTTCCACTGCTCTATGTAGATGACATTCTGCTAATTGGCAATGACGTTGGGGCATTGTCATCGGTCAAATTATGGTTGACCAAGCAGTTTGACATGAAGGACTTAGGTGAGGCTAATTTTGTTCTCGGTATCCGGATCTTTTGGGATAGGAAGAACAAAATGATAGCTTTGTCTCAGGCCGGCTACATAGATAAAATTCTCAGGAGGTTTGCAATGCAGGATTCCAAGAAAGGTGGGCAACCATCTAGGTCTAGAATTACTCTTTCTAAGAAAGACTCTCCAAAGTCTTATGAAGAAAGAGAATACATGAAGAAGGTGCCTTATGCTTCGGCAGTGGGTAGTCTCATGTATGCCATGCTTTGCACACGACCGGATATTAGCTATGCGATTGGCATTGTAAGTCAATTTCAGGCGGATCCAGGACCGAACCATTGGGTTGCGGTAAAGCATATTTTCAAGTACCTAAGAAGGACTCGAGGGTATATGCTTGTGTATTCGGGTGAGGATTTAACTCCTCTAGGATACACTGATTCAGATTTTCAATCCTGTCTGGATTCTAGGAAATTGACTTCGGGGTTTGTGTTTACTCTGGGTGGCGGTGCCATCAGTTGGAGAAGTGCTAAGCAAGATTGCACTTCAGATTCAACGATGGAGGCCGAGTATGTGGCGGCTAGTGATGCTTCGAAAGAAGCAGTGTGGCTCCACAAGTTCCTTGGGGATCTTGAGGTAGTTCCTGGTATGGATAAACCGGTATCACTGTACTGTGATAACAGTGCGGTGGTAGCTAATGCTAAGGAACCAAGATTTCACAAGAAGAGTAAGCATATTGATCGGAAGTATCATGTGATAAAGGACTTCGTTGAGGACGGGCATGTCACGGTGCACAAGATTGCATCAGAGGACAATTTAGCTGATCCATTTACGAAGACACTTACTGGGAGAGTCTTCGAGAGGCATGTGGAAGCTATGGGGATGCGAAATTTGCTGTATTTACTCACTTAGTGCAAGTGGGAGATTGTTAGACATGTATGCCGAAAGGAGTAAAAATGTAATACGTTTTTGGAGACATTTTTATCAATAAAGAATTTATTCATTTATATATACCAAATCTTGTCCCCTTTACGTTCATATTTGTTGAATGTATGATAAGCAAATAGTAGTCTGAGACTGTCAGTCTAAGCCTTAAAAATTGGGCATATGATGGACTGATTATGTGGAAGACACGATTCTTAAGGTGACGGTCTAAACATATGATTCGCAATCGAGGGAATAAAGTTGGGCGCTTTATTCATGTAAAGATTGTTATGTTGTCTATATCCCTTTTGGGAGATGATTTGTCTTGACCATCGGAGTTGGACTACGTGAATAGAAACATTGGCATGTTGTCATAGGTGATGATGTGTTGGATCGGGACATAAAGTGAATTGATTTGGATTAATAATTTTGTCTTGGCAAATCAATTCACTTTAGACAGTCATTTGTATTGTATCTTAATCCTAAGATGAATAGTGGGCTCGTTGTCTCGACTTGTGTCTTTTCATGTGCCAAAGGGTGACACCCACATCTCAATAGTGGTATGCATACCGGTACGTTAGAGGCATGACTCTTGATAGCATAGACTTGTTATTCATAGATATGGAATCCATAGCTCCTCTTTAGGAGTTATGATATCCTCTTATATGCGTTGTCCTGTAATTGAAAAACTGGAGCGCTCATCCATTTGGATACATAGGTGTAACCGAATGGTATACTATCTTTGGATGGTAAGTTTTCTAATGGTGAGACAATGGAACGTAAGATAAAAATAATCGGGAAGGTAAGATAGAACTTGTCCTTAAGCCGATTATGGATGATCATATGGAGATGCGATACACTATGATATGTCATGGACACTTAGCTACGCGAGCTTCGTAATTCTATAAAGTTTGAGAGTGCAGCTCCAAGCTTTTAGTGGAGTAGCGTTGGTGTTGATAATTATGAAATGTATATCTGGGATATTGGGTTTCATAATTATCATGAGCTTGAACTTTATAGGTCCATTTTGGTCCCCCTTGCTAGCTCACAAAGTCCTGTAACGACACAGCGTGCTTTTCTAATAATTGGTGACCTATGTCGAATTTATCAGATTGGTTTAAAATTTGTAAGAATCAAATAATTCATGTCTGTTTATCGATTGAATTAATTTTGTAAGAAATTAGTTCAAGATAAACTTGTTGAATTATTGCGATCAGATAATTCTTGTCTGTTTATCGGTTGTTTTAATTTTGGACAAATTAGAACAAGATAAACTTGTAGAATTATTGTGAATTCATTTATTTTCTTTGAGATTATCTTGATAAAGTTTGTTTTGATCAGATAACTTCTCTATTGGGTTATTTGAATCAAAGTTGAGACTTTATCGTTTAGAATTTCGGGTGAAAATTAAAAGATTTGTAGAGATTTTTTCTTGGGAGTTCGGCCTGCCGGATGACGTGTTTGACCTACCGATGGGGCCTGTTCGGCCTGCCGATCAGCGAGAGATAAGATTATGTGTTTTCACGCGGATCTTATCAAATATTGATCCGAACTTGATTCTATTTCGAGTTTTTGAGACCTAATCTGATATGGACTGACCCCAGGACCAATAGCTATAAAAAGGGAGTGAGTCTCATGATTTACTCAGATCAATTTGAGAGATTAAGAGTGATACTCTTCTAGTGAGCATCTAAAAACTCCCTGAAAGCTTTTGTTCACAAAATCACAAACACTAGTTTTGGGTTCTCTCTATTGGTTGGAAGGAGAGTCATTGGTGGAAGAGCTATACGTGTGAGCCCACACTCACTCCGGTTGTGGATAGAGAATAGCAAAGAAGACCAGTTGGTTGAGGCTCTTCTAGAACGTTACTTCTCTACACAGGTTGCGGAGGTTCTTCGGCACACTGAGGTTAGTAAGATTTGTCTAATTTATACATATAACATGTCAAACTTGTGTTTTGGAAATTACTCTGATGAAAAAATTTTAAAAATTTCGCTGCACACTTTGTTTCCAAAATTCAATTCTTACATTCTTGTTCAATCTTACATATTATATTCTTGTCCAATCTTACATCTTCCCAATTCACAAATTCTTGTTTCAAATTTTACATCTTAATTCCCAATTCCCAATTTTTCTTACAATTTGAAATCCTTAATTCATTTTCACAGCCCTTATTCTCTATCTTCTTAATTCCAAATTTTTCTTGGTGAGTTATTGGTGAATTGTTACTGGGAATTTTGATAGTTGTTTGATTAGTTTGATGAGAACCTATAGAGAATTACTAAGAGTGGAAAAAGGCAAGAGTGGTGAGCACATAAGAAGGTAAAAGCCAATTATATTTTGTGGGAAACACGAGTGTAATTGAGCAATTCATTCTTTGGGTGAAACACGTATGGGAGTGTGTGAGGTTCTTTTCTTCTTCTTTCTTCTTTAACTTTGTTTTGCAGCCAACATGTCCAACATCAAGGGCAAAAATACTACTGGAGAGGTGTCAGGGGAGGTTGATACAAAGATGCTTATGGAAGGTCTAATGGGTGAGATGAGGAAAATGTTTAGAGTAGAGGTGGAGTAGGTTCATGAACGAATAGATAGGATAGAAAGTGCACAGCCACAAAACGTCCCTAGTTTGTGTAGGAGAGAGAGAATGCACACTAGGGGAGTAGGGGTTGAAGATGAAAAGTATTTTAGGGAAGGTTTTGAGGAAGAAGATGACCAAGATTCAATTATTAGCAAATGGACTAGAAGACATGGGGGGCGGTTTAGAGAAGCTAGGAACCGGGAGGATAGTAATTTAGGCAGTATTAAGATGAAGATTCCATTGTTTCAAAGAGAGAATGATATCGAAGCTTATCTTGAGTGGGAGAAAAAGTTAGAGTTAGTCTTTGATTGTCATAATTACTTAGAGATTAAAAAGGTTAAATTGGCAGCCATTGAATTTTTTGATTATGCATTAGTTTGTTGCGATCAATTAGTAGTCAATAGAAGGAGGAATAGAGAGCATCTAATAGAAATGTGGGAGAAGATGAAAACCGTGATGAAGAGACGGTTTGTTCCAAGTCATTACTACTGGGAATTATACCAAAAATTGCAAAGTCTTACACAAGTCAACCAGAGTATGGAGGATTATTTTAAGCAGATAAAAATTGCTATGATTTGGGAGAATGTAGAGGAAGATCGAGAAGCTACTACGGCTAGGTTTTTAGTGGGTTTGAAACAGTTATAGGTAATTTGGTAGAATTGCATCATTATGTGGAGTTGAAAGATATGGTGCATATGGCTATCAAGATTAGGAACCAACTCAACGAGAAGTGTCGCAATACACGACAAAACCCAAGTTCGAGTTCACCATGGAGGTTGAATGTTGCTAGGAGAGAAGAGAAGCAAGCCACAGCCAAGCTCAAACCCAAGCAAAAGCAAGAAACAACCAGCCAAGGAAATCAAGGTAGATCTAATTCTTTCACTACTCAAAATCATGATATTAAGTGCTTTAAATGCCAAGGTAGGGGTCACATAGCAAGTTAATGTCTGAACAAAAGAGTAATGATATTAAGAGACGATGGTGAATTTGAGTCTGAGAATGAAGATGATGCCGAGTCTATGCCACCGTTGGAGGACGTGGATGAAGAGAACTACATTGCCTAAGGTGAAATGTTGGTGGCTAGGAGAGCTCTAAGTAAACAAGTCAAAGAAGATAATAAAGTGCAACAAGAAAACATCTTTCATACTAGATACCATGTACAAAAAAAAGTATATAGTGTGATTATTGATAGAGGAAGTTATACTAACATTGCTAGTGTAACACCCGAGAATTTCTAATGCATTAAAAATACATTAAGTTAATGATTATATTAAGATGAAAAATACAATTTAAGAGAAAATATTGTATAATAACATGAAAAATTATACAGTATTAGAATAATGCAGTATAAGAATTTGACTGTTTAAGGTCATGTAGTATAGAAATTGGACTGTTTAAGTTAAAGCAGTGTAGAAAGAATACTACTAAGTGCAAATGCAGATATGGGGAAGGTTATGTTTAGCCTCAAAAAATGAACCAGAGGCAAGTAAAATATTTTATATAGTCTAGGAATATGTTTTTGCACTGATTTTACCACGACAGTATAAGAAAATACTGTGTGGTGAAAACTTACACAGTGTAAATTTTCAGGCCCCACAAAGTGGACACCCACATGGATTTCATTAGGCCACCAAGACATGAAAAGTGGCCCAATCCCATGGAGACACCTAGGTAAGCTAATGGATTACCATGAGTCATCATAAGGGATAAGGAAGCATTTAGGGCAAAATTTGCCAAAAAAATCACCCTTTCTTCTTCCCTTCACCCACGGCAGCCATGGTTGGACCTCTCCAAGAATTTTCAAACTTCACATCTTAGCAAAAATAGCCCCAATTAAGTTCAAGAGGCAAAGTTCAAAGGATTTTAACAAGTTTTAAGGTAAAAACCTTAACTTTTTTCAAGGTTTTTTTATGGTTTTTCTTGGGTTAAGGAAGGAAAGTTAATTCAAAGCATTTTTGTGTGAGAAATGCTTAGGAAAAAGGTTTTAAAGGAGCTCTTGGAGGGCTAGAACCACAAAGTGCTATTTGGGGTAAGTTTTGAATTTTAAAGTTTTGAAAAATTTGTGATTTTTGTTTTGGTTTTTATTCCTTTAAAGGTATATGGGTTCTTGCGCAAGTTTTGGTTAAAACCCATAGAAAAGTGAATTATGGCATGTTGATATTGTGAAATTAAGGGTTGGATGTTAAAAAAGTTAGTTTTTGCAAAAAGTTTTATTTTTGTAATTTTAATACTAATTTTGCAAAATTAATGAGTGGGCATAAAAATTATTGAAATAAGAGTTGGAACTGCCCTTGTAAGGGTAGAGATGTTGATTGCAAATGGATTTTTACAAAAATGTCCCAAGGACTAAATTGAAAGAAAAAGTTTCTTCTCGGTAGAATTGAAAATTGCCCAAAAACACCCCTGTATAGTGGGAATTTTGAAAAAGTTACAACACGAAAGTTGTAGAACTCATTGAAACTATTAGGATATCTTGAACAGTTTCTTAAAATTTTGCTCCGTTTAGGAGTTATGAATTTTACAAGAATTTGTTAAAATTGGAAAAAAAATTAAAGGGAAAAAATGTCATTTTTTCAAAGGATTTTGAATATGGTACTTTGAGCAAAAATATTCCTCATGAAAAATGGAGACTAATGGTTTAAAAAGATTATTTTTGGTTCCAAAATGCAAAAATGTAAATATTTTTGTATTTTAGGCAAAAACTACGAAATTGTGTGAAAATTAGGTTTTCACTAAGGAACGTTTGTTTCCTACACTGTTGTAGGCAGTAAGTACCATAGATGTTAAGTTTTAAGGAAATTAAAGTTTAGTTAAGGAAATAATGGAAGAAAAGAGTTAAGGACAAAATAGTCATTTTATGAAAATGGCCAAAACGGACCTGAAACGCCTGATGTCTGGAAACATTTCTTAGTGGCAATTTTTTTGTAATATGTAGGTAATAAAATGTTAAACTTAAGCAATGGGTTTTATAGAATTACGAAGTTGACGAAAACCCGAAAAGGGTAAAAAATGTCATTTTTACTAAAACAGCTAAAACGGAGTTGAACACTCCAAATTAGCATAATGTTCTTAGACAAAAAATGTTCCATAATACGTTAAGTAACATAATTGGCACGTGTGATGAGAGAGTTAATAAGAGATGTTCAAGTAAACAAAAGGTAACCCTATGGGTTACAAAATTAAGGAAAGGAAAAGGGTAAACCGATAGGGTACCAAATTAAGTTAAGAAGGAATGAATGTTAATGTTTAAGTTATGTTATCAATCGAGTGGATTGATAAAAAAAAAAGTTAATTAATGAGTCAACTGTCGTATGATCAGGACACAGAAGTCGACTAATGGAAGGAAAAGGAATAAGATAGGAACGGAAAAGAGAACGTTAGAGTTAAGTCCATAAGTTCAAACTTCACCCACAACATGAAGTAAATAATTTTTAAATGCTTATTTATATGATTTGCAAATGTGTTTGCAATTGTTATGCAAGTTGTTTTTAAAGTATATTTGCATTTGTTATGCAAAAAAGTTCTAAAGTACAAAATAAGATTTGCAACCATTATGTTTAAAGTCTATTTGCATATTGATATGCATAATATTTTTAAAAGTTCAAGTTATGATATTTAAAGTATTTAAAGAATGTTTTGCATTATGATAATGCATAATGTTTTATAGTTTAAGTTATAAGTTTTATGATGCATTTGTTATGCAATAAGTTGCAATTATTGTGCAATAAGTTTCAAAATAAAAGTTATGATTTGTAAAATGTGATTGCATTATATGATGCATTTGTTATGCAATAAGTTGCTTTTGTTATGTAAGAAGTGTTAAATGTGTTTGTGTTTTATGTAGCATTTGTTATGCAATAGATTTTATCGTGCAAACTATGAATTGCAAGTGTGTTTGCATATGATGTGATTGCATTTGTTATGCTCACTAAAGTTAATAACAAGGTAACGTAAAGAAAAAGAGAAAGTGTCATACCAGCCTCTTCGTTGTGAGGTAATGAAATTAAAGTTAAAGTTGGACCTCCTAGATGTGAGGTACATGACCATGAAGTTCCATGGTCTTAAGTCTTCCATAAGGGAAGCATCACATTTATGATCTCATGATTAAAGATGTTGGTACAAACACTAAAGGTTAAAGTAAGATAAGGAAAGATAAGGAACAAAGATGGAAAGTTAAAGTAAGATAAGGAAAGATAAGGAACAAAGATAGAAAGTTGAAGAAAGATAACAAAAGTTAAGAAACGAAAGTAGAAAGTTAAAGTAAGAAAAGAATGTTCATAAAATGCACATGATTGAAGTTAATAATTGAGCATAAATGGAAACATGCATTTTGATTTTACTGGTTTTTCTTGTTATGAAACATTTATATGCTGTGGAAAACATTCCAAGGAATGTTTTATATTAAGTGTTTATGAAAAACATTTTTATGCTTTTAAGAAAAAGTTTATGAAAACATTTCAGAAATGTTTTATGAAAAATGTTTTCAGAAATGTTTATGGAAAACGTTTATAAAAAATGTTTTAAGAGAAAGGTTTTTGTGAGAAAAGTTTTTAAAGCATGATTAAATGCTTTGTGAGATTTTGTTTGAACTTAATGAGCGAAAGCTCATAAAAAGTTTCTTCATGCTGTAGGTAGTATATGGGCGACCGGTAAGACCTATTAGAAGAGCTGGGTGCTACGGAGGATGGATGCGAGGATTTGGGTATGGATACTACCACAGTTTGCTTCCGCTATACAAGGAAAAGGTTTTCCATTATGTAATATAGTGTTTTCAAAGTATTAAGAAAATTACAGTTTTAAAAAATATTTTCAAAGTTTTACGATATAATTACAAAATTTTTTATTTACTTATAAAGTTAAGTGTTAATGCATGGTTTAATAAGTGTTTCTTATTAAGTTTTAAGAACATTTTTGAAATAGTTTTAAGGGCAAGTGTTGAGCGAGGTCTCAACTTGAAATACGACAAGGTCGCAACAGTTTTTAAGTGCGTTTGTTTTAAAGGATGTTAAAGAAAACAAAATTTATTTTAGTATTTTCTTACTAAATAAGTAAAATTATTATTTAAGTAATGATGTTTTAAGTAAATAAAATGACTGCCCGAAAAGACAGGTCGTCACAGCTAGCACTACTATGGTGGAGAAATTAGGATTGCCAACAATTAAACATCCCAAGCCTTACAAGTTGCAATGGCTCAATAATAGTGGTGAGGTAAGGGTGAATAAATAAGTGTTAGTCTCTTTTCGTATTGGAAAATATGAAAATGAACTTTTGTGTGATGTAGTCCCAATACAAGCTGTAGATTTGTTATTAGGTAGGCCATGGCAATTTAATCAGCATGTTAAGCATGATGGATTCACAATAAATACTCAGTTTAGTTTAATCAAAGGAAAATCACTCTAGTTCCTTTATCACCAATGTAGGTTTATAAAGATCAAATGAGGTTAGAAAAAGAGAGCGATCAAAAGAAAAAGAGTGATCAAAAGAAAGAGAGTTAAAAAAAAATGAAAATCTTAAAGAAAAAGGGAGAAAGGCCGAGAAAAAGAAAGAGCTGATTTGGCCAATGAGAGAAAAGCAAGGAGAAAAACAAGTTTCTATGCAAAAGCAAGTGAAATTAAAAGAGTGTTGCTTTTAAACCAGCCGATGATTGTACTTTTGTACAAAGAGGCATATTTAAAGACTAACCAACATGACACAACCTTGCCTAGTTATGTTGTTTCTCTTTTTACAGGAGTATGATGATGTCTTTCCTGAAGAGATTCTACATGGTTTACTACTTATTCGAGGGATTGAACATCAAATAGATTTGTACCTGGTGCTACCATTCCAAACCAACCGATTTATCGTAGTAATCCTAAGGAGACAAAAGAGCTACAAAAATAAGTCAAAGAATTTATGGAAAAAGGGTATGTGAGAGAAAGCATGAGTTCGTTTGCTGTTCCGATGACTTTAGTTTTTAAGAAGGATGGGATATATAGGATATGTGTTGACTGTCTAGCAATCAACAATATAACGGTAAAGTATTTTCATCCCATTTTTTGCTTAAATGATATGTTAGATGAGTTACATGGAGAAGTTATATTGTGCATTTAAATTCAGTTTGATTGTACTTAGAAAAGAGAAGTTATATTCTAACTTGAAGAAGTGCACCTTTTGCACCAATAAGCTTGTGTTTCTTGGTTTTGTTGTGAGTGCACAAGGAATACATGTTGATGAAGACAAAATGCACACAATTCAAGAATGGCCAAGTCCCACAAATGTAAGTAATGTTTGAAGTTTTCATGGGCTCGCTAGTTTTTATAGAAGGTTTATGAAAGATTTTTGTAGCATTGCCGCACCACTTACCAAGGTCATCAAGAAGAACATTGGACTCAAATAGGGTGAAGAGCAAGAAAAGGCATTCCAATTAATCAAGGAAAAGTTAACTCATGCTCATTTGCTAGCTTTGCCTAACTTCACTAAAACTTTTGAGATTGAGTGTGATGCTTCAGGAATAAGTATTGGAGCCGTTCTAATGCAAGAAGGACGTCCCGTTGCATATTATAGTGAAAAGCTAAGTAGGGTAGCCTTAAACTACTCAACATATGACAAGGAGATGTATGTATGGGTTCGAGCATTGGAAATATGACAACATTACCTTTGGCCTAAGGAATTTGTGATTCACACTGATCATGAGTTGTTTAAGCATTTGAGAGGCCAACACAAGTTGAATAAGAGACACACACAATTGGTGGAGTTCATTGAGACATTTCCATATGTTATCCGTTACAAGCAAGGCAAGGAAAACATCATTGCCAATGCTCTTTCTAGAAGGTACGCATTGATCTTTACCTTTGATGCAAAATTACTTGGTTTTGAGCACATTAAAGAGTTGTATCCTTTAGGCCAAGATTTTCGTGAGGATTTTCGAGCTTGTGAACAAAACGTAGTGGGTAAGCTTTTTAGGCATGAGGGTTTTCTATTTCGAGAGAAAAAGTTGTGTGTGCCTAATTGCTCTTCGCATGACTTGTCAGTAATTCCCATACTGGAGAGTTAATGGGACATTTTGGAGTTGCTAATAAATTAGCTATTTTGAAAGAACACTTCTATTGGCCATATATGAAAAGAGATGCTTAGTGAATTTGTGGTAGATGTGTCACTTGTAGGCAAACAAAATCCCGAGTGCAACCCTAAGGTTTATACACACCATAGTGAACCTTGGATTGATATTTTCGATGGACTTTGTGTTAGTTTGCTTAGGTCTAAACGTGGTAGGGATTCAATTTTTGTGGTTGTGGATAGATTTTCTAAGATGGCACATTTTATTCTATGTCACTAAACTAATGATGTTTCTCATGTTGCTCATTTGTTCTTTAGAGAAATTGTAAGATTACATGGTACGCCTAGAACAATTGTTTCAGTTAGAGATGCTAAGTTTTTGAGTTACTTTTGGAAGACCTTGTAGTGTGACCTTGTAGTGTAAGTTAGGAACTAAGTTATCATTTTTTACTACTTGCCATCTGCAAACTGATAATCAAATCAAAGTAGTTAATAGGACTTTATCTACATTGTTGAAGGCTATTATTAAAAAGAACATCAAAACTTGGGAAAAGTGTTTACCACACGTTGAGTTTACGTATAATCATACTGTTCATTCTACTACTAATTTTTTACCATTTGAAATTATTTATGGTTTTAATCCTTTAACTCCGTGGGATTTATTGCCATTACCTTTATCTGAATGTGCTAACTTAGATGGAAAGAAAAAGGCTGAATTTGTTTAGCAAATACGTGAGAAAGCAAGACTTAACATTGAGAGGAAAACAAAGCAATATGCAAAACAAACTAACAAAGGGCGCAAGCAATTAATATTAGAACCTAGAGATTGGGTTTGGTTGCACATGGGAAAATAAAAATTTATGGCACAACGGCGTTCTAAGTTGCTTCCAAGAAGGGATGGAACTTTTCAAGTCTTGGAGCACATCAATGACAATGCATATAAATTGGATTTGCCAGGTGCGTATAATGTTAATGCTACTTTTAACGTTTCTGATTTAAATCCTTTTGATGCAAGTGATGATTTGAGGACAAATCCTTTTCAAGAGGAGGGGAATGATGCGTACACACGTAATACATGGAGTATGGATCCAATTCAAGTTCTAATTGGGCTGGTTACAAAGGCTAAAGCAAAAAGGTTCAAGGACAATCTTAATGGCCTAATTCAAAGCATTTGGACTAAGACAAATTTATAAAGGCCCAATGAAGATGGAAAACGCCTACGAAAAATGTGGTTTACCAAAATTAAGCTTTGGAGTAATTTAGGAAAGTTTCCTAAGAGAGCTTCAAAGATGGCACCTCCAATTTCAGCTAGTTTCCAATTTTAAGGTAGTTTCCCTTTTCTACTAGTTTTCTTATTCCAATTTGAGAAGTTTCATCTCTTTTTTTTTCTTTTTTTTTTAAAAATTTTGAGTAGTTACCCATTAGATATAGGTGTTTTTATTAAGCTGAATTGCACGGCTTGTTGCCATTTTGAGTAGTGTCCTTTTTTTTTTTGGTTAGTTTTGCTAATTTGGTTAGTTTCCCATTTGGTAAGTTTCCCATTTGGTTAGTTTCTCATTTAGTAAGTTTCCCATTTGCATAGTTTCCATTTGATTAGTTTCCATTTAATTAGTTTCCCATTTAATTACTTACCTGATTGAGAAATTAATTTCTTTTTCTCTTTCCATAGCCGCCAATTTAGTTTCCCTATTTTGAAAATAGGTGAATAAGTAAGGAAAGCTAGGATATTAGTTTATTTAGTTTCCTTTTCTTTTAATTTTCTGATTTCATGTTTCCTTTTTCTTAGTTTGGGGCGTTTTTTTTGAAGGGCTAAATATCTAGGATTTCTAGTTGCCTAATTGGTGAACTTTCTTGCATTATAAATAGCCATTGGCTCAATGAAATAACACATAATTCAGATTTTATTCAAACTTTGTGAGAGTGAAAATTCTCTTTGTTTTCTTTGAGAACTTTTCGAATTTATTGAAATTTCCATGGCATTCACCTTCAACTTATCAATCAATCCTTTCATAATTGAGTGTGGTGTCTTCTTTATACCAAAGTTCTTGCTTCACTATAAGCAACAGGTCATGGTTTTATACAAACTTGTTTCTAAACGATCTTGGAGACTTATTTGATTCATGGGTCTTGGCACTTTATTGGCGGGGTTTGTATCAATAAGGAGATAAAACAACTCTATTTTCATTGAGTTATCACACCCCCAATTAAGATTTTGCTTGTCCTCAAGTAAAAACAAGAAAATAAACTAAACTAAAAATAAAAATAAACTAGAGGCAAATGTTGGAAAAACAATGCGCAACGGAATTTTTAAAAATTTTAACATCAGAGTCTTTTTCCAAAATACAAGTTAGACATGTTATATGTATAAATTAAAACAGATCTTACTAACCTTTGTGTGATGAAGAACCTTCGCAATCTGTGAAGAGAAGTAACGTTCCAGAGGAGCCTCAACTAACTGGTCTTCTTTGCTATTCTCTATCCACAATCGGAGTGAGTGTGGGCTCATACGTACAGCTCTTCCATTGGTGACTCTCCTTCCAACCGATCGAGATAACCCAAAGCTAGTGTTCATGATTTGTGAACAAAGCTCTCAGGGAGTTTTTAGATGCTCACTAGAAGAGTATCACTCTTAATCTCTCAAATTGATCTGAGTAAATCATGAGACTCACTCCCTTTATATAGCGATTGGTCCTGGAGTCAGTCCTTATCAGATTAGGTCTCAAAAACTTGAAATAGAATCAAGTTTGGATCAATATCTGATAAGATCAGTGTGAAAATGCGTAATCTTATCTCTCGCTGATCAACAGGCTGAACAGGCCCCATCGGCAGGCCGAACACGTAGATCGACAGGCCAAAATTGCGCGTAAAAATCTCCATAAATCTTTTATTTTTCACCTGAGATTCTATAGGATAAAGTCTCAGTTTTGATTCAAATAACCCAATAGAGAAGTTATCTGATCAAAACAAACTTTATCAAGATAATCTCTAAGAAAATAAATCAATTCACAATAATTCTACAAGTTTATCTTGATTTAATTTATCCAATTAAATCAACCGATAAACAGACAAGAATTATCCGATCCCAATAATTCAACAAGTTTATCTTAAATTAATTTTATTACAAAATTAATTCAACCAATAAACAGACATGAATTATTTGATTCTTTCAAATTTTAAACCAATCCAATAAATCTGACATAAGTCACCAATTATTGAAAAAGTACGCCGTATCGTTACAGGATTTTGTGAGCTAGCAAAGGAGACCAAAATGGACCTATAAAGTTCAAGCTCATGATAATTATCAAACCCAATATCCTAGATATACATTTCACAATTATCAACTCCAATGCTACTCCACTAAAAGCTTGGAGCTACACTCTCGAAATTTATAGAATTACAAAGCTTGTATACTTAAGTCTCTATGACATATCATAGTGTATCGTATCCTCATATGATAATCCATAATCGGCTTAAGGATAAGTTCTGTCTTACTTTCCCAATTATTTTTTATCTTACGTTCCATTGTCTCACCATTAGAAAACTTACCATCCAAAGATAGTATACCATTCAGTCACACCTATGTATCTAAATGGTTGAGCGCTCCAGTTTTTCAATTACAGGACAATGCATATAAGAGGATATCATTACTCCTAAAGAGGAGCTATGGATTCCATATCTATGAATAATAAGTCTACGCTATCAAGAGTCATGCCTCCAACGTACTGGCATGCATACCACTATTGAGATGTGGGTGTTACCCTTTGATATATCAAAAGACACAAGTCAAGACAACGGGCCCACTATTCATCTCAGGATTAAGATACAATACAAATGGTTGTCTAAAGTGAATCGATTTGCCAAGACATAATTATTAATCCAAATCAATTCACTTTATGTCCCGATCCAACACATCGTCACCTATGACAACGTGCCAATGTTTCTATTCATGGAGTCCAACTCCAATGGTCAAGACAAACCATCTCCCAGTAGGGATATAGACAACATAACAATCTTTACATGAATAAAGCACCCAACTTTATTCCCTCGATTGCGGATCATATCTTTTAGACCGTCACCTTAAGAATCGTGTCTTTTGCATAATCAGTCCATCATATGCTCAATTCTTAAGGTTTAGACTGAGAGTCTCAAACTACTATTTGCTTAACATACACTCAATAAATATGAACGTAAAGAGGACAAGATTTGGTATATATATAAATGAGTAAATTCTTTATTGATAAAAATGTCTCTAAAATTGTATTACATTTTTGCTCCTTAGGGCATAATTTCTAACAACAAATTATACTAAATTATTAACTTTCATGGATTCTTCAAAGGTTGACTAAAGAGCATAGCTTAAAGAAAAGTACAAATATTGAATGAACGTTGGGATTAATCATAGAGTGTGTGCCATGCCAATTTGATTCTTCAAGTGTGTGTAGCCTTTTAACTTTTTGTTGTATGCAATTTAAATAAGCTTATACAAATATGAAATTAGCAACAATCTTAAAGAACGTAAATAAGTCCTACAAGTTTGCTTTTCATGTCTCTCTTTACTACTATAGAACAACACAACATTAAGGATCTTTAGGAATTCAATAAGCTTGTAATTTGTGGATTAGGTGAGGGGGGAAGCATAAAGGAAACTTTGTGGCTCAAATCACACCCTAAGCACATTACCAATCTAGGTTCTTTGTAGAGCTCTATTGCATTCTCCAAGTGACACCGCCAAAATTTAATTCAACTTTTTTGGTCAACTACTTTATTCCTTTATTTATTTCGTGTTTTTTCTTTCTTTCTCCTTTTTTTTTTTTTTGGTGACTACATCCCCAAACTAATTTATTTCTTTTTATGAACCATGGGTGTAGCACTTTTTCTTTTTTTACATTTTTTCCCTTTTTTATTTCTCTTTTTTATCAACATAAAAAACATGGCATAAAAATGCTTCCTAAATCACCCTTCCTCCCAAAATTTAACATAGCTTAAAGTAATTCTTAGAAAGATCATATGGTTAAAAAAAAGAAATGAATGCAAATTATTTAGTGACTAGGCTAAAAATATGGCTAACAAGGAAAGGGAAAAAAATTAGGCTCAAAGGGTTATGCTAGGGGCAAGAATATGTCTAGGTAGGCTCAAATGGTCCAACGAGGGCCTAAGTCATTTCCTTAATGAGATGAGGTCCACGATTTTACCTTGAGAGCAAATCAAGCAAATTCTAGCACTTGGGAGACCTTGAAAATCTATATTCACACAAACATTCTCCAAAAAAGCACACAACTCAAAGATCAAGACTGCTGCTAAAATATCATAATAATCAAAATGAAGCAAACTCGAGAACTAAACACAAACTTGACAGTATTCACACCTTTTCATAAGCAATGCATAATTTCCAGCCATAGTTCTCATCATTGGTCAAGAGAAATCAGTAAAAAAGTACATAACCGTCAATTATTGAAAGAACTAATAATATCTTCCAAAGGTGGGGTGGTCAAATCCTTGGTCTCCAATGTTGTTCTCTTTATATGCCAAGACATTGGCAATAATTAGACAATCTTTCTCACCAGCTCAACTATTTTGAAAGTCCTACCAAGAGATTTCAAACCCTTAATAATATCCATCAACCTTGTATACATATTCATAATAGACTCAAGCTTTTTAGTCTTAAACATTTCATTGTTACGAAGAAGATAGTTAATTTTAGTCTCTTTCAATTGGTTAGTATTGTTTTAAATAACCCTTAGTGCGTGTCATATTTTTTTGCCAATTTTCAAGAGGCTATCCTATTGAGCTTATTTTTATCAAGTGCACAATATCATATGTTGATAGCTCTAGCATTCAAAGTCTATTTTATTTCGTCATTTTAATTATACTCACTAGGATCTTTAGGCACCATTTTCTTATCTACTTCTTAAAAGGCAAACATGGGCAATTGTCTATAATCCTCCTCAAAGCATATTCAATAGATTGCAAGTAATTTCTCATCCTAGCTTTTTAATAATTGTAATCAACACCATTAAAAAGAAGAGGTCTATTGGTAGAATAACCTTCCACTTTTTGAAAACTTTAAGCAGCCATGCTCAAGATTGGAAAATCCTTTTAAAGAGAAGATGAGCACCTTAATCTGATACCAATTATTAGCCCAAGAGTGACTATCTAGGAGAAGGTGTGGAATTGGTTTTTTAATGCTTTTTCAAATTATTTGTAGATTTTGAGAGTTATTCTACCGACTTCAATTGTTTACATACATTGTATTTACTATACTTGGAGAGATTCTTCTCAAAGTGATCAAATATTTAAAATTCCATTTGAATGATAGGTTTTCAAGTCTTTTTATAAAATTTGGTTGTTGATTTGCCAATCTCCAAATAAAATTGGTGCTTCATAAAGGATTAGTGCACCTTGGGTAAAAAGAAGTCACCTTCTTGTAGATGGTGTGATTGTGCCAAAAGTTGATCTTAAGAGCTGAAGAGGTCAAGTCAAATATTACTTGGTAATAGTGGCTTATTGTTGAACTAGTATAAATTGTGCTCTGTCGAACTCTTGTGCTTGCATTTCTTCTCCCTTCTACTTACATTTTTGAAACTTATATTTGATTGATAAACTCTCTTAGTGATTATTGTTGGCCTAGTTATTTACATGCTTGTGGCTTGTTGGTTCGTGGCTTGTTGGTTCATTTAGTGAATTTAGTTAATTACTCTGTAATTTACACTTATCCCTTTCTTTTTTATGATTGGCTTTATATTTCCAGTAAAGCACTAATAAGAGAGTAGAAAAGAGTGCTCAAAGATGAAAGACAATATAGGAATAAACTCAAGAATGCTTGGAATATTGAATGTTTTTACTTAACGTAGTCTTGCATATATTTTTGTGACTCAAACGATCATAAAGAATTATTTACAAGCCAAAAATTCCTTTATGACTCAAATCTTAGCGGTAAAAAAATAGTCGTTAAAAGATAATGATAGGCCAATTTTTTATACCAGGTAGGTCGATTTTCAAAAAAATGACAAAGTGACCCAACAGTCACCCAACCGACAGGCAATATAGTGCAATCGACAAGCTGGATGCTCCAGTCTGGCAGGCTAGTCTGAGAGCCTAGAAACAACCTTTCTGTCCTATTTTTCTAGTAGGCTAGTTTAGTCCACCGATGGGCCAATCCTGCTAGACTCAACCCCCTCTGATGTTGTGAAAATAATATTTTTCAAAAACCCTTAAATAAAAATAAATAAAGATAATTTGATTATTATAAAAAAAAAGTTTAAAACACTCTTTGAACACATATTATCATTTTCAAAAAGATTAACCATTGTTTTTGAAACTACAAAAATTTAAAAACAATCATAGATAATGTTTAAAAATTAATCTTTTCATAATTTTTTAAATCATGAAATGCAAAGGTAAGTGTATGCTAAAGCTTACATAATTCAAACAAGTTAAATTGTATTTCACACAACAAAATATAAATAAAATTATTGTACAATAGGGTCTTGTAATTCTTCAACTCTTCTTGTTCCCCTTTATAGCTCCTTGTTCAATTTGTACAATTTTCTTAACCTTTCTTGAATTGAAAAAATTCACTTCAAATATAAGCTTAACAAAACTCATGATGTTTGTTAGCAATTACCAATGAAAAGTATTGTTATCATTACAACATTTTTAAAACAAACTTTTAAAACCTTCGGAGCCAACAGTGTTTGCATAATTATGTTGAGTGAATGTTCTATGTTGTGCTTGATGCTTTTAAGTGCTAAATTACCATTTAAATGATTGGAATACTATAATGTACTTTGGAGAAGGATTTATACGTTTGGCCAATTATAGAATAACATAATTGCTATCATAGAATAACATAATTGCTAGTGAGATAAGAATATATTTTCTAGGTTTGTGTAACCACTAGAGGAAACCTAAAGCTTTATACCTACTTAATTGATAATCATAGGAATATAGTTTGTAGTTTAATTAAGGATATTTTTACTTGACTGCCTTGAGGGACTTGCGGATAGGTTATAGGTATCCTAGCTATCATTTGACTAGGCAGCCAAATTAAAGAAATTAACGGAAGGTTTTTGAGATGATTTGGTTAATCAGTTTCTTTTAACCATTTATTCAAACAATCTTAGAGTTAACGATTTTGGTAATTAATTTGATTAAGTACCATTCTTATAAGAATGATATCTTACTTATTTTATTTTTTTATTATTTATGTGTTATCACGTATACTTACATGCGTAATCAGCATTTACGATATTCTCTTTTATACTATAAAATATATCTTCAACTATTTTTCTCTTCCGTTTCATCGCAGCAAACAGAATATTAGCTCTAGCTGCCACTACAAGAAAAACTACATTTAACGACATATTATTTACGACATGTAGTTTTTGAATGTCGTTGAAAAGTACATACAACGACATCTCCAACAAAGATGTCATTAACGACATTTGAAACAATAATTAACGACATCTATATAAATGTCGTATTAAAGGTTTCCTTTTAACGACAATAGTTTAGTGTCGTTAAATTATTTAACGACAAGTAGGAGATGTCATCAAAACCTTGGAGATTCTACGACACCTCTTATAGACGACATTGGTCAAGATGTCGTCTATAAGGGGTGTCGTGGAATCTCTAAAGCTTTGACAACATCTTCGACTTGTCGTTAAATAATTTAACGACACTAAACTATTATCGTTAAAAGGAGACCTTTAACATGACATCTATATAGATGTTGTTAATTATTGTTTCAAATGTTATTAACGACATGTTTGCAGGAGATGTCGTTGTATGTACTTTTCAACGACATTCAAAAATTACAGGTCGTAAATAATATGTCATTAAAAATAGTTTTTCTTGTAGTGTGCATATTAACCACACACTAATACCTCAATATTACTAAATAAATTAGAAAAGTATCAACAAGATAATCAGAATTATAACACGTAAAAAGAACCTATAAGATCACTTACACGCGCATCGTATAACATTCAAATAGTTTCCATTACAAAGGGGCAGCTTGTAAATGTGCTTTAAGACCGCGTGACATTTGATTTAATCAATTACAAGATAGTGGGAACTGGGGTAAGCACTGTCCCACACTCCTTGGGATGCTGCCACCAATCTTCAAAAGAAATTGCTGCGTTGGCTCCTGCGCACATGCAGTCAACGTTCACATGTACAAACTAGAGAGAAGCCAAACTTAAGTAAATAAATTAAATTGGAAAATCCTAAAAATGTTCCTTTTGGTTAATCGAATTTAAACTAATTAAAGAGAATGTGTATGTATATATTGACACACACTTGCACCCGCGTGTGTGACATCTCATTATATAAAATAATAACTTCACCACTATAAACAGGTTATATGTCCACTTCAAATCACAAAAAGCTTATAATTAATTAAAACTAAAATTTTTATATCCTTAGAAGAGTTAAGGAATTCTTCTTCAAGTTTCTCGGTTTCATGTAAAATAATTATTTAAACAACAATATATATGAAAGTAGATCTGATGTAGTGTTCTTAATTGTCAATGTTAAATTTAATGTTTAACCAGGCTAATCGTTTTCAATGCAATACTATTTAAACTTTTGCATTTGACTGTTATTCTTCCATGTGTATTAATTAACTTTTTTCAATAATTATAGTGTTGTTATATTTAAGTTACAATTTAAAGTCTTTACAATCGAGAACTTAAAACTAAGAAAAAATAAATATAGCATTTAGAATAATTTTGTATTAAAGAACAAAATAAAATAACATTTTTTTTTTTATATTTTTATGTCAAATTTTATATCGATAATTTGTAAAGCAAGCTTGCTTTTTTTTTTTTTTTTTTCTTGAGAGAATATCTCGTTTGTATTTTACTTTGTTTTATATCTTTATTTTTCTTTGGCCCCTAGGGTTGAGTTGTGCTAGGTGGACACTTTTATACCAAAGTCATCATCACTATATTGAAGATAACACGCATGATCGCTCTCATACATACATACATACACACATATATATATATATATATATATGCATAATATATATTTTTTACCATCTTCCCTGTAAATTTAAATGCTAACGTTAATATTTTATTTAGCAAAAAAATATATAGGAATTATGCATTTAATATGCTACTTTTTTTCTCCAATTTAAGTGCTATTTTCAACTTTAAAAATAATTTCAAACTGACATTGTTGTAATAATTAAAGAAAAAATGACTATATATCAATTAGAAGTAATTAAGTGACAAAATTTGGCATCTCCAATATTGTTGAAAATTTGGTTACAGAGTGTAGCATATGTTGAATGCATGGGCTGGTGTAAGTAATGAAAAGCTTCTTGGCCTTTGATCTGTTTCTTGCTTGCATGAAATGCATGGTGATCTGTTAATTAGCTTCCCAGGTATCTTGTCAAAAGTCAAAACACTGTTATCTACCATGAAAGGATGATTGTCAACCCCATCTCTTTTTTGATGAGGCCTTTCTTCATGTGGCATTTTAAAGCAGGACTTCACGACGGTATCTGGTCATCTTCTTTATTGACGGCGACGTCTCCAGTCTGAGAGGTTCAGCTCGTCGCTTGCGAGAGAAGATCCAACAACGCTATTCCGCTAACGAGCTCGCAGTCGCCTGAACCTACACGACAGTTCCGCCTATGTTTCTGTCTTCATCGCTCTCACCAGTGAGGGCACTGACGTTGAGCACTCTTTGAGCTCATGCTCGTCGATCAGAGGGGTAAGGAGAAGCACAAGGTTCATAGCCACTTCGATCAAATTGCTGCGTTTAAGCTGGAATTGGTTGTATTTGTAATAAGCATTTTGTTCAAGTTTTTTGGAGACTGTTCATGAATGTATTTCTAAGTTCGTCAGCTTCATCACCAGCAAGTATGATTGAGATTTGAGATTGAATTTTTGTTTCGTTGTTAATTTTTTTTTCTTATTGAATTTTTTCTTAATTGGATGGTTTTTTGGTTAGGGCGAGTGATCTAGTTGTATTTTTTGCTTGATTTGCTCTTTTTTTTTTTGTTTTACTTTGGAACCTAGTAGGTTTTGGGATGGAATCTGGTAGTTGTGGCGAGTTTTGGTATAAAATTTATGTTAGACATGTATGCCTTAAGGAGTAAAATGTTGTAATATGTTTTTGGATACATTTTATTAATAAAGAATTGATTTGTTATTTATATATCAAATGTTGTCCTTTTTACATTCATATTTGTTTAATGTATGTTAAGCAAACAAAAGCCTGAGACTGTCAGTCTAAACCTTTAAGAATCAGCCATATGATAGACAGATTATGTGGAAGACATTATTCTGAAAGGTGATTGCCCAAATCATGAGATCCGCAATCGAGGAAATAAATTTGGGTGCTTTATTCATGCTAAGATTGTTATGTTGTCTATATTTCTAAAAGGAGATGAGTTGTCTTGACCATCGAAGTTGGACTCTACGAGTAGAAACATTGGTACATTGTCATAGGTGATGATGTGTTGGATCGAGACATAAAGTAGAATTGATTTGGATTAATAATTTCATCTGTACAAATCAATCCACTTTAGACAATCATATGTGTTGTATCTTAATCTTGAAATAACTAATGGGCCCATTATCTTGTCTTATGTCTTTTGACGTACCAAAGGGTGATATCTTGACTTTGAGATGGCACGCGTACTGGTATGTTGGATACATGACTCTTGATATTGTAGACCTGTTATTCATAGATATAGAATTCATAGCTCTATTGGTGGAGTCAATGGTATTCTCTTATATACGTTATCCAGTAATTGGAAACTAGAGTGCCCAACCATTTAGATGCATAGGTGTAACCAAGTGATATACTATCTTTAGATAGCAAGTTTTCCTATGGTGAGGTAACACAATGTAAGATAAAAATAATCAGGAAGGTAAGATAGAATTTATCCTTAAGTCGATTATGAATATCCTATATGGGGATACGACACATTATAATATGTCATGGACACTTAGCTAAATTGGAGCTTCATAATTTTATATAGTTCGAGAGTGCAATTCTAAGCTTTTAGTAGAGTAACGTTAGAGTTAATAATTATAAAATATATATCTGAGATATTATATTTTATAATTATTACAGCTTGAACTATTTAGGCCCATCAGGTCTCCTTTGCTAGCTCATAATAAATCTTATAACGATACAGAGTGCTTTTCCAATAAATTGGTGACTTATGTTAAATTATTAGATTGGTTGAAATTCAATAGGATCAGATAATTTATGTCTGTTTATCGGTTGAATTAATTTTGTAAATTAATTCAAGATAAACTTATTGAATTATCGGGAATATTTATTTTCCTTGAGATTATCCAAATATTACTATTTTAATCAAATAACTTTTTTATTAGGTTATTTGAATTAAAATTGAGGCTTTATCTAAAGAATCTCGGTTGGAAAATAAAAGATTCCCAGGGATCATATTATTGGAAGTTCGGCAAGCCGATCTGCTTGTTTAGCTTACCGATGCGGTAAGTTCGATAGGCCAATCCGTTAGTTCGGCCTGCCGATTTAACGATAATTAGATTATGCATTTTTAAAGCGATTTTATCAAAAGTTGATCCAAATTTAAATTTTTGAGGACTTATCTGATAGTAACTGACCTTGGGTCTGACCTCTGTAAATAGGGAGTAATTTTTCTCAGTTAATTAGATCAGTTGAGAAGTTTAGAGTGAGTACTCTAGTGTTAGATGCTCTAAAACTCCCGAAAAGCTACCGTTCACAATCACGAACCTTGGCTCTAGGTCTTCTCAAATGGTTGGAAAGAGAGTCACCGGGGAAGAGTTGTACGACGTGTGCCTATATACACTATGATCATGGATAGAGAGTAGCAAAGAAGACTAATTGGTTTAGACTCTTCTGTAACGTTCTTCTCTGCATTGATTGCAGGAGCTCTTTGGTATACAATGGTTAGTAAGATTTGATTAAGTTATGTATATAGCATGTCAAACTTGTGTTTTGGAATATACTCTAATTTAAAAATTTTATAATTCCATTGTATATGCATTTTTCTAGCAATCTAACAGTTCCTATAATTTTTTGGATGGAATCTGACGGATTTCGTGCTAGAATATGACGGATTCCAGGATTAAATTTGGCAGTTCCAATGATTTTTTGAACAGAATATGGCAAATTCCATGTTGAAATCTGGTGGGTTACAAGACGGAATCTAGTGGGTTCCATTATGCTCCGACACCTTATGCTGGTAACCAAAGGCTGTTGGCACTTTTTTGTTTTAAAACAATATATTGAAATATAGTAGATTCTTTTTAGAACATGATTCATTACAACCCGACACCCACGCCAGCAACTGAAGGAGGTTGGCCTTTTTTTGTTAAAAAAAATATGGAATATGCTACGTTTTAAGTTGAAACCTGACAAGTTATAACTTGGCACTCCGTTCCAATGACCAGAAGCGGGTTTCGGGACAAAATTTGGTAAGTTCCATTTCTAGAAGAAGGACAACTTGGTCGTTTAATAAATGAGTAATTTTAATAAATAGTTTGTTGGACGGTATTTTTAATATTGTGGTAAATTTGGAGAGTACTCTTGTAAGCTGTCTCTTTATTTTTTTTCCCCCGTTAGATGCTAACGTTAAAAAAAAGGGGAAAAAAAGGACTAAAAGCTGCAATCTAGAAGTGTCTTTCTAATGTAGACCGAAAAACTCCATTTAATGCAATCTATTGTAAAGGAATTCGAACCAATACCAATATGACCTTTATTTTCTGTCAAATAATGAGTATTTTCTGAGATTCAAAGATGTGTAATTACATCGATGGTCCAAAAATTGTTTCCAAAATATCTTTATTGTTGCTGATATTGCTGACTGATCATGACAGATATATCCAAAAATTATAGGCGAATACTCATGTGGTTGGTTATTAAAAAAAACCTCTATTCATAAAACAAGATTTTAAAATATAAAATCATGTCATAATCACATCCAATTTGCTACGTGTTAGATTTTTTTTTTTCTTACTAGAAAATTATCAAAAATTGCAACAAAAGAGTGCCTACCACAGGGTTAGGTGTGTTTTGCTATTGATCGGCTATGACCCAATGCTTATTCTTAAATCACCATTACAGCCTAAAGTTTATAGAAATATTTATGAAAATAACATCATTATTAAAAGTACGAGTTTTCCCCTAATATTTTTAGTAATCATAAAGTTGTTCATGTTAGAAAAATTTCCCAAAATACTAAAAAAAAAAAAATCAATAAGAGAAAAACACTTAAAACTTTAAAGGACATTTGTGACGATGGCAATGGAGTCAAGGTGCGCAAGGCAAAAAATTGCTCACGAGTCATCACAATGTTGCTCACATCAAGGGTTGCCCACGTCGGAGGGTTAGGCAACTGTGGAAGGGTCGTTAGGTCATAACTCATTCCATAGAGGGGCTCCAATCCACATCCTCGAAGGGTTGCGACACTCGGCTGTGGCCCGTGGAAGCATGCAATAGCCAAGGCTTGAGAGTGTGAGGGCTGTCGCCTATAATGGTTTGTGAATACAGTAGCTACTCGGTTCTGTTAAGTTGAGGGTGGTCATATGCAATCCCTCCTACCAGATTTGAACTTTTCTATATCTGTTTTTTTTCTGTAATTTATCTTGGAAACTTGTTTCATTTTTTAATTTTATGTAAAACTACTTTTTTATGATTTCTATAATTTTATATATTTAATTTTTGTATTTTTTGAAGTGTAGTCGTCATTTATAAAAAGTTTATATTTTTTTTCATTACTTAAAATTTGAATAGGTCAAACCGATACTTTATAAAATAAAAGCCTGCCCTCTCCTTGGGAAAATCACAAGTACCCTACAGCTAAGGTCATCTTTTCCAAGTACAACGTATTTCCGGGGGTGCGCGTGATGTGGTTAGTGCTGTTGCTTTCTAAAAATTGTTACCGAGCCAAGTGTTGTCATAGGATTTGTTTTAACCACAATCAAAAACAAATTTACAACCACGTCAAGGTAATGGTGTGATATGGTGAATCTTAGATCTCGACAAACTTAGACAAAACAAATAGCTTAGTACACTTTTGTAAATAATTTAGTTATATATACATATATATGTATATATATGGACAAAAAAATACTCATCATGTACCGGCAAAATACAAAGATAAAGAAGTGTCCTAGTGTAAGTACATAAAATTTTGAGAGAGAACAAAAGTTAGTAATTAATATCATGTAGTTTTAAAAAACGTAATGAATAGCATATCATAAGAAATTAAGAATAAAAAGCTCAAAATACACTCACTATTTTCTCTTCTATATCTCTCACCCTTTTTCACACCAACGTCGCCAGCAGCTGGAAAATACAATATTACTCTAATGATATTGTATTACTATGTAAATACAAAAATTCATCGACAACTTCATCAGATCGCTAACAGCCGAGACATATAATATTACTCTGGTGACATTATATTATTGTGTAAATAAAAAAATTTATCGGTGACTTTGTCGAACTGCAAGTGGCTAAGAAATACAATATTACTCTAGTAATATTATAATACCTTGTAAATAAAAAAATTTCACTTACGACTTCGACAGACAGTTAGCGGTTAAAAAATATAGAATTACCGGAATAATACTGTATTATTGTGTAAATAAAAAAATTTCACATGTAATTTTATCGAACTACTTGCGGCTTGGAAATACAATATTAATCTTGAAATACTGTATTACAATGTAAAATATAAAATTTCACTGACAACTTTATCGGACCATCGATAGCCGAGAAATACAATATTGACCTTGTAATATTATATTACCATGTAAATATAAAATTTCATCGACGACTTCATCAGACTACTAGAGACCAAGAAATATAATATTGACCTTGTAATACTATATTACCTTGTAAATATAAAATTTCACTGGCAACTTTGCCGGACTGCCAACGGTCGAGAAATACAGTATTAACCTTGTAATATTGTATTATCATGTAAATACAAAAATTCACTAATGACTTCGCCGGACCACCGGTGGCTAGGAAATATATTATTAACCTTGAAATATTGTATTACAATGTACATATAAAATTTTACGAGTGACTTTGTCAGACTGCCACGGGAAATATAGTATTAACCTTATAATATTGTATTACCATATAAATATAAAATTTCACCATTGACTTCACCGGACCGCCAGAGGCCAAGAAATGCAGTCTTAATATTGAAATATTGTATTACCCTGTAAATACAAAATTTCATCGATAACTTTGTTGGACTGTCAATGGCCGAGAAACACAATACTAACCTTAAAATGTTGTATCACAATATAAATACAATATTTCACTGACAACTTTACCAGATTGCTGACGGCTAGGAAATACAATATTAACCTTGTAATATTGTAGTATTGTGTAAATATAAAATTCAACCGGCGAATTCGTTGGACCACCAACAGTCAAAAAATACAATATTAACCTTGTAATACTTGTTAGACATGTATGCCCTAAGGAGTAAAAATGTAATACGTTTTTGGAGACATTTTTATCAATAAAAATTTTGTTTATTATTAATATACCAAATCTTGTTCTCTTTACTTTCATATTTGTTGAATATATGTTAAGCAAACAATAGTCTGAGATTGTCAGTCTAAACCTTTAAGAATTGGGCATATGATGGATAGATTATGTGGCAGACACAATTCTTAAGGTGACGGTCTAAATCATATGATCCACAATCGAGGGAAAAAAGTTAGGCACTTTATTCATGTAAAGATTGTTATGTTGTCTATATCCCTATTGCAAGATGCTCTGTCTTGGCCATCGAGGTGAACTCTATGAATAGAAATATTGGCACAATGTCATAGGTGACGATGTGTTGGATCGGGACATAAAGTGAATTGATTTAGATTAATAATTCTGTCTCGACAAAACGATTCACTTTAGACAATCATTTGTATTGTATCTTGATCCTGAGATGAATAGCAGGCCCGTTGTCTTGACTTGTGTCTTTTGATATACTAAAGGGTGACACCCATATTTTAATAGTGGTATGCATACTGGTACATTGGAGGCATAACTCTTGATAGCGTAGACCTGTTATTTATAAATATGGAATCCGTAGCTCCTCTTTAGGAGTGGCGATATCCTCTTATATGCATTATCGTGTAATCGAAAAACTAGAGCGCTCAACCATTTGGATGTATAGGTGTAACCAAATGGTATACCGTCTTTGGATAGTAAGTTTTTCGATGTTGAGATAATGGAACGTAAGATAAAAATAATTGGGAACATAAGACAAAACTTGTCCTTAAGCCAGTTATAGATAATCCTATGGGGATACGAGACACTATGATATGTCATGAAGACTTATCTATACGGGCTTTGTAATTCTATATAGTTCGAGAGTGTAGCTCTAAGCTTTTAGTGGAGTAGCGTTGGAGTTGATAATTATGAAATGTATATATGGGATATTGGGTTTCATAATTATCAGGAGCTTGAACTATATAGGTCCATTTGGTCCTCTTTGCTAACTCACAAAATCCTATAACGATACGGCATGCTTTTCCAATAATTGGTGACTTATGGCAGATTTATTAGATTGGTTGAAATTTAGAAGAATCAAATAATTCATGTATGGTTATTGGTTGAATTAATTTTGTGACAAAATTAATTCAAGATAAACTTGTTGAATTATTGAAATTGGATAATTTTTGTCTGTTTATTAGTTGATTTAATTTTAAATAAATTAAATCAAGATAAACTTGTAAAATTATCAGGAATTGATTTATTTTCCTAGAGATTATCTAGATAAAGTTTTTTTGATTAGATAACTTTTCTATTGAGTTATTTGAATTAAAACTGAGACTTTATCCCATAAATCTCAGGTGGAAAATAAAAGATTCGCTGAGATTTTTATCGACAGTTCGACATCTCGATCTTCAAGTTTGGTCTGCTGATGGGGCAAGTTCGGTCCGCCGGTTAGACAGATAGGCTTGCCTATGCGGTTAAAAAGATCATGCATTTTCACATGAATTTCATCAAATATTGATCCAAATTTGATTCTGATTTGAATTTTGAGGCATTATCTAATAAGGACAAACTCTTGGACCTAACCTCTATATAAAAGGAGTGAATCTTATTATTATTTAGATTAATTAAGAGATTAAGAGTGATACTCTACTGGTGAGAATCTAAAAACTCCCTGAGAGCTTTTGTTCACTATTCACAAACACTAGCTTTGGGTTCTCTCAATTGGTTGGAAGGAGAGTCACCTGGTGGAAGAGCTGTACATGTGAGCCCACACTCACTCCGATCGTAAATAGAGAATAGCAAAGAAGACCAGTTAGTTGAGGCTCTTCTAGAACGTTACTTCTCTTTACGGATTGCAGAAGTTATTCAGCATTCAAAGGTTAGTAAGATCTGGTTAATTTATGCATATAGCATGTCAAACTTGTGTTTTGAAAAATACTCTGATATAAAAATTTTAAAATTTCGCTGCGTATAATTTTTCCAGCAATTGGTATCAGAGCCATGATTTTTATATAAATTCACGAGTTTATGATCATGCTATATGTATAAATTATGTGATCTTGATCTCTCCTACGCTTGAATTTAATTTTGTAGAGAGTTGGCACTCTAGATTTCTATATAATCTTATATGTTGTCATGGATTATATAGTGAATGTTTATTAATTAATTATGATGGATTAAATTATTATTTAATTATTAATTAATTAATTAATTTATACCGGTATGTGTATCTAGGTTTTTCATGTAATTAGATGATGGACTATTATCTCCGTCTAGGAATTATTATTTAATTTTAAATTTGTAAGAATTTTGTAATTAAATAATTATTCGGAGAAGACAGACCTAGAAGGGGATCTAGAAGATGGATGATAGCGCTCCTAGGTATTTCCTGAGTCTCTGATTTTATGTTTTTGAATTGTTGAGAATAAAATTGATAAATTGCATTAGAAATTATATTTTTTGAAAAATGTGATCTCTACTCGGTCAGCATGCCGAACCCTCCAGTTCAGCAGGTCGATGATCGAGGTTCGATAGGCTAGACATAAGGTTTGATAGACCATCAGTCGGGCAAAAATCAGGTGGCTCTAGCGGTAGGCCAAACTTCTAGTTCTATAGGCTGATCTGTCATGAATCGATAGGCCGATGGGTCATGACCGACAGGTCGATCACCCAGATCGGCTTGCCAGCAGAAAGTTGAAAATTTTTTCAAAAAAGGTGCAGTTTTAATTCTATTTTTGGGACAATTCTAAGAAACATTAAATTGGGATATGACTGGAAATATGAAATATTCGATTCATACGAGATTGAAGACTTGAAAATACACATTACATGAAGAAGGATACAGCTTGAGGATTCAAGGATAAAGAATTGATAAAATGTTTCGATTATTCTCTTGTAATCTTTGTTTTCTATTCTCTAACGTGGGACCATAATATTACGGTTATTTAATTATTTTGCTTGTAGCTTTACTTGATCGCTTTGCTTGTCTACATTATAATATGATTTACCATATATATTGATAACATAACATATAGAATAAGGAGTGCCGCTCATATTAAAATTGTTCATGCATTTCCTTTTAAAATAAAACCTTGATTTCAAAAGATTGAGTGGGAGAAGGTTTTCAAAGAGAAGACCTAAGGCCTCCATCGTTGGTCCATTGGAAGAACATGGTGGTCCTGACCCCTAGGAAGGGATTTCTATCATGTACTAGATTGGATCTCCTAAAGGATACACTATTTTAGCATGATTTATGGTTGCACACCCCTAGGTGGTGATTATAAATCATGGATAAAATATTGAAACGATGGTTATACACTCATGTTAATTTTATTATTAACCTCACCTAGGAGCTCTGTTAATAAAATTAATGGTCAAAGAAACGATTATTAATATATGCTAGATCATACGGGTCCTGGATGGCATATATTAATCAGGAGGGAATCCGTGTTCCTGATTGAATTTGGCATGACTCCCCTAGGAGCTTGTTGAATTATGAGTTGGGAATTATCGTTGTAAGATTATGATATTTTCAAGGTTTTTGACACATAAACACATTTGTATGTTTTCACATGATTGTGTTACCTTACTAAATTATTATTGTATGTTTGCTTATGTTTGGTATATGATTCTTTATTGTAGATAAAAAATGTCTAAAAATGCTTTATCTTTGATACTTGACAAAAACCTATTAACCGGAGAGAATTATAATGATTGAAAACGGAACTTGGATATCGTCCTTTTCTTTGAGAAACTGAAATTTATGCTGACAATCCCTTGTCCTCCTGAGCCTACAAGAGATTCCATCAATGAGCAATTTCAAGCGTACAATCATTGAAAAGATGCAAACGATTAGGCCTGCTATTATGTTATGGCTAGCATGAATAACGTGCTGTAGGCTCAACATGAGGATTATAAGACTGCTAAGCAGATCTTAAATTATCTAGAAGACATGTTTGGAGGCCAAGCCATAACAAAGTGGCAAGGGGTGCTTCAAAAACTCTTGAACTGCAAATAGAGACCAGGGACATTTGTAAAGGAGCACATGATGTTGGTCATGGGTTACCTCGCTAAGGCACAAACCAATGGAGCTGACATTGATGCTGAAACTCAGATGACTATAGTCTTTGAGACTCTATCAAAGGAATTTATTCCATTTAGAGTTACTTTTAATTTAAGCAATAGGTGGGATATGACCTTAACAGAATTAATGAAATAGTTACAGGAGTTTGAACTGTTGATCAGGGAGTCTCTTGTGGGTAGAAGGGCCAATTTGGCAGTTGTTTCTGGTTCCAATCCCAACTCTAGGAATGGAAAGAGGCAACAGGTCAAGAATAGGAAGTCTTCTATTCCTGCTAACACTAAGAGCAAAAAGAAGAAGAAGAAGATCCATAAGAAGCTTAAGTGCTTCTTCTGCGGGAAGGTCAGGCACATCAAGAAGCATTGCAAGGACTTTCTTTCCAAAGGAGGTAGGTGTGATCTTCTATATTTAGAAACTTGTTTAGTTGAAGAATCCAATGACATTTGAGTCATAGATTCTGGTGCAACTAATCATGTTTGTGTTTCTCTGTACGGATTCAAAGAAACAAGAAGTCTGCTTCATAAAGACTTCACGCATTGGATAGGCGATGGATCCTTGGTCTTAGCGGAAGCAGTGGGAGACATCCATCTTTATTTTGATAATTATAGGAATTTAATTTTGTGAGATTGTTTTTATGTTCTTAAATTTAAAAGGAATTTAATTTTTATAGCTTGTTTATTTAAAGACTCCTATTTGGTTTCTTTTAATAATAAAGTGGTGATTCGTAAAAAAAAAAATCTTTAATCTATTCTGGATGGATGCAAAATAATCTATATTTTATCAAACCTAAGATGGACTTACTGCTCAATGCTGAGATGAATGATAATAACTCTAAAAGACTTAAAATTTCTCACTCTAATAAGACTTATCTTTGGCATTTACGCCTTGGTCATGTTAACCTGAATAGGATTCAAAGGTTGGTAAGGGATAGACCTTTAAGTCAATTAAAGGTGATATTTATACCTCAATGTGAATCTTGTTTGGAGGGTAAAATGACCAAAAGACCATTCGGTTCTAAGGGCAATAGGGCCAAAGGGGTTCTAGAACTTATACATAGTCATGTTTGTGGACCGATGAACATCTGGGCATGAGGAGGGTATGATACTTCGTCACTTTTATTGATGATTACTCAAGATATTGGTATGTGTACTTGATGCACCACAAAAGCGAAACTTATGAGAAGTTTAGGGAGTTTCGGGATGAAGTGGAAAGACAATTAGGTAGACTCATAAAGGCACTTCGATCCAATCGAGGTGGAGAATACCTTTCTGATGAGTTTCTAGGACACTTATTAGAGAACGAGATTTTATTCAATTTGACTGCGTCGGGCACTCTGCAGTAGAATGGCATAGCGGAAAAAATGAATAGGACTTTACTAGACATGGTAAGGTCCATGATGAGTTATTCATCATTGCCTTTGTCCTTTTGGGGATATGCACTACAAACCGCATCTTATCTTTTGAACAATGTCCCTTCAAAATTGGTCCCTAAAGCTCCTCATGAGTTGTGGATAGGCAGGAAGACATCCTTAAACCATATTCGCATATGGGGATGTCTGGCTCATGTCCTGTTTAAGGATGCGAATAAGTTGAAAGCATGTTCGAAAGTTTATGTGTTTGTAGGATATCCAAAAGGGACTAAAGGGGGTTATTTTTATAACCCAAAGGAAAATAAAGTCGTGGTTTCAACTAATGCAACTTTCCTTGAGGAGAGTTACATGGACGACTTTAAACCTCGAAGCAAAGTGGTGAATGAAACTGTTCCAATTAGTGTAGAAAAACCAAACAAGCCTAAACAACAACCTAAGGGGCTTCGGCATAGTGGGAGGATCGGGCGTTAACTCGAGAGGTATATGTTCAATGGGGAAGCCTTATTGGCTGAACCGGATGAACATGATAGGAATCCTTATACTTACACAGAGGCTATGGAGGATGTTGATTCAAAACTCTAGAAAGAGGCCATAAACATAGAGATGAAGTCTATGGAGACTAATAAGGTCTGGGAACTTGTGGATCTTCCCGAAGGGGTAAAACCCATAGTGTGTAAGTAGATCTACAAGAGAAAAAGAGGAGTGGATGGAAAGGTCGAAACCTTTAAGGCTAGACTGGTAGCTAAAGGTTATATACAAAAGAAAGGAATCGATTATGAGGAAATCTTTTTGCCTGTAGCCATGCTTAAATTCATCCGGATTCTCTTATCCATAGCTGCCATTCTCGACTATAAGATTTGGCAGATGGATGTCAAGACGGCTTTTCTAAATGGCTATCTTGATGAGTCTTTTTTTATAGAACAACCAGACGGGTTCAAGGTCAAGGGTCAAGAGGGTAAAGTTTGTAAGCTGCTAAAGTCAATTTATGGACTTAAGCAAGCTTTCCGTTCTTGGAACATAAGATTTGATCAAGTGATCAAGACTTATGGGTTCTCACAAAATGTGGATAAGCCATGTGTTTACAAACACATTAAGGATGGGAAGGTGATTTTTCTACTGCTCTATGTAGATGACATTCTGCTAATTGGCAATGACGTTAGGGCATTGTTATTGGTCAAATTATGGTTGGCCAAGTAGTTGACATGAAGGACTTGGATGAGACTAATTTTGTTCTCGGTATCTAGATCTTTCGAGATAGGAAGAATAAAATGATAGCTTTGTCCTAGGCCGGCTACATAGATAAAATTCTCAAAAGGTTTGCAATGTAGGATTCTAAGAAAGGTGGGCAACCATCTAGGTCTGGAATTATTCTTTCTAAGAAAGACTCTCTAAAGTTTAAGGAAGAAAGAGAATACATGAAGAAGGTGCCTTATACTTCGGCAATGGGTAGTCTCATGTATGCCATGCTTTGCACACGATCGGATATTTGTTACGTGATTAGGATTGTAAGTTGATTTTAGCTGGATCCAGAACTGAACTATTAGGTTGCAGTAAAGCATATTTTCAAGTATCTAAGAAGGACTCGAGGGTATATGCTTGTGTATTTGGGTGAGGACTTGACTCCTCTAGGATATAATGACTCGGATTCTCAATCCTGTCTGGATTTTAGGAAATCGACTTCAGGTTTTGTGTTTACTCTAGGCGACAGTGCTATCAGTTGGAGAAGTGTGAAACAAGATTGCATTTCGGATTTAACGATAGAGGCCAAGTATGTGGTAGCTAGTGATGCTTCAAAAGAAGTAGTGTGGCTCTGTAAGTTCATTGGGGATCATGAGGTAGTTTCTGGTATGGATAAAGAGATATCATTGTACTGTGATAACAATGCGGCAGTAGCTAATGCTAAGGAACCAAGATTTCATAAGAAGAGTAAGCATATTGATCGAAAGTATCATGTGATAAAGGATTTCATTGAGAACGGGCATGTCACGATGTGCAAAATCGCGTCAGAGTACAATTTAGCTGATCCATTCACAAAGACACTTATTGGGAGAGTCTTCGAGAGGCATGTGGAAGCGATGAGGATGTGAAATTTATCATATTTACTCCCTTAGTGCAAGTGGGAGATTGTTAGACATGTATGCCCCAAGGAGTAAAAATGTAATACATTTTTGAAGACATTTTTATCAATAAAGAATTTATTTATTATTAATATACCAAATCTTGTCCTCTTTATATTCATATATTGTTGAATGTATGTTAAGCAAATAATAGTCTGAGACTGTCGGTCTAAACCTTTAAGAATTAGGCATAAGATGGGTAGATTATGCAAAAGACACGATTCTTAAGGTGACGATCTAAATCATAAGATCTGCAATCGAGGGAATAAAGTTGGGCGCTTTATTCATGTAAAGATTATTATATTGTCCATATCACTATTGGGAGATAGTTTGTCTTGGCCATCAAAGGTGGACACCGTGAATAGAAACATTGGCACATTGTCATAGGTGACGATGTATTGGATCGAAACATAAAGTGAATTGATTTGGATTAATAATTCTGTCTCGACAAATCGATCACTTTAGACAATCATTTGTATTGTATCTTAATCTTGAGATTAATAGTAGGCCTGTTGTCTTGATTTGTGCCTTTTGATGTACCAAAGGGTGACACCCATATTTTAATAGTGGTATGCATGTTAGTACGTTGGAGGCATGACTCTTGATAGCTCAGACCTATTATTTATAGATATAAAATTCATAGCTCCTCTTTAGGAGTAGTGATATCCTCTTATATGCGTTATCCTGTAATTGAAAAACTAGAGTGCTCAACCATTTGGATACATAGGTGTAATCGAATGATATACCGTCTTTGGATAGTAAGTTTTCCAATGGTGAGATAATGGAACATAAGATAAAAACAATCAGGAAGGTAAGACAAAATTTATCCTTAAGCTGGTTATGGATATTCCTATAGGGATACGATACACTATGATATGTCATAAAGACTTAACTATACAGGCTTCGTAATTCTATATAGTTCGAGAGTGTAGCCCCAAGCTTTTAGTGGAGTAGCGTTCGAGTTGATATTTATAAAATGTATATCTAGGATATTGGGTTTCATAATGTTAGAAATCAAAGCAATAAGCAACAAGAAATAGAGAGAAAATTGCATATAAGATTTATGTGGAAAAACCCTAATGAAGGGTGAAAAAAAAACCACGGGCAGAGAAGAAGCAATCCACTAATCACAAAAAGAAAATTACAACGGTGTTTAGAGCGCTCAAATACAGAAATTCACTCACTCAATCACTCACAAACTCACAAGACTGAGCTCTCCGTGTCACTCTCAACACTATGATCTCTATGAAATTTTGTGACTCTTTTTGACTCTCTAAACTATGGAGAATATGATGTATTTATATGTATGGGGACTCAAACCCTAGCCCAAAATAAGCCAAAAACGCATAAAAATGTAAAATACATGATCAGGCCGCATTGGAGCGCCACGGCACTAGATTGTAGCGCCGCGGCCCTGCTTTCAAGCGCCACGGCGCTGCCTTACTGCCAAAAAAATTGGAGGAGTTTTGGGTCACAAAATAACAATCTTCACCTTGACACAAAATCCACCATAAAGAACTCCAACATGTGATTAACCGAATTCTCCACCTCTTCCACAAAGCCCCAATGGGCAACTAATCGGCACGAGCATGAACTCCAACCAAGTTCAAGCAATGCTCAAACTTAGCTGTAGGTAATGACTTAGTCATCATATCGGCTAGATTATCATGTGTACTGATTTTGCTCACAAAAATATCACCACGAGCAACAATATCACGAACAAAGTGATAACGAACGTCAATGTGCTTCGTCCTCTCATGAAACATTTGATCTTTAGTAAGAAAAATAGCACTCTGACTGTCACACATCGCCATAGAAGTCTTCAAATCTTCACTGAGTTCTCCAAATAGGCCCTTCAACCAAATAGCTTCTTTGAAAGCCTCTGTAATAGCCATATATTCAGCCTTAGTAGTAGACAAAGCAACAGTAGCCTGCAAGGTAGCCTTCCAACTAATAGCACAACCACCAACTGTAAACACATACCCAGTAAGTGACCTCCTCTTATCCAAGTCTCCAGCATAATCAGAATTAATATATCCCACAACACCATCTCTAGTCCTTCCAACGTGCAAACAAATGTCAGTAGTACCACGCAAGTATCTGAGAATCTATTGTACCGCTTTCCAGTGCTGTTTACCTAGGATTAGCCATGTACCTACTAACTACACTAACTACATATGATAAATCTGGGCGAGAACATACCATAGCATACATGAGGGAACCAACTGCACTAGAGTATGGAACACGTGACATGTACTCAATCTCATCATCTGACTGTGGAGCTAACGCAGCTGAAAGTCTAAAATGTGCTACTAATGGAGTGCTCACTGGTTTTGCTTTCTGCATGTTGAATCTATGTAAAACTTTTTGAATATAGCCTCTCTGACTCAGATAAAGCTTACCTGCCTTTCTATTTCTCAAAATCTCCATATTGAGAATCTTCTTGGCAGCTCCCAAGTCCTTCATCTCAAACTCTTTACTGAGTTGAGCCTTTAACTTCTTAATCTCTCCATTATCCTTAGTAGCAATCAACATATCATCAACATATAAGAGCAAATAAACAAAGGACCCATCATCACCCTTCTTGAAGTAGACACAACTGTCATAGCTACTCCTCTTAAACTCATGAGTGATCATAAATGAGTCAAATCTCTTAAACCATTTCCTAGGAGACTGTTTCAAACCGTAAAAAGACTTTTTCAACGAGCAAACGTAGTCTTCTTTACCTGTAACAATGAAACCCTCGGGTTGCTGCATATAAATATCTTCCTCGAGCTCTCCATGCAAAAATGCAGTCTTTACATCTAACTGCTCAAGGTCAAGATCATGAGTGGCCACAATACCAAGCAAGGCTCGAATTGAGCTATACTTAACCACAGGAGAAAAAACATCTGTAAAATCAACACCTGGAACCTGACTGTATCCTTTTGCAACCAGTCTAGCCTTATACCTAGCATCTTCGACTCCCAGTGTGCCTTCTTTTCTTTTAAATACCCATTTGCAGCGAACAGATTTCTTCCCTTTGGGTAACTTCACCAAATCCCATGTGTCATTCTTATGTAGGGATTCCATCTTTTCTGCATAGCAATCATCCACTTGCCAAAGTCAACTGAATTAACCGGCTCTGAATAGGTAGAAGGCTCTTCACCAGACTCAATACCTTTTGCCACTGATAAAGCATAAGCCACCAAGTCAGCCTCAGCATATCTCTGTGGAGGCCTAACATCTCTCCTCGGTCTATCCTTAGCAATAGAGTACTGTGGTGGTGGCGGTGATGGCGATGAGGAAGCACCATCGTCTTGACTCTCTGAACTTGACTAGGAAGTAGAATCAGATGATGTACTTGTCTCTATTTGAAACTCCACCTGTTTGCTAGATCCGTCCCAATCAACATCACTAGACCCTGTAGTAGATGTCCCACGTAACATGGAAGTCTCATCAAACACAACATCTCTATTGATAATAACTTTCTTAGTTTTCGGGCACCATAACTTATAGCCTTTAACACCAGACTTGTAACCAAGAAATATACACTTCATGGATCTAGGGTCCAATTTTCCATTGTCAACATGAGCATAAGCAGGACAGCCAAAAATTCTTAAATTTGAGTAATATGTAGATTCTCTTGACCATATCTCTTGCGGTGTCTTCTTGTTAATATCGATGGAAGGAGAACGATTGACCAAATAGCAAGCTGTAGAAGCGGCTTCAGCCTAAAATGACTTAGGTAGCCCAGCATTAGAGAGTATGCAACGCACTTTCTCCATCAACGTCTTGTTCATTCTCTCGGCCACACCATTTTGCTGCGGAGTACGTCGGACTGTTAAGTCCCTCAGAATTCCCTCTGATTTACAGAAGGAATTAAATTCATTCAAACAAAACTCCAAGCCATTATCAATGTAGAGACGTTTAACAGGTTTACCGGTCTGCTTTTCTATCATGGTCTTCCAATCTTTGAATGTAGCAAAGACATCATTCTTCTGCTTCAAAAAGAATGTCCATAACTTTCTAGAATAGTCATCAATAATGGTAAGCATATAACTAGCACCACCATAAGAAGGAATAGTAGACGGTCCCTAAAGGTCAGAATGAACATACTCCAAAATATCTTTTGTGTTGTGAATGCCTTTGCCAAATCGAACTCTCTTCTGCTTTCCAAAAACACAGTGTTCATAGAACTCCATCTTCCCTGTGCACTGGCCATTAAGGAGCCCTCACGTACTCAGCTCTGCCATCCCAAGCTCACTCATATGCCCCAGTTGCATATGCCATAACTTAGTGAGATCATCATCAGACATAGTGGAAGTAGTAATTTTTGCATCACCAACAACTGTAGTACCCTGCAGAACATACAAACTAGCAGTCTTCTTTTGTGCTTTCATCATCACAAGAGCGCCTTTACTGACTTTCAGAACTCCACCTTCACCGGTGTACTTATACCCTTTAACATCAAGAGTACCTAAGGAAATTAAATTCCTCTTAAGATCGGGGACATGCCTCACATCACCTAGTGTCCTCACTATGCCATCATGCATTTTAATTTTGACAGTACCAATACCAGCAACTTTTCATGGGGCATTGTTTCCCATTAAAACAGAGCCCTTAGGAACCATTTCATATGTTGAAAACTAGTCCCGGTTGGCACACATATGAAATGTACATGTAGAGTCAAGAACCCAATCCTCACAGGGTTTAGAATCACCATCAGAAATTACCAAAAGCTCACCACCAGAGCCTTCTTCAACAACACTAGCCTCACCAGCGTCTGGTTTCTTCCCTTTCTGATTTTCAGCCCTCTTGTTTTTATTCTGCAGCTTATAACACTCAGTTTTAATGTGCCCTTTCTTCTTGCAATAGTTACAAAACTTCTACTTATTTCTGGATTTAGACCTACCTCTAATCTCAGTCCCAGAACTTCTCTCTTGGGTTCTACCTCTAACAACTAGACCCTCTCTTTGTGTTTCAGATCTGGTAACTAATTGTTTCATCTTTTCTTTAGAAAATAAAGCCTCATAAACCTCATCTAGGGTAAGAGTGTCCCGACTATACAAGATAGTATCCCTAAATGAGGCATATGATGAAGGCAGTGAACATAATAAAATTAACCCAAGGTCTTCTTCATCATACATAACTTCCATAGCCTCCAAATTAGACACAATCTCCTTAAACACAGTTAAGTGATCCTTAAGCGACATACCTTCAGACATTTGGTGAGAGTATAGATGCTGCTTTAAATGAAGTTTGCTAGTAAAACTCTTGGTCAGGCATAATTGCTCCAGCTTGAGCCACAAAGCAGCAGTAGTCTTCTCCTTCAATACATCCTGCAAAATCTGATTTGATAGATGAAGATGTATTTGGGACAGAGCCTTTCGGTCTTTACGCTCCTTTTCCTCCTTCGACCATGATGAGGGCATCTTATCGAAACCCAATAGCGTATCATCAAGGTTCATCTGCGCCAGAACAGCCCTCATGTTCACTTGCCATAAAGAAAACCTCGTTGTGCGATCCAGCAGCGGAATATCGAATTTCATGGTTGTCATTGCAAATCAAAGCCAAATCTTTGATACCACTTGTTAGAAATCAAAGCAATAAGCAACAAGAAATAGAGAAAAAATTACACACAAGATTTACGTAGAAAAACCCTAATGAAGGGTGAAAAAAAACCACGGGTAGAGGAGAAACAATCCACTAATTACAAAAAGGAAATTACAACGGTGTTTAGAGCACTCAAATACAAAAATTCACTCACAAACTCACAAGATTGAGCTCTCTGTATCACTCTCAACACTATGATCTCTATGAAATTTTGTGACTCTTTTTGTCTCTCTAATGTGTCTCTCTAAACTATGGAGAATATGATGTATTTATATGTATGAGGACTCAAACCCTAGCCCAAAATAACCCAAAAATGCGTAAAAACGTAAAATACACGATCAGGCTGCATTGGAGCGCTGCGGCGCTGGATTGTAGCGCCACGGCCCTGCTTTCAAGTGCTGCGGCACTGCCTTACTGCCAAAAAAATTGGAGGAGTTTTGGGTCACAAAATAACACATAATTATCGAGAGCTTAAACTATATATGTCCATTTGACCCTCTTTGCTAGCTACAAAATCCTGTAACGATACGACGTATTTTTTCAATAATTGGTGACTTATGTCAGATTTATTAGATTGGTTGAAATTTGAAAGAATCGAATAATTCATGTCTGTTTATCGGTTGAATTAATTTTGTGACAAAATTAATTCAAGATAAACTTGTTGAATTATTGGGATCAGATAATTCTTGCCTGTTTATAAGATTATCTAGATAAAGTTGTTTTGATCAGATAATTTTTCTATTGGGTTATTTTAATTAAAACTAAGACTTTATCCTATAGAATCTCTGGTGGAAAATAAAAGATTCGCTAATATGTTTATCGACAGTTCGGCATGCCGATCTTCAAGTTCGGCCTGTTGATGGGGCAAGTTTGGCCTGCTAGTTAGACAGATCAGCTTGCCTATGCGCGATAAAAAGATCACGCGTTTTCACGCAGATTTCATCAGATATTGATTCGAATTTGATTCTGATTCAAAGTTTGAGGCATTATCTGATAAGGACTGACTCTTGGGCCCAACCTCTATATGAAGAGACTGAATCTCATTATTATTTAGATCAATTGAGAGATTAAAAGTGATACTCTACCTGTGAGAATCTAAAAACTCCATAAGAGCTCTTGTTCACAAATCACGAGCACTGGCTTTGGGTTCTCTCAATTGGTTGGAAGAAGAGTCACTTGGTGGAAGAGCTGTACGTGTGAGTCCACACTCACTCCGATCGTGGATAGAGAATATCAAAGAAGACCAGTTGCTTGAGGCTCTTTTGGAACGTTACTTCTCTTCACGGATTGTAGGAGTTCTTCGGCATTCAAAGGTTAGTAAGATCTGGTTAATTTATGCATATAGCATATTAAACTTGTGTTTTGAAAAATACTCTAATATAAAAATTTTAAAATTCCGCTGCGTACTATTTTTTAAATAATATTGTATCACCATGTAAATACAAAAATTCTCTAGCAAATTTGTCGAACAGTTGGCGATCGAGAAATACAATATTGACATTAAAATATTTTATTATAGTCTAAATAAAAAAAATGTGCCAGTGACTTTGGCGGACCACCGACGACTGGAAATATAGTATTAACTTTATAATACTGCATTACATTTAAATGCTATATTTAGATTAGATACAAAGATTTACGGACGATTTTGTCGAACACCATCGATACCAATGATGTTGTTGTCGAACACTATCGATACCAATGATGTTGTTGGTGACTGGAAAATATGGCATTTCGCTTTTAATACCATATCACCAAATTTGAAAAAAATTTAAACAAAAACTACACCAAAAAAAAATCTGATAGATGAAAAAAATACAACAAGACTATCAAAAAATAATAATAAAAACAAAACAATAATTTTGTTTTACAACATAATTTTCTTTTTTTTTCAAAATTTTATCAACGTAAATATAAAATTTCACTGACAATTTATAGGGTGTTTAACATGATGGTTAGAACCGTTTTTATTGTAGCATGTGAGAGTTTTACATTATAGTATTTTTTTATTGTTATTGTAGCAATATAAACTTTATATTATTTATAACTAAAAAAAATAGTCTAGACCGTAGCCCGATTCCGAACACCATATTAATGAAAATAAACCAAACACATGCTATACAAATGAAAACATAAAGTGCCGTTTGAATGATTGTGGTTGTAAATTTCAAGGCAGAAGACTAGACGGCACCTCATGATAAAGTGCCAATTAGTCCTCAAAACAGCCAAAACAAAAAAAACAAAAATAGGGAAAAAAAAAAAAAAGAAAACAAAAACACAACACGCTGCACACGATAAATGGCGTTATTTTTCTCGCCCAACCCTGTTAATTACAAGCAATATCCTTGGTCATGAGAATTTTGGTACACCTCACCAGCCGTACCACGGGTCCCACGTGAACCATCCGATCCTTCTCAGAAACAAGCCATGTAGAAAGAAATTTTTGAACCAAAAAAGTCAAGCAGAAAATTTTAACCTTTGAACAGTTCGTGAACCACTCGGAAATATCCAGTCAAACTTTACATCCAATATCCGGCGGTTCTGACAGTTTCATGCTATTGCACCTCATAGACATCAACCGTTCGTTCCAGCCGTCCGATTTCTTTCCTCTTTATTTTTAGATAAAAATAAAAGAAAGGGACAGAACACACACACATAATAATAATAATAATAATAATAATAATAATAAGGAAGCTGAGGTGTTGGTTGACTTAGAGAATTGACGTCAAAGTCTTGCATCATATGATCCCGCCCGTCGGTCACTTCGTCTTGCACTGATGCTACCAAGATGCTTCATATGCCATTCCAGGAAACTTCTTTTTTACATTATTTTATATAACATAGCAAATACTCTCCATTTCGCTGTCTTTCACCAGTTTACTACTGAAATTTATAAAAACCCATCATCTCAAACCCCCTCCAATTCATTAATCTTGATCTCGCTTTCTCCCTCGTATTCTCTTGATTATCCATCTCATATGCTAATTTAAATAAACAATATATATATATGGCTGGAAAGCGGTTTTTTAACGACTCAAAATCCGACAAAGATCTGCCTGTAGAGGAGCTCCGGAAGAGGCCCAGAGTTTCTCTAGCTTCGTATGAGTTTGAATCTCGCATATTCTTTATTTAGTACTCATGTCTTAATTATTTTCTTTTTTAAAATGTAATATTCGTCTCAATATTAATGCTAAAAAAAGGGAGAGAAATTATGCATAGCTTAAATATTCTTGTATTCCACAGTAATTAATAATTGTTTCTTTATCTTGACAGTGTTGTTGGAGAAGTAGTCATGGTGAACTCCCTACAGAACCTCTTCTCATCCTTGGAACCCTTGCTTAGGAGAGTGGTATGCTATCACATTTTTTAAAAGAACTATACATGCTGTTAAATTTTCTGTACGGTCCATATATTCATGCATATTTTACATATGCATATACACATACTAATATATGTATATGTTCTTATGTATGTACATGAAGAACATATATTTCAATTCCTTACAAAGCACATATACGCATGAAATATTGGACAATTAATTAGTTCATGCAAACCTAACTTCTTTTATTTCTTGTTCAAACCTACTTGGAATGTGTCAGTTATTTTCAATCTTCAAAAAAGAAAATTATTGCGACTACTATATCAAAATTCATATTTACTCATGTGCATATATATATTTTCATATATAGACACACACATACCTCCTTCTGTTATAGCATTTGTCGTAATTTTAATGTTGTTACTTAGGTGAAAGAAGAAATAGAGGATGGTTTAAGACGGTGCACTCGCTCTTTCACTCGGACACCATCGCTGAGAATCCAAGCCCTCGAACCTTCAAGCCTACAACTAGTTTTCTCAAAGAATCTCTCACTTCCAATCTTCACTGGAAGCAAGATAGTAGACGGTGAAGGAAACCCTCTTCAAATTCATGTCGTTGACAAAAGTAACGGCGAAGATCATATGGTGCCGATTTGTCTCCCTCACCCTATCAAAATAGAAGTTGTTGTTCTTGATGGGGATTTTCCTCCGAGAGATGATGCTTGGACAAGTGAACAATTTGACAACAACATTGTCAAAGAGAGAACTGGAAAGCGACCGTTGCTTCATGGGGACTTGAATGTCACTTTGAGGGATGGCTCGGCAGTGATTGGAGACATCGAGTTCACCGATAACTCAAGCTGGATTCGGAGCCGCAAGTTTAGAATTGGTGCGAGGGTGGTCCCCGGAACAAACTCTCGGGGTTTGATGGTTCGTGAGGCCATGACTGAGGCTTTTGTTGTCAAAGATCATCGTGGAGAATGTAAGTTCTTATGCCTTATAATTTGGTACCATTCTAGCTAGTTTATCTGTGAACCGTATTTTGTGATCTAATTGTCTCAAATCGTTTCAAAAACCTGCAGTTATTGATTTAAAAAGGAAAAGAGCAAAAGAAAATTATCTTTTCATAGAAAAATAATTTCAGTAATTACTACTATTTTAAATTTTAATTGAAAAATTACCTTAGTTTCGCTACAATCTATTCATTGGGCTGCTTCATGCTAACTTCGTTAGGAAAAGGAAAAGAACTTCCGGGCATAACTGAAGATTATAAAACATGCTACATATACTGTTTTTCTTGGTTGCATGTATCAACAAATATAAACCTATATTTTGTGTTCAGTTATTGAATTTATAGAGAGAATATTATATTTAATTTCCGCTGCTTTGCACCGTAAATTACTTTACTTTTATTTGAGAATAGCGGTTAAATACTAAAAAAATATTTTAGGCTGCATATATTAAAGAAAAAACTTTTCGAAATTAAAGAAATCAAAAGTAGTGAAATTTCTTTTCACTTCCTTTTATAGGGAAATAGTTCAAATTAAGAAACGGAATCTCGGTCTTTCCAAGCGCTTATGGACAAATCAAATTAAACTAATATTTCTTTAGTTGTAAACTTTTAAAGCAAGTTGGGATAAACTATCCAGAGCGGGATGCATCTAATCATCTTTTACTTTCCTCATTTCTTGTTTAATTATTAGCGAGTGGGAATACTCACTTGCTACCCAACTACCCCTACCGTCAAGTCTAATTTATTCAAGTCAATGGTTAAAAAAAAAAAAAAAAACAAACCCACTTGTTATACGTCTCAGAAAACATTATAAAACATTCTATAGCATTATTATAATTATAGTATTCTAAAAAAAACTAGTTCTTATTATTTTCTTTTAGTTACAGTCATTACCATAAGAAATTATAAAATTTACTATTACTGTTGGTATTTACTATATATAGTTTCTAGTAGAATCTCACTAACAACAACCAAAAGAAAAATATTCAAAGCGATGGTTATTGTTCAAATACCGCTTCTACTTTTTTCTAACCGCTAAAAAAAATTAATCCTTATGGCAAATCTACAAAAATCGCCTACCCACGTGCACCTCACAAGACTAACATTCACTGTATAGCCGAAATTGGGCACAACTCCCAAGTCAAATGCATGATTGTCAGATATCATGCTTTGTGGGAAGAGATAACAGCTTGTTCACACATAAGTCGATGAAAGGGACACATCTTTTTCATCTTAAACAAATGAACTTTCGGTAAAAAAAAAAAAAAAAAAACAACCCACTAAGAAAATTGATAAAGAATATAGAAGAAGAAGATATACAGTGTATGACCACAAACCAGTAAAAGCTAATTAAGCTCTGAATAAATATGAATAAATATAACATAAATATATACCTTCAAGTTTTATTTTGTTTGCAGTTTATGCTCTTGTTTCAAACTAAACTTTTAAATTTTTTAAAAAAGTTGACTTCATCCTTCCTTCACGCACTTGTTAGACAAGAAAATAGGACAAAAATATTCTTAATTACACCGGTTATATTTCCAAGAAAAAACATTTTTCTTTCGAAAAACTTATTATGAAAATATTTTAAAAATACAAAAAATAAAAAATTATATATGTGTAGATATATTTTTTAAAAAATATGTTTTGCTTTCAGGTCCATATGTTCTTAATGTTTAAAATGTTGTTCAAAATCCATTAAATGTATTTTTATCTTTTCACTATATTTATTATTGCCACGAAGTACAAGTAAGAATATTAAAGTAAGTTTTTCAATTTAAAGGCTCCATAGTTTCCGAAAGCGGAGGGATTATATAAGATAAATTTAAAACGGATTATATACTTGTGTAACAAACTCTAGATACAAATTGTGAATATAGAATCACATAAATTACCTAAAATGAGGAATTTTTTGATTAAAAAACAAATGCAAATAAGAACACTCCTAATAAAAGTAACTATTTACAAAAATGTTGACTTTTCTTAATAAAAAAACTAAAACGCTTTAAGTATGTTACTCTGGTCGTGAATCTAAGCTCATCAGCATACATTTAGATTTTAAAAAAAAAATGATCAGTATATATTGTGGTCCAGATTATTCCGCATGTGCTTTTGTTCTAGTCTTTTCCTTGCTCTGTTTATAACGCGGTTGGCCGGCCTTCTCTTTTGTGGACAGGAAGAGGACTGCGGAAGCACTTTATGAAGTGGAGTCCAATATCACTCATTAATTTCTAAGTTGACAATTTTTGGTTATGATTAAAATTTCCTATTAAGTCGAGTCTAATATCACTACTAATCAATTTAAGAGATCCTTAGCAATTTCATGACATATAATATATATCTAACTTTCAAATTATTTATCTACTATAAGCATGGCCTAACATTTAATTGCGCAAATAATTGATTTTGATTTATGCTTTCCTATTATTTTTCAGTGTACAAAAAGCATCACCCTCCAAAGTTGGAAGACGAAGTTTGGAGGCTGGAAAAGATTGGCAAAGAGGGGGCTTTTCATAAAAAACTCAGCGCCAAGGGTATTAACACCGTGCAAGACTTCCTAAAGTTGTCCGTTATCGACGCGCAAAAGCTTAGAAAAGTAAGCAATATTCATAATTAGCTTCGTATTTTCTTAAATAAATAGAGAGAACTTTAATTATCTATGCACAAAAACATTAATTAGTTACCTGTTGATTACTTTTCAAAAACTTAATTTTGGTTTTAACCTAGTAGGCTTAACTAATTTACTCTGTCCTCTTAACGCGCGACGAAAACAGATTTTAGGCGTTGGAATGTCAGAAAAAATGTGGGAAGTGACTCTAATGCATGCAAGAACTTGTGAAATGGGTCGCAAATTGCATATTTTCCGTGCAAGAGATTTATCTATTATTCTCAACCCAATTTGTCAAGTTCTTAAGTTGGACATCAATGGGCAAGTTTACTCTACTCGAGAGATAAGCTACAATTTTAGTAGGGTATGTGTAACTTCCCATAAAATTCAGTCATTCTATCATCTTTTTTGTTTTTTTTTTTTTTAAAACATTATATGTACTTGTTCTGTCTAGCTAATATGGTCCTATACATATGCAGGCCTATATTGAAAGTTTGGTAAGGGAAGCGTACAAAAACTGGAATTCGCTTGAAGTAATCGACGGAATTATGAATGAAACTGCCCTATTGACACAAGGTATATGGTATTTCTTTTTTCTTTTTTTTTTAAATAAAAATTTATTTATATGGTATTTCTATAATAATAACAGAAAAGTCAAAACATTGAAAGTACCATGTTTTGACAGGTGATACGATGGACCAGCAATATCCTAACAATGCTCATCAAGCAACGATGATAAAAGGATTTGAGCAAAATGGGCACCAAATTGATGACAAATCTATGATGAGCGTTGGCTACTCCCTTCCTAGCAATGTACACGTGGACTGCACTGATTGGATGCAGGTGAATACGCCGTATTTATGTGGTGTTGAAAGTAGCAACCAGGCTTCCATCTCCGAGTCTTCTTCGGATGGTGATTTCGTGCCTCAAGGTCTTTGATTGATAATATGGCAAGCTACGTAGAAAAATCATTACGGTTAAATCTTATTACTCGTAAATTATAGGTCGCAGTTTAGTATATATTATACTTGTTAAGCAAGAACTAACTGTTTTATGAGTAATAAGATTTTAATCTATATAGGTTGAATTTTAATCCATATGGGTTGAATTTTCACCTATATAGGTTGAATAAGAGTACTCTGTTGCGTATAATAGGAATGACTATCCAGGAGACTGCTTGGTGTGAAATGCTTGGTTCATTTCCCAATAGCATTTTAGTTCATGGCCAAGAAACGGGGAAAGAAGAACACATAGCCTTAATCTTCCTCCAACAAGTGAAACAAAGAAAAAATATTAAAATAAAAAAAGCCCTTTTTGTATTCCCGTTTTATATGTTGTTCAAAACTAGTACATGTATTTTCTGGGAAGCAGTGTAAATATGTCCTCGGGCTTTAAAATGAAATAAAGGTCTCGAGTTGGGGCTTTTATTAGAGTTATGAACAAGCTTTGTTTGAAGACGAATACGCACAAGGAGGTTGTTAATTATTAAAGGAGATCACTTGTGAGTTGTAAATAAACATGCATTGTTGTCATCAATAAATAAATAAAGATGCATTTTGTTATACTTAAATCATCCGTTCAATTTTTCATCTCCCTATCCAACCACTAAGACAATGTCAAGTCATATCAAAATATTCCTCCTCTTCTTTCGTGCCCCTATCATCTATCTCCTCTCTCTAATCCTAATATTTTTCTTATGAGATAATACGCTTAGACAGTTTAGAGTCTCATTTTTCCCATTATATTACTCTTGTTTGCTTTTCCTCCTAAAACTCTCACACCTCCTACTCTGTGTCTTTTTTCCCCAGATAAAGGTCGCATCACATGTCATTTTTCATTTTTTTTCCCAAAATAAACATATATAAAATAAACTAAGATTCCGTTTAGTATCGTTTATGTAAACAATTTTTGGTTTTTAAACAAAAAGAGATTTTTTTTAAAACACATTTGGTAATATAGTTTTGTTTTATGTTTTTTAAAATTGTTATCAATTGTTTAATTGATAACAAAAATTTATCGTTTTTGATATTGGTTTTGGAAACTATTATTCACAAAATATAGCAAAAAAGTGGTAATATATAGATCGTGTATAACAAAAAATTTCTCAAAACTTTTGAAAACACTATAGATTATATAATTTTATCTATAAATAAATATGTAAATGCTTTGCTTACTAGTAGAAAGATGAAGATAAACCGGAATAAAGATTGCAAAGGATGTTCTCTATTTATAAAACCAATGTCTTTCTTGCCTAGTCCTCGACACCGAATGAATATATGTGTAGGTGTAGAAGGAATATGATTTCTAATGATCACTCAACTAATTTAAGTCACAAAATAGAGAAACTCTTCTTCTTCTTCTTTGTTTCTCTTTTTCTACACGCTTATGTGAGTGTTTTTCTACAGAGTACTCTCAACCTTTTTAAGACTCACAGATATGTTCTAAATGAATAAAGAAGGCTTCTATTTATAGAGAACAAGAGAGCTCATCAATTTTGAAAAGTCTCTTTTTTTTAATCATAATATCAAATATTTAATTAAAAAAGGATACAAGTTTCTTATTCCTGCACTATTATAGGTGCCACACATACAGATACTTTATCTATGTGTGGCGTAATATAAGAAGAATGAGGAAAGAGAATCTGCTTTTGCCCAATCTTATTTGTCATCATATTAAACTTTTCATATTTGACTTAAATCACATGTATTCAAAATTAGAAATACAAAATATGGAAACTTTGTAAACAAGCTTTGATGTGCATAAGGGGACTTTCCTCTTGTACTTGGGTGCCAATCATAGTGGGACCCTCTCACTATGTGCGTCACACACAGTGGAACTCACCTACTATGTAACTTTCAAAATTAATTACTTTATTTTATTTATTAAACAATCTAATTGTTTAATAAATATAAATTAATTCATAATTAATTTATTTGAGTGATATTTAATTTAGAATTTCATAATTCTAAATTAATTATCTAAACTAATAATTCTACTTGTTCAAACAATATTTAGAAAGATGGTGGGAGGACTAATGGACCCATAATTTAAAGTTCCAATAAAACCTTTTATTAATATATTCCTCTTTTATTAATTCCAATATAACTCTACTAAATACTTAGAATTGCACTCTTGAAATTATAGATATTCAATTGCTCATTCTTAGAGCCGTTTATTTGATATAGCCATTACATATCAGTTGATCCTCCATAAATTATTCATAATTAGAGCTAGGTAATTCTATTAACCTCTTTAATTTCTTCTTTATCATTGAGTGCCATTGATTCTTTAATGAATAATAAATTCATGAACTCAATCAATGAATTGAGCACTCTTATTTTTAAAGTCCTGAATTAATACGCAAGAGAATATTTATTTGCTTCTCGTTAAGGAAGGAATGGATTCCATCTTGTAATATTAACATTCTCGGTTACTTACTGCATCATGCCTCCAAGATATAAGGAATAAAATTTGATTCTCAAATCCATACCGAGTAAGTCAAAAGACATAAATTCATAAGTAGGAGTCTGCTTATAACTCAGGATTAAGATCATCTTATATATAACCATATATCGATGTGATTAGAACTTACCATATCTAACAAAAATTATTAGCTGTTCATTTCTCGTCATGTCTCCATCCTACATAATCTCATTATGTATAGTGCACTCATTTAAATATTGACAGTTTAGATAAGATTGTTCCATTCTTAATGAAAATGACCTAAACTTGTAACGCTTAATTAAAGATTCCATACTTCAATTGAATAATTAATTATAAAGATTAATTATATGTTATTAATCATTTTAATTATCATCCTTAAATATTTAAAGCCATACAGATAATTATAGAAGTTTATTAATATTATTAATGTATTCAAAACATATATACGTAAATATAATAAATATTATTAATGTATTCAAAACATATATACGTAAATATAATAAATAAATCTACTTTATTTATTTATTTATTTATAAATATGTCTATTTCAAAACATCATATGCTTTATGGGCGTCTATCATAATGTTCAAAACATTTTAAACAAAAGTCTAAGGTAATGGTCAATTAAAGATTTTAGCAAGGTCGCCAGCATTTTCTAATGGTCTGATTAGCCAAGATCACTGCAAGGGTGAATCCAAAGGATCAAACTCACTGTTGAGGTTGGAAAAGCAAGACAAGCACACCTGCGTGGTGGGCCGATCTTGCCAACGAGATTAGGCTAGCAACTTGGACTTGTCATCAAGGTTTGCCTAGTAAGGCGAACATGCAGCTGGGATAGGATTGGCGTGCCAAACTCATCATCAGGATGGATGGAGGCATCCTTCACAAGGGGCAAATTTCTAAAGTGAATAAAGAGTTGGGTCATCCTCTTGTTTTAGAAGAATTGTTAGAAGTAGTGGTCTTGAGTGGAATGCCTTAGATGGGAAGATAAAAACACAAAGAAGAACACTAGCTTTTGGAGATCGAGTCTTCCTCCTCGACTAGCACATAACTGACTATTGTTTGTAAAACTTCCAAGTAGAGATATAGCGCTTCTCCATATTTTTGTTTTGATAGGATTGGCTGAGTGGACAGGTACTTCTTCAAATCTTGGAATGCTTGATTGTAGCAGTCACTCCGTTCAAACATCTTATTCTTCTTTAGCAATTGAAAGAACGACAAACACTTGAATGATGAGTGAGCTATGAACCGGTTGAGAGCAATAACTCTTCTGATTAGCTTTTGAATTTCTCGCTTGCTTCGCGGTGATGGGATAAGTTGAAAAGCTTTTATTTGGTTCGGATTTGCCTTGATCCCTCGCTTTGTTACAAGATATCCAAGGAACATTATGCTAGTGACACTGAAAGTATACTTCTCTAGGTTCAACTTCATGTTATACTTCCTTAGCACATCAAAGCACTCCTACAAATGCTGCACATGAAGATGAATCTGTAAAGATTTTATGTCACGCCCTGCAGTATGGGTGGTGACGTGACGGGTTAATTAAATTAATTAAGTAGAGATTTAGTTAAAACATGAGTTTTAGAATCTAAATTAATCATGAAAATGTGGAAATTTTAAAACCTTTTTAAAGCAAGCACTTATATTAATTAATCAAATATAAATATCAAAGTGAACAATAAGGAAGTAATAAAGAAATGAGAAGAAACGAGAATGGGTCTCATTGACCCATATTTTGTGCACACACATGGTATTGACAATATTATATTACAACTACAGTCCAAATAAAAGGAAAAGAGTTAAAATATTACATGTCTTGATTTTTACAATTTAAATAACCTTCTGGTTTCTTATAATGCTCTTGTGCCCTTTTTGTGGATTCTTCTCCGATCCTAAGCTGATATCTACCTAGAAGGGGCAAAGTTTTAATACAAATAAAAACGTGAGAGAAAGGCTTAGTAGGACTTTGTTCTAGAAACATTTAGTTTCAAGAAAAAATTCATTACTTAAGAAATTGTTTAGAAAATAGACTTTATCAAATGAATAAATAAAATCCATTAAAATTAGTCTTACCAAATCATTTATTGGTCGACCAGAAGGAATATCATTTTCTTTTCCCTAGGCAAACCATATATGAATCATCACCGTAGTGGCCCAGCTAGGTTTCGCGACCTACCCTCAAGGTCGTACGCTACACGACCCAATCTCTGATATGGTGTCATGGCCTTATATATACATATATATTTCTATAATTAAATAAAATCTCTTTTTACCAAGTATATTCATTTACATTCATTATGAGGTTTATTATGAAATCCACCTCAATCTACGGTTTATGAAAACAGTCAATAAAACCTCTTTTTTTTAGTCATTTGTTGAAAACATTTGATAAAATCATTTTGAAGCCAATTCCTTTAAAAACCAAGTTAACAAGGAAAATGGTAGAAGTCCTATCTCAATACTCGTGCTGGTGCCCCACACTAAATCTCGGTCCGCTATACGTTACCTCCGCAGATCCACGAACAACCTTAAGTGTACAATAACTAAATCTAACAGTATCTGTATCTAGCTTAAGACATTCTATGTTGCTAAACCATTTCATGGTGTCCTACTATACCATTTGTATTTACAAAATCATTTTATAAGGTTACAAAATCATTTTATAAGTTTAAAATCTCAATTGGGGTTCAAAATAGTAAAAACAGATAAAAAAATCATAAAATTTCACCATGCCCGATCGGCCTGCCAGTCACCCTGGTTCGGCCGGCCGAATTGTGTAGTTCAGCTTGTTGGAAAACTAGGTCCGGTTGGCCGAACTTTTCCAGGTTCGGCCTACCAGACGTACGAATCTGGCCTACCAAACTGGAAAATTCTAAAAATTTTTGGGCACGGGTTCTCGGCCTCCCAAGCCCAAATCTCAAATTTCAACATGTTTTCTCAAATCCTAGGCATAAATAATGATCATAGTTGATAGAAAAACATAGTAGATTACTTTTTAATGCATTAAAACAAGATTTACACAAAAATCTTAAAAAATCCCAAAACTGGAGAAAAATAGAGAAAAATAAAAAATCTTAATTTAAATCCAGTTTTGATCAAACTAAGCTTAGATTCTAGTTGTTTTAAGTTTCTCTAACTTAGATAAATGGTTTTCTAAGCTTAGAAAAGCTTAAATTTCAAAATACAAGAAAAATTAAAAAAATTGAAAAAGTTTTGAAATTCAAAAACTAACCTTGAATTTAAACTTAGAATCGTGTTTTTGGTTGCTCAATCACGCTCCCAAGCCTCCACTCTACTAATCCAAAGCTTGGGCTTGATATTTTGATTCAAAAATTTGAGAGGGCAATGAGAGAGAATGAGAGGCAGAGTGAGAGAAAGACGCACGGGAGAGAGAGAGAGCTGAGAGTGAGTGCAGAAAGGAGAGAGGAAGAGAGATAAATAGAGGGAAGGGAAAGCAAACTAGGAAGGAGAAACCATGTCCCGCACATGGTTTTTCCTAAGTGGGACTTGTTGGTCATTTGACAAATTGTTTTGTTTCAAATATTTAAAATACAAATAAAAATAACCCAAAATGATTTAAAAATCTATTTGATTAGGAAAATAATTACAAAACTCTTAGATTAAGATTAAACCACAATTTGGCACACTATTACACCATTTTACTTACTAATAACATTCAATTAATTTTTAAGGCATTACAACTCTCTACCCCTAAAAGAAATTTCACCCTCAAAATTTACAAATCGATTCAAAAAACAAAAAAAATGCTAATATAGCTCTAGCATATTCGACTTTAATTCCTAGGTGGCTTCATCAACCCCATGATGCTGCCACACGACCTTTACTAACAGGATATCGCGACAACACAAACTAATCACTTTCTGACAGATGATCTGAGTTGGCACTTCCTCGTATGTCGTGTCTTCTTGAACCTACACATCGTAAAATGAAACTATCTTATTCTGCTCAGGCGGGTACTTCTGAAGCATTGACACGTGAAATACATCGTGAACATGAGAAAGCTCTGGAGCAAGATTGAGTTGATAAGCAACCACTCCAACATGTTGGCGTGATCTCGAACGGTCCAACATACCTTGGTGCAAGCTTACCACTTGCTCCGAATAATGAGATGCCTTTGCAAGGTGATACCTTCAAGAGAACAAAATCTCCTACGTCGAATTCCAAGGGTCAACGTCTCCTATCTGCGTAAATCTTCTGTCTACTCTGAGCTGCCTTCAATTGATCTCAAATTACGATGACCTTTTCATTACTCTCACGAATCTCATCTGGCCCGAGAATGCTCCTATCTTTCGGTTTAGCCCAACACACAAGTGACCGACACGGTCGTCTATAAAGTGCTTCAAATGGTGCCATGCTAATGCTTAATTGATAGTTGATGTTGTATGCAAACTCTGCCAGATGAAAATATTTCTTCCAATTCTCGTCGAAATCTAATGCACAAGTATGCAACATGTCCTGTAGAATCTAAATAACCTGCTCAGATTGCCCATCGGTCTAAGAATGAAATACTGTGCCAAAATTCAAATCTATTCCTAAAGCCTCCTGAAAGCTCCTCCAATGCTTGGCATTGAACTTGGTGTCTCGATCTGAAGTGATGGACAAAGGAACTCTATGCAATCTCACTATATTTTACAGGTACAATTCCTCGAGAATCCTTCTTGAACATGTCAACCTGAACGGGATGAAATGCAACGATTTTGTTAACCTATCGACCACGACCTAAATAGCATCATGCCGTTGCTCTGTCCTTGGCAAACCGGTAAGAAAATCCATAGTCACGTGCTCCCATTTCTACCCTGGAATAAGAAGTGGCTGAAGCTGACCTGCTAGCTTCTGATGCTCGGCTTTTACTTGAAGACAAGTCACACACTTGGCCACATATTCTCGAACGTCTTTCTTTATACCTCTCCACCAATATTGCCTCTTCAGGTCATGATACATCTTCGTGCTTCCCAGATGAATGGCGAACTGAGATCTATGGGCTTCATCCATTACAGCTTTCATCACTTCTGTAATTACTGGAACTGCCAGATGCTCCCTGAAGTACAACGATCCATCCGAATGAATCCTCCATTCCTCAAATTGCTCTCCTTTTTGAATTCGCGTCCAGATTCCTTGTAGATGCTGATCTCGCCATTGATTCTATTTCACCATCTGGATAAGGGCTGGGGTCGCCTCCATGTGGTACACGGATACTTGATCATAGCCTTTGTAATACTGTAGCCCGTACTCACTCACTGTTGCATCTCTTTTCCAATCTTCAAGAGCCAAAGAAGCGAGAATCCCTGAAGATTTCTTACTAAGCGCATCCGCGACTACGTTAGCTTTCCCGGGATGGTACTACAATGCAAAATCATAATCTTCCATGTATTCCATCTACCTTCGCTCCCTCAAGTTTAAATCCCTTTGAGTAAATAGATACTTCAAACTCTTATGATCGGAGAAAACCTAAAATGTAGCCCCGTACAGATAGCATCTCCAGATCTTTAGCGTGTGAATCACTACTATGAGCTCCAAGTCATGAGTAGGGTAGTTCCGCTCATGAGGTCGTAGTTGTCTCGATCCATATGCCACCACACGTCCATGTTGCATCAACACGCATCCAAGTCCGCATCCTGAAGCATCTGTGTATACCTCGTACGGTTCATCGCTGTTGGGGATGACCAACACTGGGGCTGAAGTCAACCGATTCTTCAATTCCTGAAAAGCAAACTCACATTCTTCATCTCACTCAAATCTAATATTCTTCCTAATCAATCTTGTTAGCGGAGCTACTATCTTTAAGAAATCCTTTACAAATTTCCTATAATACCCTATAAGTCCCACGAAACTATGAATTTCGGCCACATTCCTCGGTCATTCCCATTCCACTATGGCTTCCACTTTAGAAGGATCCACTGAGATACCATGCTTGGAGATTGCATGCCCTAGAAATTTTACTTCTATAAACCAGAACTCACGCTTCTCTTTCTTAGCGTTTAGCAAGTGCTCCCGTAGAGTCTGAAGCACAATCCTCATATGCTACTTATGCTCCTCCCAAGTCTCAGAATAAACCAAGATATCGTCGATAAATATGATCACAAACTGACCCAAATAGGGCCTGAATATCCTATTCATTAAGTCCACAAAAGCCACCGGAGCATTCGTTAATCCAAACGGCATCACCAAAAATTCAAAATATCCATACCGAGTCCTAAAAGTTGTTTTGGGTATGTCTTCTTCCTTGATTCTGAGTTGATGATATCCCAACCGCAAATCTATCTTTAAGAAGTACCGCAAACCTCCCAACTGATCAAACAATTCATCGATTCTGGGCAGAGGATACTTATTTTTCACCATGACTTGATTCAGCTATCGATAATCAATGCACAACCTAAGTGTCCCGTCATGATTTTCAGCAAAGAAAACCGGTGCTTCCCACGGTGATGTACTATTTTGGATGTATTCCTTATCAACAAGCTCTTGAAGTTGCTTCCTTAACTCCTTCATTTCTGTCAGCGCCATCTAATAAGGTGCTATAGAAATCGGTGCTGTACCCGGAAGCAACTTAAAACCAAATTTAATCTCCCGATGCAGTGGTAATCCTGGTAACTCGTCAGGGAAGACATCTTCAAATTCATCCACCACTAGTATCGCTGCATTTCTTCTCAAGAACTAGGCTCTCCTTCTAGACTAGCAAGAAAGGCATAACAAACCAGATTCTTCCACCCTCCGAGATATGACTTCACATGACGCTCACTCATTAACAGATCACCACCACCTTGGTAAGTGATCATCGTCCCCCTATCAGACACTAGGGTTCTTTCGTAAGCTGACAATCTACCACTACATTGTACCTGGACAGCCAGTCCATTCCTAGGATTACATCATATAAACTTATGGGGATTACAATCAAATGACTCTTCAAAATCTCATCCCCAATCTTTATTTTACAAGCTTTACAAATACAGTTTACACACACCCGCCCCAAGGGTGAAGCTATAAATAGGGGTTCATCAAACTCTTTTACCTCTAATCCTAAGGCATGTACAAAAGATTTTGAAATGAGAGAATGAGTGGCACCAGTATTGAACAAAACATGAGCTAGAGATTGAGAAATTAGAACAGTACCATCAACAACCGCATTGCTGGTTTGGGCATTTGAACTCCCTATCGTCATGGTATGAACTTGCACTGGAGTCTTCCCTTTTCCTCTACTAGTATTGCTAGGTCCTAGATTAGCTGACTGATACTACTGCCATGGAGATGACTACAAGCTAATTGTACTCAGTGCTCGATACTATGGGGCATTGCACTGAAAGTTCTGTGGTTAATGTCCTTGTGCTGGATTTGGAAGTTGCTGGGGAGGGAACTGATGGAATTGAAGCTGAGGGAACTGCTGAGTCAGAGGTTAAGGCTAACGATTGGCTCTTTCTCCAGCCTAAAGTCCTAAACGAGCACTCCTAATTGGGTAATTCCTTTTGATGTGTCTTGGCTGCTGGCAATAGTGATAGTGAAAGTTGTAGGGGTTGTTGCGCCCGCTGCTTGATGAACTGCTACTACCACTATTCACGCTACCCTGTTTGTTCTTTCTCGGAGTTGGTCGACTACTAGTGCTCCTTTTACCACTCCTTTGTGGCCCTCCTGACGTCTTGACTCGATCCTCACAGTACTGCGCATAGTCAGTTTCCACAGATATTGCTGACGACACAAGCTCACCAAAATTCCTGAGTCATAGGGCAACTCCCTGTCATCGAATAGAAGCTTTGAGCCTTTCTTTAAATTTCATACACCTTTCACGTTTCGAAGCCACTATTGATGGAGAAAACCTAGCCAACTCATTGAACTTTGCCTCATACTCCCGAACTGACATATCACCTTGTTACAATCTATAAAAATCAGCCGCCTTCTAGTCTCTATACCCTTGTAGAAAATATCGATCGTAGAACAACTCCTCAAACCTATCCCAATTGATGTTACCATTGTTTTCCAAGCGCTTAGCCTACTTCCACTAGGTATTGGCACCACCTTTGAATTTATAAGCTATAAATTCCACTCGATATTCTACTGGCACACCAAGGGTATCCAGGTGTTTCACGATCGAGTTGAGCCAATACTCAGCCACTTACGGGTGCCCATTTTTGTCAAAAGTCGGTATAGATGCACGTTGGAATTCCTTAAAGTATGAATGCCGACGACTAGCCTCAGAATCATCCGGTCTTGCTCTCGCTGCCATCTGCCAAAATGCAGCAAACATAGCTCTCATCATGCCCTTATCATTTCCGAACTCGGCATTAGCTATCGAACGACGTCTTGGTGCCATTCTCTCACTTTTGAAAACAAAAGTTGAACTGTCAGTGGTATGTCATTGTCATACCTATTTGTGCACAATTTCCAAGGTTCATAACCTTGGCTTTGATACCATTCTATCATGCCCCGTTGTACGGGTAATGATGTGGCAGTTAATTAAGTTGATTAAGTGGAGATTTAGTTAAAACATGAATTTTAGAATGTAAATTAATCACAAAATTGTGGAAATTTTAAAACCTTTTTAAAGCAAGCACTTATATTAATTAAACAAATAGATTCAAAGTGAACAATAAGGAAATAATAAAGAAATGAGAAGAAACGAGAATGAGTCCCACTGACCCACATCTTGTGCATACACATGGCACTGACAATATTATATTACAACCATAGTCCAAATAAAAGGAAAGGAGTTAAAATATTACATGCCTTGATTTTTACAATTTGAATAACCTACTGGTTTCTTCTAATGCTCCTATGCTCTATTTATGGATTCTTCAATGATCCTAAGCTGATATCCACCTTGAAGGGGGAAAGTTTTAATACAAATAAAAACATGAACGAAAGGCTCAGTAGGACTTTGTTTTAGACACATTTAGTTTCAAGAAAAATTTCATTACTTAAGAAATTATTCAGAAAATAGACTTTATCAAATGAATAAATAAAATACATTAAAATTATTCTTACCAAAATCATTTATTGGTCGACCAGAAGGAATTTCATTTTCTTTTCCCTAGGTATACCATATATGAATCACCACCGTAGTGGCCTAGTTGAGTTTCGGGACCTGCCCCTAAGGTCGTACGCTACACGACCCGATCTCTAATATGGCGTCATGCCCTTATATATACATATATATTTCTATAATTAAATAAAATCCCTTTTTACCAAGTATATTCATTTACATTTATTATGAGGTTTATTATGAAATTCACCTCAATTTACGGTCTATGAAAACAGTTAATAAAACACCTTTTTTTTTAGTCATTTGTTGAAAACATTTGATAAAATCATTTTTGAGGCCAATTCCTTGAAAAACCAGGTTACCAAGGAAAGGGGTAGAAGTCCTACCTCAATACTTGTATCGGTGTCCCACTCCGAATTCTCGGTCCTCTATACGTTAGCTTTGTTGATCCACGAATAACCTTAAGTATACAATAACTAAATCTATCAGTATCTGTACCTAGCTTAAGACATTCTACATTGCTAAACCATTTCATGGTGTCCTGTTGTGCCATTTGTATTTACAAAATCATTTTATAAGGTTAAATGTTAAGCAGGGTTCAAAACAGTAAAAACGGATGAAAAATCACATAATTCCACCATGCCCTGTCGGCCTGCCGGTCACCCTGGTTCGGCCGACCAAACTGTGCAGTTTGGCCTGTCGAAAAACTAGGTTCAGTCGGTCAAACTTTTCTAGGTTTAACCTGTTGGATGTATGAATCTGGTCTGCTAAACCCATGATCTAGCCTACCGAACACGATGTTCAACCTATCGAACTGAAAAATTCTAGAAATTTCCATGCATAGGTTCTCGGCCTCCCAAGCCCAAATCTCAAATTTCAACCCGTTTTCTCAAATCCCAAGCATAAATAATGATCATAGTTGATAGAAAAACATAGTAGATTACTTTTTAATGCATTAAAGAAAGATTTACACAAAAATCTTGAAAAATCCCAAAAATAGAAAAAAATAAAAAATCTTTATTTAAATCCGTTTTTGATCAAACTAAGCTTAGATTCTAGTTGTTTTAAGTTTCTCTAACTTAGATCAATTGTTTTCTAAGCTTAGAAAAGCTTAAATTTTGAAATACAAGAAAAATTAAAAAATTGAAAAAGTTTTTAAATTCAAAAACTCACCTTGAATTTAAACTTGAAATCGTGTTTTTGGTTGCTCAATCAAGCTCCCGAGCCTCCACTTTACTAATCCAAAGCTTGGGCTTGATATTTTGATTCAAAAATTTGAGAAGGAAGTTAGAGAGAATGAGAGGCAGAGTGAGAGAGCGACGCACGGGAGAGAGAGAGAGCTGAGAGTGAGTGAGGAAAGGAGAGGAAGAGAGATAAATAAAGGGAAGGGAAAGCAAACCAGGAAGGAGAAACCATCCGCACACGGTTTTTCCTAAGTGGGACTTATTGTTCATTTGATAAATTGTTTTGTTTTAAACATTTAAAATACAAATAAAAATAACCCAAAATGATTTAAAAATCTATTTGATTAGGAAAAATAATTACAAAACTCTTAGATTAAAATTAAACCACAATCTGGCACACTATTACACCATTTTACTTACTAATAACATTCAATTAATTTTCGGGGCATTACATTTTACCAGTATGTCATCAACGTAAACTTCCATATTCTTACCAATTTATTCCTCGAACATCATGTTGACGAATCACTGATAGGTTGCCTCAATGTTCTTCAACCCGAATGACATGACATTGAAACCAAAAATTCCATGCTTGGTGATGAAGGCAGTCTTCTCTTGATCTTCAAGATACAATAGAATCTTATTGTAGCTAGAGAATGCATCGAGAAAACTTAGGACTTTATGGCCAGTAGTTGCATTGACGAAGAGGTTGATGTGAGGTAATGGATAGATGTCTCTTGGGCAAGCTTTCTTTCAGTTTGTCAAGTCTATACACATCCACCGTTTTCTATCCTTCTTCTTCACTATCATGATGTTTGTATGCCACTCTAGGTAATGAACTAGCTGAATGTGCTTCTAATAAATGCCAAACTTATTTTTTCACTATATTATTCTGCTCGATCCCCAGCCGTCTTCTTTTCTACCGCACGAATCGATGATTTGGATCAACATTGAGCTGGTGGGAGATAATACTTGGGTTGATCCTAGGCATATCTACATGGTACCATGCAAAGCAATCTTTATTAGCCCTTCAGAAATCAACTATAGAAGATTTTACCTCTGGATTTAGTTGTAAGCCAATATTCATTGTTCGACGCTTGTTTTCAGGGTCAATCTATACTTCATCTAATTGTTCAAGCTTTGGCTCCCATCGCTCTTTAATAGTCAACCGACTCGATGGGCTAGTCTACAGTTGCTATAATGTAGGCTTTTTTTGTTTTAATGTCGTTAGATAGTAGCTTTTAGACGTGTCTTTACTTCCCTATATTTTTTTTCTTTTGCGTTTGTTGGGATCAAATTCATTGGTGGGGAGTCGATGGGACTATTTTCATTGATTATATCCAAGGCCACCTAAGGATCATGTTGTGCCTGGAGGGGTAATCCATGACGAAAAAATTTGTCATCCTATTCTCTCCTATAGCGTAGACCAGCAATTTGATTCTTCCTAGCGCCTTGGTGGCCTTGCCATTGAATCCTACCAATGTGGTGGTAGATTTTTCTATCTCTTTCTCGTCAATATCCATTTTTCTTAATGTCGAGAGAAATAGAATGTCTGCTAAGCTCTCGTTATCAACAAGTGTACTCCTAATTTTGCAATTCGCAACATTGAGCTTGATCACCAAAGAGTCACCGTGTGGTCTGTCAAGCACTAACGCTTCATTGCTGCGAAACCAAATGGTGTGCTCTCTAAACTCTTCTATTGTTGAACTAGTAGTCACCTGATTTGCTTTTCTCTAATGAGCTTTCTTCTGGTTAGTAGAGTCTATGCTATAAACCGAGCCCCCACAAATGGCTCTAATTACTTTCCTAATAGGTGGTAGTGGTGTAGTCTTCTCTTAGGCTTGTACATTCTTTTGCCTACTCCTTTTGCGGTTTAACCCATATGTATGTCTTCCTCGTTCTAACAGATACACCCTTAAATGCCATTTTTTTAGTAATTCTACAATCTAGGTTTGTAGGGCCTTGTAATTGATCGTTAGACATCCAGTTTCCTCATGAAATTCACAATATTTTGTCTGGCTGTGGGATTGACTTAGGGCCATTTTATTCAGCCATCTGACATAATCATTTCCTTTTAGCTAATAAATCAGTTTGGTCAAGGATATGTTCAAGGCATACCTCGATGGCGACAATGGCTTGCTCCCCTTTGTCATTTCTATTCTTTCTTCCTCGACTCTCTTCTATTAGAAAAATGGTACGCAATAGAATTTTAAAATTTTTATATGAAAGTATTTTTCAAAATACAAGTTTGAAATGCTATGCATAAATTAACTAGATCTTATTAACCTTTTGAATGCCAAAGAACTCCCGCAATATGTGAAGAGAAGTAATGTTCCAAAAGAGCCTCAACCAACTAGTCTTCTTTGCTATTCTTTATCCACGATCAGAGTGAGTGTGGGCTAACGACGTTTAGCTTTTCCACCAGGTGTCTCTCCTTCAAACCAGTAGAGAAATACCCAAAGCTATAATTCATGATTTGTGAATGAGAGCCTTCCGGGGAGTTTCAGAGTTTCACTAACAGAGTTTCACTCTAGATTTCTTAATTGATCTAAATAATAATGAGACTTTCTCCCTTTTTATAAAGGTTGGGCTTAGGAGTCAATCCTTATCATATAATGCCTTCAAATTCAAATTAGATTCAAATCAGGATCAATATCAAATAAAATCCACGTCTAAAAGCGTGATCTTTTTATTGCATGGCCGACATGCCGATCTGTCTAACTGGCATGCCGAACTTGCCCTATCGGTAGGCCGAACCTATGATAAAAATCCCAACGAATCTTTTATTCTCCACCCAAGATTCTATAGGATAAAGTCTCAGTTTTAATTCAAATAACCCAATAGAAGTTATCTAATTAAAACACTTTATCTAGATAATCTCTAGGAAAATAAATGAATTCCTGATAATTCTACAAGTTTATCTTGATTTCATTTATTAAAAATTAAATCAACTGATAAACAGACAAGAATTATTTGATCCCAATAATTCAACAAGTTTATCTTGAATTAATTTTGTCATAAAATTAATTTAACCGATAAACAAACATGAATTATCTTATTTTACCGAATTTCAGCCAATCTGATAAATCTGACACAAGTCACCAATTATTGGAAAAGCACACCATATCATTACAGGATTTATTATGAGCTAACAAAGGAGACCTGATGGACCTATATAGTTCAAGCTCCTGATAATTATGAAACCCAATATCTAAGATATACATTTCATAATTATCAACTTCAATGCTACTCCACTATAAGCTTGGAGCTGCACTCTCAAACTATATAGCATTACGAAGCCCGTATAGCTAAGTCTCCATGACATATCATAATGTATCGTATCCTCATAGGATTATCCATAATCGGCTTAAGGACAAGGTTTGTCTTACCTTCCTGATTATTTTTATCTTACGTTTCATTATCTCACTACTGGAAAACTTACCATCTAATAAAGGTATACCATTCGGTTACATTTATGTATCCAAATGGTTGAGCGCTTCAGTTTTCCAATTGCAAGATGACGTATATAAGAGGATATCACTACTCCTAAAGAGGACCTATGAATTCCATATCTATGAATAACGGCTCTACGCCATCAAGAGTCATGCCTCCAATGTACTGGTATGCATACCACTATTAAAATATAGATGTCACCCTTGGGTACATTAAAAGACATAAGTCAAGACAACGGGCCCACTATTCATCTCAGGATTAAGATACAAAATAAATGATTGTCTAAAGTGAATCGATTTACTGAGACAGAATTATTAATCCAAATTAATCCATTTTATGTCCCGATCCAACACATCGTCACCTATGACAATGTGCCAATGTTTCTATTCACGAAGTTCACCTTCGATCACAAAGACAAACCATCTCCTACTAGGAATATAGACAACATAACAAAATTTGGTAAATATGAATGTAAAGAGGATAAAATTTGGTATATAAATGATAAATAAATTCTTTATTGATAAAAATGTCTCCAAAAGCATATCACATTTTTACTCCTTAGGGCATACACGTCCAACAATCTCCCACTTGCTCTAAGTGAGTAAATATGACAAATCTCACATCCCCATAACCTACACATATCTCTCAAATACTCTCCCAGTAAGTGTCTTTGTGAATGGATTAGTTAAATTGTCCTCTGACGTGATTTTGCACGTCGTGACACGCCTGCCCTCTACGAAGTCCTTTATCAATCAATATGCTTACTATTCTTGTGAAATCTTTATTCCTTAGCATTAGCTACTGCTGCACTATTATCACAGTACAGTGATACTGCCTTATCCATACTAACAACTACCTTAAGATCCCTAAGAAACATGCGGAGCTACACTGCTTCTTTCGAAGCATCACTAGCTGCCACATACTCTGCCTCCATCATTGAATTCGAAGTGCAATCTTGCTTCACACTTCTCCAACTGATGGCACCACTACCTAGAGTAAATACAAAACCCGAAGTCGATCTCCTCGAATCCAGGCAAGATTGAAAATCTGATTCAGTGTATCCTAGAAGAGTTAAGTTCTCACCCGAATACACAAGCATATACCCTCAAGTCCTTCTTAGGTAATTGAAAATATGCTTGACCACAACCCAGTGGTTTGATCCTAGATCCGCCTAAAATCGACTTACAATCCCGACCGCATAACAAATATTCGATCCTGTGCAAAGCATGGCATACATGAGACTGCCCATTACCGAAGCATAAGGCACCTTCTTCATGTATTCTCTTTCTTCCTCAGACTTTGGAGAGTATTTTTTAGAAAGAGTAATTCTAGACCTAGATGGTTGCCCACTTTTCTTGAAATCTTGCATTGCAAACCTCTTGAGAATTTTATCGATGTACCCGACTTGTGACAAAGCTATCATTTTGTTCTTCCTATCTTGAAAAATCTAGATACCGCGAATAAAATTAGTTTCACGTAAGTCCTTCATATCAAACTGCTTGGTCAACCATAATTTGACCAATGACAACGCCCCAACATCATTGCCAATTAGCAAAATGTCATCTACATAGAGCAGTAGAAAAACTACTTTCCCATCCTTAATGTGTTTGTGCACACATGGTTCATCCACATTTTGTGAGAACCCATAAGTCTTAATCACTTGATCAAATCTTATGTTCCAAGAACATGAAGCTTGCTTAAGTCCATAAATTGACTTTAGCAGTTTACAAACCTTACCCTCTTGACCATTGACCTTGAACCGTATGGTTGTTCCATATAAATGGACTCATCAAAATAGCCATTTAGAAAAGCCGTCTTGACATCCATCTGCCAAATCTTGTAATCGAGAACAGCAGCTATGAACAAGAGAATCTGGACGGACTTAAACATAGCTATAGGCAAAAAGGTTTCCTCATAATTGATTCCTTCCTTTTGTGTGTAACCCTTAGCTACTAATCTAGCCTTAAATGTTTTGACCTTTCCATCCACTCCTCTTTTTCTCTTGTAGATCCACTTACACCCTACGGGTTTTACCCCTTCGGGAAGATCCATAAGGTCCCAGACCCGATTAGTCTCCATAGACTTCATCTCTATGTTCATGGCCTTTGTCTAGAGTTTTGAATCAACATCCTCCATAGCTCTACGTAAGTATAAGGATCCCTATAATGTTCATCCTACTCAGCCAAGAAGGCTGCACAATTGAACATATACCTCTCAGGTTGACGCTCGATCCTACCACTATGCTGAAGCCCCTTAGGTTGTTGTTTAGGTTCGTTTGGTTTTCTACACCAATTGGAGTGGTTTCTACCAGAACCCCCAGAGCGATTGAATCATTCCTTAAATCCTTAAGCACCATTTTACTTCGAGGCTTAAAGTCATCCATGTAACTCTCCTTAAGGAAAGTTGCATGAGTTGAAACCACGACTTTTTTTTTCTTTGGGTTATAAAAATAACCTCCTTTAGTCCCTTTTAGACATCCTACAAACAAGTAGATTTTCAAACGTTCTTCCAACTTATTTGCATCCTTAAATAAGACATGAGTCAGACATGCCCATATGCGAATATGGCTTAAGGATATCTTCTTGCCCATCCACAATTCATGAGGAGTTTTAGAGACCCATTTTGAAGGCATGTTGTTTAAAAGACAACATGCGGTTTGTAGTGCATATCCCCAAATGGATAAAGGCAGTGATAAATAACTCATCATGGACTTTACCATATCCAATATAGTCCTATTTCTTCTCTCAGCTATGTCATTCTACTGCGGAGTGCCCGGCACAGTCAAATGGGATAAAATCCCAATCTCTAATAAGTGTCCTAAGAACTCATCAGAAAGGTGTTCTCCACCTCGATCGGATCAAAGTGCCTTTGTGGGTCTACCTAATTGCTTTTCTATTTCAGCTCAAAACTCCCTGAACTTGTCGTAAGCTTCGCTTTTGTGGTGCATCGGGTACACTTACCCATACCTTGAGCAATCATCAATAAAAGTGATGAAGTACTCATATCCTCCTCGTGCTCGGATGTTCATCGGTTCGTAAACATAACTATGCACAAGTTCTAGAACCTCTTTGGCCCTATTACCCTTAGACCCGAATGGTCTTTTAGTCATTTTATCCTCCAAACAAGATTCACATTAAGGTATAGATTCCACCTTTAAGTGACTTAAAGGTCCATCCTTTACCAACCTTTGAATCCTATTCAGGTTAATATGGCCAAAACACAAATGCCAAAGATAAGTTTTATTAGAGTGAGAAGTTTTAAGTCTTTTAGAGTTATTATCATTTATCTCAGCATTAAGCAGTAAGCCCATCTTAGGTTTGATAAAAAATAGATTATTTTACATCCATCCAGAACAGATAAAAGATTTTTTTTTACAAATCACCACTTTATTATTAAAAGAAACCAAATAGGACTCTTTAAATAAACAAGTTACATAAATTAAATTCCTTTTAAATTTATGAACATATAAACAATCTCACAAAATTAAATTCCTATAATTTTCAAAATACAGATGGACGTCTCCCACTGCTTCAGCTAAGACCAAGGATCCATCGCCCATCTGAAGTATGAAGTCTTCACGCAGTAGACTTCTCATTTATTTGAACCTTTGTAGAGAAACACAAACATGATTAGTTGCACTAGAATCTATGACCCAAATGTCACTGGATTCCTCAACCAAACAAGTTTCTAAATACAGAAGATCACACCTACCTCCTCGGGAAAGGAAGTCCTTGCAATTCTTCTTTATGTGCCCAACCTTCCCACAGTAGAAGCACTTAAGCTTCTTTGGGTTCTTCTTCTTCTTCTTCTTCTTCTTGCTCTTGTTATTAGTAGGAATAGAAGACTTACTGTTTTTGGTCCATTGTTTCTTTCCGTTCCTAGGGTTAGGATTGGAACCAGAAGAAGTTGCCAAATTAGCCTAACCACCCATAAGAGATTCCATAATCAGCAGTTCGAACTCCTATAACTGTTTCATCAATTCTGTTAAGGTCATATCTCGCCTATTGCTTAAATTAAAAGTAGCTCTAAATAGGATAAACTCCTTAGACACAGTCTCTAAGACCATAGTCATTTGAGTTTTAGCATCGATGTCGGCTCTGTTGGTTTGTGCCTTGGCAAGGTAACCCATGACCAACATCGTGTGCTCCTTTATAGATGTCCCAGGTTTTTGTTTACAGTTCAAGAGTTTTTGAAGCTCCCCTTGCCGCTTAGTTAAGGCTTGGCCTCTAAACATGTCTTCCAGATTTTCTAAGATCTACTTAGCACTCTCATAATCCTCATGTTGAGCCTACAGCACATTGTTCATGCTGGCCATAACATAGCAGCGGGCCTAATCATTAGCATCTTTCCAACGATCATATGCATGGATTTGATCATTGGTGGAATTTCCCATAAGCTCAGGAGGACAAGGGGTTGTTAGCATAAATTTCAGTTTCTCAAAGGAGAGGACGACATTCAAGGTTCCGTTTCCAATCATTATAATTCTTACCGATTAATTGGTTTTTGTCAAGTATCGATGATAAAGCATTTTTAGACATTTTTAATATACAACAAAGAATCATATACCAAACATAAGCAAACATACAAGAATAATTTAGTAAGATAACACAATCATGTAAAACATACAAATGTGTTTATGTGTCAAAACCTTGAAAATATCACAACCTTGCAACTATAATTCCCAACTCAGAATTCAACAAGCTCCTAGGGGAGTCATGCCAAATTCAATCAGGAAAACGGATTCCTTCCTTATTAATATATGCCATCCAAGACCCGTATGATCTAGCATATATTAACAATCATTTATTTGGCTATTAATTTTATTAAAGAGCTCCTAGGGTAGGTGAATAATAAAATTAACATGAGTGTATAACCATCATTTCAATATTTTATCCACGATTTATAATCACTACTTAGGGGTTTACAACCATAAATCATGCCAAAATACCTTATCTTTTTAGAAATCCAACCTGGTACATGATGAAGTCCCTTCCTTGGGGTCAGAATCACCATGTGCTACTTATGGACCAATGATGGAGGCCTTAGGTCATCGCTTTGAAAAACCTACTCCCACTCAATCTTTTGAAATCAAGGTTTTATTTTAAAAACATGCATGAACAATTTTAAATGAGTGGCACTCCCTATTCTATATGTCATGTTATCAATATACATGGCAAATCATGTTATAATTTAGATAAGCAAAGCTACAAGCAAAATAATAATAAATAACTGTAATATTATGGTTCCACCATAGAGAATAGAAAATAAAGATTACAAGTGAATAATTGAAACATATTATCGATTGTTCATCATTGAATGCCGAAGTTGTATCCTTCTTCATGTAATGCCCATCTTCAAGTCTTCAACCCCATATAGATCAAAAACTCCATATTTTTGGTCATATCCAAATTTTAGTGTTTCTTAGAATTGTCCCGAAAATAAAATTAAAACTATATAAAAAACTCCACCTTTTTTGAAAAAAATTTTAGCTCTCTACTGGCAAGCCGATTTGAATGATCGGCCTGCCGGTCATGACCCTCTGGCCTGCCATTTTTTTAGGTCTGCTGGTCGGTTATGAAAGTTTGGCCTACCGAACTAGAAAGTTCGGCCTGCTGTCAGAGCCACCTGATTGCTGCCTCGCGGGCGGCCTATCGAACCCAAAGTCTGACTTGCCGATCCTGCAACCATCAACCCAAAGTTTGGAGGATTTGGTATGTCGATCGAGCAGAGATCATCCCTTTATAGAAAATACAATTTTGATGCAATTTATCAATTTTATTTTCAACAATTCAAAAATATAAAATTAGAGACTCAGGAAATACTTAGGAACGGCATCATCCATCTTCTAGATTGCCTTCTCTGAATGATTATTTAATTACAAAAGTCTTACAAATTTAAAATTAAATAATAATTCATAGACAGAGATGATAGTCAGCCATCTAATTACATGAAAAACCTAGATACACTTTCTAGCCTATAAGGAACCATAACCAGCATAAATTAATTAATTAATAAATAATTAAATAATAATTTAATCAACCATAAATAATTAATAAATATTCACCATATAATCCATGACAACATTAAAATATATAGAAACGCTAGAGTGCCAATTCTCTATAAAATTAAATTCAAGTATAAGAGAGATCAAGATCATATAATTCATACATATAGTATGATCACAAACTTGCAAATTTACATAAAAATTATCGCTCTGATACCAATTGTTGAAAAAATAACATGCAACAAATTTTAAAATTTTCATATAAGAGTATTTTTCAAAATACAAGTTTGACATGTTATATGTATAAATTAACCAAATCTTACAAACCTTTTGAATGCCGAAGAACTCCCGCAATCCATGAAGAAAAGTAACGTTCTAGAAGAGACTCAACTAACTGGTCTTCTTAGCTATTCTCTATTCACGATTAGAGTGAGTGTGGGCTCACATCGTTCAGCTTTTCCACTAGGTGACTCTCCTTCCAACCAGTAGAGAAATACCCAAAGCTATAATTCGTGCTTTATGAATGATAGCCTTCTAGGGAATTTCAGAGTCTCACTAACAGTCTCATTTTAGATTTCTCAACTGATCCAAATAATAATGAGACTCACTCCCATTTTATAGAGGTTGGGCCCAAGAGTCAGTCCTTATTAGATAATGCCTCAAAATTCGAATTAGATTCAATTTAGGATCAATATTTGATAAAATTCGTGTTTAAACATGTGATCTTTTTATCGCGTGATCGGAAAGTCAATTTGTCTAACTAGCATATCAAACTTGCCCCATCAATAGGCTGAACCTGAGGATTGACATGCCGAACCTGTGATAAAAATCCTAACGAATCTTTTATTCTCCACCCGAGATTCTATAGAATAAAGTCATAGTTTTAATTCAAATAATCCAATAGAGAAGTTATCTAATTAAAACAACTTTATCTAGATAATCTCTAGGAAAATAAATGAATTCCTAATAATTCTACAAGTTTATCTTGATTTAATTTATTCAAAATTAAATCAATTTATAAACAGACAAGAATTATCTAATCCCAATAATTCAATAAGTTTATCCTGAATTAATTTTGTTAAAATTAATTCAACTGATAAACAGACATGAATTATATGATTTTATCGAATTTCAACCAATCTGATAAATCTGACACAAGTCACCAATTATTGGAAAAGCATGCCGTATCATTACAAGATTTATTATGAGCTAGCAAAGAGGACCTGATGGACCTATATAGTTCAAGGTCCCGACAATTATGAAACCTAATATCTCAGATATACATTTCATAATTATCAACTCTAACACTACTCCACTAAAAGCTTGGAGCTACAGTCTCAAACTATATAGAATTACGAAGCATGTATAGCTAAGTCTCTATGACATATCATAATGTATCGTATCCCTATAGGATTATCCATAATTGGCTTAAGGACAAGTTCTGTCTTACCTTCCTAATTATTTTTATCTTACATTCTATTATCTCACTATCGAAAAACTTACCATATAAAGACAGTATACCATTCGGTTACACTTATGTATCCAAATGGTTGAGTGCTCTAGTTTTTCAATTAGAAGATGACGCATATAAGAGGATATCACTACTCCTAAAGAGGAGCTATGGATTCTATATTTATGAATAACAGGTCTATGCCATCAAGAGTTATGCCTCCAATGTACCGGTATGCGTACCACTATAAAAATATGATGTCACCCTTTGATACATCAAAAGACATAAGTTAAGACAACAGGCCCACTATTCATCTCAGGATAAAGATACAATACAAATGATTGTCTAAAGTTAATCGATTTGTCGAGACAAAATTATTAATCTAAATCAATTCACTTTATGTCCTGATCCATCACATCGTCACCTATGACAACGTGTCAATGTTTCTATTCATGGAGTCCACCTCCAATGGCTAAGACAAACCATCTCCCACTAGGGATATAGACAACATAATAATCTTTGCATGAATAAAGCGTCCAACTTTATTCCCTCGATTGCAGATCTTATAATTTAGACCGTCATCTTAAGAATCATGTCTTTCACATAACTTGTCCATTATATGCTTAATTCTTAAAGGTTTAGGCCAATAGTCTCGAGCTATTGTTTGCTTAACGTACATTCAACAAATATGAACGCAAAGATGACAAAATTTGGTATATAAATAATAAATAAATTCTTTATTGATAAAAATGTCTCCAAAAACATATTACATTTTTACTCAGGGCATACACGTCCAACATCTTCTTGGTGGTGTTCTTGTTCGTCCTCTTTATTCTGGTCGTGTCTTTAATTGTTTCTCTACTCTTTTGTTCTTCTCCCTATTACTTGCAAGTTCTCACTCATAAAGCCTGTTTTCCTCTTGTAGGTCAATCCATCCCTTGGCTCTATTCAGGGCCACTTAGGTCTATGGCTATTCTAAGCAGATGTAGTTTTTGAAGGAGGACTTATGCAACAATCCTTTCTTCAAAGCCTCTTGAGCCATCCCATTTTCCAAATTCAAGATCTCTGAAATAGCTTTGCTAGACCTCTTAATGTAAGCTTGTAACCACTTTCTTAGGCTTTGAATCACCGACTAGATGTCTTTGTTTGTTTTGCTCATTTGGATGTGCCCAAAGTAGGCTTTGACAAAAGAATTTGCTAACTCTTCAAAGCTATCGATTGTGCTAGTGGGCAAGTTGTTGAACCATCAGAGGGCAAGTCCTTTCAAACTTTGTGTAAACAGCTTACACATCATCTTGTCCAGTATTGAATCTGGGATGCTTGTCGTGTTTACAAATTCTTATACTAAAGGAGGTGATCTTTTGGGTCTATAGTTTAGTCGAATCATGCAAACACTAGGTTCCTATATTTTGATGGAACGACAAAAGTAATCCTCCTTGTAAAAAGGGTCTTGTATATATTCTTTGAGATGTCATCAAACACTGGGGCCTTGCTCATAACCTTGGTTACTTTCTAGTTGATCTTCTCCTCGACCAGCTTAGTATTTTGATCGAGCATATATCCCATCATTTGTTGGACGACCTCTATAGTTAATAAAACTAGACTAGAAACAACTTTTGCATACATTGGATGGTTGATCTCTTCGTTTTACTATCTAAATGCTTGTGGATCTCCTCTACTTGTGCCTTAAAGAGCAATTGAAACAGCTGTGGTTGTAGTAGATGCTGGTGCCATCATAGTTGTCGTGGTCATAGTTATCACTATAGGTGTCGGGGTTATGTACAACGGTTGCATCCTTCTACTAGGGCTATAGGAAGGTTGTTGCCTAGTTGGAGGTGGTGTTTAGTACTACTGCATGGCTGTCATCTTCAAGAATGTCGAATACCCAAAATAAGGGCAATAATAGGAATAAACTGAGAATTGAGAGTTCTAATAGCTGATCTAGCTCTTAAGGGTATTGTTCTCACTGCTGAGTTGGTCGAGTTGCGTATCGCGCTCCTGGGAACGCGTTGCCTATTCATGAAGCAGCTTCTTCAATGTTTCAACTTCCGCAACAAGGACCTCAATCTACTCATCACCTTGTGACATAGTCTGTGCTTCCTTGCATTGGTCATGTACATTCTCGTGTTCTATGCTATTTGCAATATCTAATGTTGAAGCTTTTAAAATCCTTGAGTTGGTGATCTAAAAGCCCCACGATAGGTGTCAAACTGTAAACATTGGATCTATAATTAAATATAAATAGATTAGTATTCAATTTTATATTTGCTATTTATGAGTTTGGCCCTCAAATCACCATTGTTAGGATTTATTCAGCTTTCAAGAACAAGATCAAAAAAATTACAGGATGAAAATTAAATCAAAGTTGTAAGTAATCAAATGATACTGCAAAAATAAATGATACTACACATGCGATTTATAGTGGTTCATTGTGTAATGGGAGCTACATCCACTGTTCCTCACTATGATGAAAGAATTGGTACAGGTCACAAAGTACTTGAGAGATATGATATAAGAAAAATTAACTATTTTAGTAGAATTTCTATAAGTTTCTCCATGTGTCTTAGTGAAGCTATCGCTACCATATATATGAGTGCTGCGTGAGATCGTAGCTTCCATCTGATAGTAGAAATAGGCATAGTAGTGCTTGCAGTAGTGAGAAACACGTTGATCTTTGATAGGGCATAAACATCAAACTTCTTCCTACGTCACATTTCGTGGCTTAGCACATATCTCTTTGTAACTACTAAGCTCTATACATCGATTCCATCGAATCGGCACTTAGCAAATTTGCAAAAGCGAGAGATGTATAGATTTACACCAAACAAAACAAGTAGAAGCTGTAATCGAACTACGACTATTGAATCAATCGATGCCTCTAGTCGATTGAGTAATGAGCAAGTGATGCTTACGATAACAATCTACCAAATCAAACACTCCCGTTTGGCGCGATTTGCTTTGACTGCAATGTGAATTTCTCATTCTAAGCCTTTGCTGAATGATTTGGGCTTGACCAAATCGTATCCCAATAACAGCAAAAGTAGTTATTGGAAATTAAATAATCATCTTTAAAAGTTATCAACAATAAAAAGTCATGTTATCAATACTCATCGTTGTAAGTGCATGTTACTGATTCTTTCAATGATAAATTTTCACATTGTCATTGAAAGTATTATTCAACGACAACAAGTCGTCATTGATTGCATAAATATTTCACAATAGATTATTTTTAAAAGACAAGAACATTTCTCGCTAAGTCATTACAGTGACAAAATAATTGTCAATAAATATACTACTTTTAGAAACAACACACATATATTCAATGATAAATTATTTTGTATTGTTGTTGAATATCACTTTCAACGACAAATATTTAAGCGTTGTTGAAAGATAGATTTACCATTTATACTCATTTTATATACTGCATGGACACATCTATACAATAAAGTTAACTGTCAAAAAAATACTTTAATAATAATAGAAACAAAAATCAAATAGGAGTGGTTATACCAATATTTAGAGAAAAAATATTATGATGGGACAAATACTTTGATAAAATCCTTTCCAGTGTTGTAATCCCTTCCCAAGTTTGCCATTCTAAAAGTAGGATGAAATGAAGACCTTTGTACAGTTGTGTACCTTCAAAAAATTATTAACCAATTAGAAGGAAAACTTCATAGCTATAAATTTTATAAGAAATTCAAACAGTATTTACTTTGTTGATAATCTTCTCGTAAGAACCATATTTAGAACCTTGATGGTGTCTTTTGGATAATCCATTTGTACCCTATTTACAAACTCTTTCAAATGGTAGAAGTCAAGAGTTGATGTAAATCCAATGAGCGCATTGAATTTGCTATTGGGATTGGTGCCCTATAAACATTGGCATTGTACATATTGTTAATAAATAAATAAAGTGACATTTATAAATTATTTTGGTTGCTTGAATACTTTTATAAACATCAAGAAAATTTCATGATTATTTATGTGACTATAAATTTAGCATATAATTGTTATATGCTTAGGGATAAAATTTATCGATAATAATCTAAATAGTCCGTAATAATTAATTAATATTTAGGATCTTTAATTAAATATTACAAGTACGGTGCAATCACATTTAGAATGAAATAGTCTTATCTGGGCTATTAATGTAGAGACATTGATTGGAGGTACTTTATATAAGGAGATCATATAGGATTGGACCAAATAAATTATGAATCTCTAATAATCATCCATTACAAATAGAGTATTCAAATTTATCACTATGATGATAATATATTTGACAGTCTTAATCCCAAGTATTTATTATACTCATGTTTATGATATTATGTTTTTTGACTTGGATAGTAAGATTTGTCTAAACACAGTTCATAAGTTAGTATCTTGGAAACATAATGTAATAAATGACTAGAAATAATATTATACAGATGTAAAATCTATTCCTTCCTTACGGAAGTTAGAAAAATAGTTCTCTTGAGTGATGATTCAAGGCTTGAACAATAAAGCGCTCGTTCATAATAAGATTATGGATTAACTGTTCATTAAAGAATTATTGGAACTCAAGAATAAAGATGTAATAAGAGTAGTGAATGGAAATTAAACCAAGCTCGTATTATGGACTATTTATGGAGGATTAACTTGTATGTAATGTTTATAGCAATGGACTACTCGCTAATTCTCTTTGAGTAATTTTTTACTGTAATCTCAAGAGTTTAGTTTTATGTTTTTAGTAGAGTCACACTAAAACTAATAAATTTGGAACATTAATTAAAGAGTTTGATTAATTGTCAAATTTATTAGAGCTTGGGTTATAGGTCTATACGTCCCCAATGTCATCTCTATAACACTGTATTAGATTTAATGCATAGAATGAATATATATATTTAATTTGGAATTAATTAATTCTGAATTAATTATTTCACACTTAAGATATTAATGTGATGCACAAAAATATTCTCTGTGACACATAATATAATATGATAAAAGTTGTTACATTTAACTAAGCATTAGTTAAATTAATTAATTGATTATTCAATTAATGAAATTAATTAAATATGTTTTAAATGAATTAGTTGATAATTAATTAAATATGTTTTAAATTAATTAGTTGATAATATTTGAATAATAAGATTATTTAAATATAATTTTAATTTTGTGTGACACATATGAGGTGGGACCACATTTTGTCTTTTCTAACATATACACAAAATTAACTTATTAATTTAAATTCTATTTTAAAATAAATATGATTTAGAATTCATATATATATATATAAGATTTTATTATATATTAATATATATGTATTAAAAGAACGAAAATCATGTTTACATTAAAACGTAAACTATTATATATATATATATATATTAAAACATTAAACGTATATTGATATGAAACATATATATATATATATCTGATATATAAAATAGAATTATGTCTTACATGATTTGCTTAATTAAAAACAAAAAGGGATAAGGAATGTAGAGTATACTGTTCTTATATATTTGACATGGCGGTTGTTTTAAAATTTAAAATTAATTGAAAAATAACTAATTACTCATATATAAAAATGCAGAGATAACAGTTATCTCTGTAGATCTTTTTTCACATAACTTTTATAGAATACTCAAAGAGAAAAACTGCAAGTTCTTTCTTTGAAAAAAAAAGTCTATTATCTCATATGTTAAGTACATAGTAGATCCAGAAAAGTGTGAGGTTAATTCATTCTTAGAGTTTAACGCCCACTCGTCTTTTCATTAGTGTGGAGGCCTAACTTAGAAGATCGTGGTGTCAAAGCGGAAAGCTATGACACCTTCATAGTCTTCAAAAAGTTTGTTAAAATTCTCAATGTTTTTTATTATTAATTAAAATTATATAGCTATTTTTAATGAACAAAGTTTTCAGAAAATTTTTGTTTGTCAATGATTCATTTCTTCTGCTACTTTTTTAAATTTAATTCCAACATTTGTATGTTGATGCAGTGCATGGAGGAGGAGCTGAAGAAAAAGTCCGATCAACCTGACTAGCCTACCACCGGTAGACCGGCCGATCGAGGTGCTAGTTCGAGAAAGTTTTCCAGTTGATAAAATTCAAGTTTTATTTAATTTTTAGCCTTTGAATTGTTTTCCTTTAGAGGATAATGTGATAATTTCGAATGGATTTATTTTTATTTTCAAAATTAGGATATTTTGTTAGTTTTTTTATTCTTTTTTGAATTATAGAATTTTATTAATAAACTAGACTAGTTGTTATTTTTAATTTATTCAGTTATTTAATAAAATTTCAAAGAGGTTTTCTCATGCCTAGCTTGTTTTTCGATATCTATTTAAATAAATGAAATACTTGTGTTCCTATTTTCCTGTGTTTTACGTGAACTAATAGAATACAAGTTTTTTATACAGTTCGACTACTCACGTGTCCTTCTCCACGTTAAAACACAATAAAAAGTAAGAAACGATAAACATAAACAATGATAAAAGAACTAGTTTATTCGAATAACCAAGTTCACACAAAAGAAAAGAAAATTAACTAAAGCACACAACACCTCTGATTTATGACCAAATCAAACTCAAACATGTCTACCTCAAATGGCAATCTCACTAAGGTATATAGAGTCCTTAAGCCATCATAAACTGGAAGCATGTTATCCAAGTGCTATTTACCCAATGAGTTAACGAGTTGAATCATTACATCCCTTCTAACTTGCTTCCATATCAAATCAACTTTTCTCATGTGTGAACTTTATATGATGATTTTATGTAACGCCCATGAATTTTAACTAAAATTAATTATGTTAAGTTTAATTATTAAGAATGTCAAGTTAATTAGACATCATTAACATGTATTTTAAAAATTTTATTTGCATAATTCTGATTTTCAAGTCATTTAAAACTATGGTTATATATATATAAATTAATTTTGAAGTAGTTTTACTCATTGACCTTTATGCCAATAGTTTTTCATCCATAATTACCAAAATGCCATTACTTTTGTTTTAAAAAACAATTAAGCCAGACACAACTCATCTTTCTCTCTCTCTCAGTACGTTTCTCTCTCTTTCACTCTTTTTAGTTACTGACATCTTTTAAACACTCAAGTGCCAGAAGATTAAACCATTCATGTGTTGGAAACAAAGTGCGCAAAGGAATTTTAAAAAAAATTTCATCAGAGTAATTTCCAAAACACAAGTTTGACATGTTATATGTATAAATTAGACAGATCTTACTAACCTCAGTGTGCCGAAGAACCTCCGCAACCTGTGTAGAGAAGTAACGTTCTAGAAGAGCCTCAACCAACTGGTCTTCTTTGCTATTCTCTATCCACAACCGGAGTGAGTGTGGGCTCACACGTACAGCTCCTCCACTGGTGACTCTCCTTCCAACCAATAGAGAGAACCCAAAGCTAGTGTTCGTGATTTGTGAACAAAAGCTCTCAGGGAGTTTTTAGATGCTCACTAGAAGAGTATCACTCTTAATCTCTCAAATTGATCTTGGGAAATCATAAGACTCACTCCCTTTTTATACCTATTGGCCCTAGGGTCAGTCCATATCAGATTAGGTCTCAAAAACTTGAAACATAATCAAGTTCGGATCAATATCTGATAAGATCTGCGTGAAAACGCGTAATCTTATCTCCCGCTGATCGACAGGCTGACATTCTGATCGACAGGCCGAACAGACCAGTTTGGCAGGCCGACCACGTCATTCGGCAGGCCGATCTCCCGAGAAAAAATCTCCATGAATCTTTTATTTTCCACCCGAGATTTTAAAGGATAAAGTCTCAGTTTTGATTCAAATAACCCAATAGAGAAGTTATCTGATTAAAACAAATTTTATCAAGATAATCTCTAAGAAAAATAAATCAATTCACAATAATTCTACATGTTTATCTTGATCTAATTTATCCAAAATTAAATCAACCGATAAACAGACAAGAATTATCTGATCCAATAATTCAACAAATTTATCTTGAACTAATTTCTTACAAAATTAATTCAACCGATAAACAGACATGAATTATTTGATTCTTACAAATTTTAAACTAATCTGATAAATCTGACATAAGTCACTAATTATTGGAAAAGCACGCCGTGTCGTTACAGGATTTTGTGAGCTAGCAAAGGGGAACAAAATGGACCTATAAAGTTCAAGCTTATGATAATTATGAAACCCAATATCCAGATATACATTTCACAATTATCAACTCCAATGCTACTCCACTAAAAGCTTGAAGCTGCACTCTTGAACTTTATAGAATTACGAAGCTCATGTAGCTAAGTCTCCATGACATATCATAGTGCATCGTATCCCCATATGATAATCCATAATCGGCTTAAGGACAAGTTCTGTCTTACCTTCCCGATTATTTTTATCTTACGTTCCATTGTCTCACCATTAGAAAACTTACCATCCAAAGATAGTATACCATTCGGTTACACCTATGTATCCAAATGGTTGAACGCTCCAGTTTTCCAATTACAGGACAACGCATATAAGAGGTTATCATTACTCCTAAAGAGGAGCTATGGATTCCATATCTATGAATAACAAGTCTACGCTATCAAGAGTCATGCCTCCAACAAACCGGTATGCATACCACTATTGAGATGTGGGTGTCACCCTTTGGCACATCAAAAGACACAAGTCGAGACAACGGGCCCATTATTCATCTCAGGATTAAGATACAATACAAATGATTGTCTAAAGTGAATTGATTTACCAAGATAGAATTATTAATCCAAATCAATTCACTTTATGTCCCGATCCAACATATCGTCACCTATGACAACGTGCCAATGTTCCTATTCACGGAGTCCAACTCCGATGGCCAAGACAAACTATCTCCCAAAAGGGATATAGACAACATAACAATCTTTACATGAATAAAGCGCCCAACTTTATTCCCTCGATTGCGGATTATATGTTTTAGACCATCACCTTAAGAATCATGTCTTCCGCATAATCATCCCATCATATGCCCAATTCTTAAGGTTTAGACTGACAGTCTCAGACTACTGTTTGCTTATCATACATTCAACAAATATGAACGTAAAGAGGACAAGATTTGGTATATAAAAGAATAAATTCTTTATTGATAAAAATGTCTCCAAAAACGTATTACATTTTTACTCCTTAGGGCATACATGTCTAACACCATGTGCATGAGATTCACCAAGACAATGAAGAGTAGAAGCCCTAGCCTCCAAGTTTTCAAGAAAATAGAGGTTGGCCCCTTGAAAATTTAATCTAAAATTTCTCTCAGTCCTTTAGTCTAAATTTCCAATTGTGTTTCTCCTCTGTATTCTTTATGAAATCTAAGCTAAAAACTCATTTGAGCATGCATGTTTATTTTAGAAAGGGTTTTGTAAATTTTTAGCGCATGTGTTGAGAAAATTGGGGATTTCATTTCCAACGTGTAAAAGTCATGTTTTAATGTTTTCTGCATGTTCTTTGGGTTTGGATCACATCAAACACGTTAAAATGAGCTTTTGACCTCGGGTTGGCCGAGACTCGAAATCTTAAAAATTCCAGATCTTGATAGATTGGCAAGCCGAACTTATTCTTTGGCAAGCCAGATTCAAACAGTTCATTAAGCTAGACTCAAATAGTCGGCAGGCCAAACACCAGCAGTTCGGTAGGCCGGACCTAAATGGTCGGCAAGTTGATAGAACAACAAGAAATGATAGGTTTACTTCTAGTTTTTAACGTTTAATGATTTAGAGATGTTTTAAAGAGGATTATGATTTTGTGTCATGACTATTTGGACTTTAATGGCTCACTATTAATTAAATTAACATAATGACATTTGTTGAACATAAATGTCTAACTTTGCCTACAATTTTTAAGGTTTTGAATGTTAATGGAGCTTATATTGAATTTTGTTTAGAGCAAATGGTATTAAATTTCAAAATGAGGTAGTATATTTTCTATCCCTTCTTTAATAGCCCCTTTTATAAATAGTTTTGGTCAATGTTTAATTCTTAAATAAATTTTTATAAATGATTTCTGATTGATATTGAAATTATTATTTTTATCTATTTAAGGAATTGTGTTTTGTTTTTATGTATTTAAGGAATTGTGTTTTGATATTCTTTTTGATTCTTGAAACCCGTAGAGTGATGTTTTATCAAGTTAAATACAAGTAAGTATTTATTGGATTTTTCAAGATCTTGAGATTTTGTTTTACTAAGTATGATTTGCGAATAATATTTTTATCTATGACTGCTAGTTTTTAAACAACGTGATTTAATTGATTATCCTATTAAGCCTTCTGCTCATGTTTTGTTGTTTTTAAAATTCTCCTCCCAGGTTTGAAGAAGAAGGAGCATGATTAGGAATGGTATATTTCTCTGTTGTGTGACACGTGTACTGTATAACTTGTCCCGTTGTCATTTATGTTAGTTACTGTAGCACCCCAAAATTTAATTAATGTTAATGTAATGTAAATGATGAATTAGTGTGCTATGATTAATGTTTTAACATTAATTTGATTATTGGGTTGGATTTTGAATTTCTAGTTGTTTTGTTAATTTGATGAATTCAAATTATTTTTTATTGTTTTAAAATGATGTTTTGGAGTTTTAAAACACAACAATTTGTAAAATGTTAAAAATACTCCGTTTTATAAAATCGTGGGCGGCACATGGTTTTCGCACAGTAAAACCGCCCACCGATTTTCTCTATTTATTCTCTCTCTTCCTCCTCTCTCCTCACTCTCTCAGATCTCTCTCTCTCTCTCTCTCTCTCTCTCCCGTGGCTCTCTTCACTCTCTCTCTCTCGATTTTCTCCCAAATTCTCCTCAAATTTTTGAAATCAAATTTGAATCCAAGCTTCGGGTTAGCAAGGAGGAAGCTCGGGAACGTGATTTAGTAACCGAGAAGGCAGATTGAAGCTTCGATTCGAGGTTACTTTTAAAATTTCTAAACTTTTTTCAAAATTTTCAATTTTGTACATTTTTGAAATCTAGGTTTGTTTAAGCTTAGAAAACCTTGGATTTGAGTTAAATGAACTTAGAACAACTAGAATCTAAGCTTAGATTGAAGAAAAACGGATTGGATCCAAGATTTTTCATTTTTCTCCCTATTTTCTCATTTTCAGATTTTTGAGATTTTTGAGTTTAAATCTTGTTTAAATGAGTCCAAATGTGTTCTAGTTTGTTTTTCTATCAACTATGATTGTTTTCTATGCCTGGGAATTGAGAAAAATAGGTTAGAATCAAGATTTAAATTTTGGGTATCGAGAAACCCGTGGTTAGAATTTCTGGGTTTTCCCAGTTCGGTAGGCCGAAATAGGGATCGGCAGGCCGGTGTTCTTCCGTCCGGCAAGCCGAACCTGGGGAAATGACCGGCCAACCGGACCTGGCTTCCGGCAAGTCAAACTGTACAGTTCAGCCGGCCGAAGCAGGGTGTCTGGCAGGCCGACCGAGGCATAGAAAATTTTGTGATTTTTACCCGTTTTCATTGTTTTGAACCCTGATTTAAATTCCAACCTTATAGAATGATTTTAAAGATACAAATGACACACTAGGACATCATGAAATGGTTTAGTAACTTAGAATGTCTCAAACTAGATATTGATCGACTTAGTTTGTATCTAGGATTGTTCGTGGTTCTGCGGAGCTAACGTATAGCGAACCGGGATTACGGTGTGGGTCACCGGCACGAGTATTGAGGTAGGACTTCTACCCCATTCTTTGATAGCCTAGTTTCAAAATGATTTGGCTTTGAAAAGGATTTCTATTAAAAATGTTTTCAATGGTTGTTTGAAAATGAACTTATCGGTTATATTTTAATATACCGTGAATTGAAATGAACTTCATAATGAATGTAAATGACAACATTCGGTAATTGGGTTTTGAATGATGATGATAATAAACATATAGGCATGATGCCATATCAGAGATCGGGTCGTGTAGCGATCGACCTTGGGGGAAGGTCCCGAAACCCAACTGGGCTACTACGGTGGTGATATTATTATGGTTTGCCTAGGAAAGAAAAATGATATTATTGGTTATTCGGGTAAACTATTCTGGGTAAGAATGGTTTTACTCAAATTTATTTATTTATTTATTTATGTATTTAAGGTTTCCTTTAAATAATCCTGAATAATGACATGTTTCTTTAAATTAAAATTATTTTATAAAACATAGTCCTACTGAGCCTTTCGTTCACGTTTTGTTTGTTTTAAATTTTCCCCCTCTAGGTGGTTTCCCATTTAGGTTTGGAGAGGATTCTTCGGACTGAACTCAGGAGCAATAGAAGAATTAATTTATATTTTGTATCATTTAATCAAGGCATGTAAGATTTTAACTTTATTTGTATCTGGACTGTGATTGTATTTATGATATTGTCAGTACCATGTGTGTGCACAAGTTATGGGTCTGTGGGACCCATACTCGCAGATTTACTATTTTATTATTATTTGTTTAATAATTTCAACTGCTTAATGTATATGAACTCTTTCATAAGATGATGTTTTGAAAACCTCATATTTTATTACCTAATTCAATCCTCATACTCTTGATTTTTCATTAAATTCTCTTTTAATTAATTTAAATAATCCACCACGTCACCTCCCATACTTCGGGGCGTGACAGAATGGTATCAGAGCTCAAGATTATGAACCTTGGGAATTGTGCACACATAGGTTTGACAATGAAATACCTCTAACTGTCCAAATTTTGTCTTCAGAAGTGAGAGAATGGCACCTAGATGTCGTTTGACAGCTGACGTCGAGTTCGGAAATGATGAGAGCATGATGCGGTCTATGTTTATGGCTTTCTGGCAGATGACAGCCAGGGCTAGACCGGGAGATTCTGATGTTTGTAGTCGGCATGTGTACTTTAAGGAATTCCGACGGGCGTCTGTTTCGACTTTTGATGGTAATGGGGATCTGCAGTTAGCAGAGTATTGGTTGGATTCGATCCTGAAGCATTTGGATACTCTTGGTGTACCTGAGGAGTATTGTTGGAATTTGCTACGTACAAGCTCGAGGGTGGCGCTAACACTTGGTGGAAACAAGCTAAGCATTTGGAGCGCGGTGGCGAAATCAGTTGGGACAAGTTTGAGGAGCTGTTCTATGATCCGTATTTTCCACAGGGATATAAATATCAGAAGGCAGCTGAGTTCTATAGATTACAGCAGGGTGATATGTTAGTTTGGGAGTATGAGGCAAAGTTTAATGAGTTGGCTAGGTTTGCTCCATCAGCGGTGGCATCGAAGCATGAAAAGTGTATTAAGTTTCAGGAGGGGCTCAAGGCTCCTATTCGGTGGCAGTTGGTTGCTCTACGGCTTAGGAGTTTTGGAGAGCTTATGTCGTCGGCGATCTCTGTGGAGAATGATTATGTGCAGTATTGTGAGGACCGAGCCAAGGTTTCAGGAGGACCACAGAGGAGTGGTAGGAGGAGCACCAGTAGTCATCTAGCTCCGGGGAAGAACAAGCAAGGTGGTGCAACCAGTGGTAGCAGCAGTTCGTCTGGCAGCGGGCGCAACAATCCCTACAGCTTCCATTGTCATTTCTGTCAGTAGCCCGGACACATCAAGAGGAATTGCCCAATCAGGAGTGCTCGTCTTGGATCTTAGATCGGGGAGGATGCCAGTCGTCAGTCTCAGTCTTAGCCTCAGACCTTACCTCCGCCTCTACAGTACTCGCAGTTGCAGTATCCCCAGTTCTCTCCCCAGCAGTTCTCATATCCTACATGGGGGCAGCAGCCACAGCATTTTCAGGGCAGTGTCCCTCAGTATCGAGCGCCGAGTACAGGTAGTGTGCAGTTGTCTCCATCCCAGCAGCATCGACAAAGTAATATAGGACCCAGCAATGTCGGTAGAGGGAAAGGAAAGGCGCCAGTGCAGGTTCATGCGATGGCATCTAGAGGATCAGATTCTCATGTTGGTAACACGGTTGTCGATTGTATGATCTTGGTTTCTAAATTTTTAGCTCGTGTTCTATTTGATACCGGTGCCTCTCATTTTCTCATTTCGAGTTCTTTTGTACATGCCTTGGGATTAGAGGTAGAAGAGTTTAATGAACCCCTAGTCATAACTTCTCCCTTGGGGCAGGTGCGTGTGAATTGCATGTGTAAATCTTGTAAAATAAAGATTGGGGATGAGATTTTGAAAAGTGATTTGATTATACTCCCCATGAGCTCCTATGATGTAATTCTAGGGATGGACTGGTTGTCTAGGTATAATGCAGTCGTGGACTGCCAACTTAAAAAAGTAATCCTAGTGTCTGATAGGGGGACGATGATCACTTACCAGGGTGGTGGTGATTGGTTAATGAGTGAACGTCTCATGAAGTCGTGTCTAGGAGGGCGAAGGAATCTAGGTTGTTGTGCTTTTCCTGCCAACATAGATTGCGAGCCCTATGCTTCGAGCGGTAGTGTAGCGATTTTGATTGTTGATGAGTTCGAGGATGTCTTCCCCAATGAGTTGCTAGGATTACCACTGCATCGGGAAATTAAGTTTGGTATCGAGTTGTTTCCAGGGACAGCACCGATTTCTATGGCACCTTATCGGATGGCGCTGGCAGAAATGAAGGAATTGAGGAAGCAACTTCAGGAGCTTGTTGATAAAGGATATATTCAGAATAGCACATCTCCGTGGGGAGCACCGATTTTGTTTGCTAAGAAGCACGATGGGACTCTCAGGTTGTGTGTGGATTATCGACAGCTGAATCGTGTTACGGTAAAGAACAAGTATCCCTTGCCTAGGATTGATGAGTTGTTTGATCAGTTGGGAGGTTCGCGGTACTTCTCAAAGATTGATTTACGTTCAAGTTATCATCAGCTCAGGATCAAGGAAGAGGATAATCCCAAGACGGCTTTTAGGACTCGGTATGGGCATTTTGAGTTTCTGGTTATGTCGTTTGGGTTGACGAATGCTCTGACAGCTTTCATGGATTTGATGAACAGGATATTTAGGCCGTATTTGGATCAGTTCGTGATCGTGTTCATCGATGATATTCTTGTGTATTCTTAGACTTGGGAGGAGCATGAGCAGCATCTTCGGATCATGCTTCAGACTCTGCGGGAGCACCAGTTGTATGCTAAGAGGGAAAAGTGTGAGTTTTGGTTGACTAAGGTCAAGTTTCTAGGTCATGTGATCTCGGAGCATGGTATTTCTGTGGATCCGTCTAAGATTGAAGCAATATTGGAGTGGGAACGACCAAGGAATGTAGCGAAGATTTGCAGCTTCTTAGGTCTTGCAGGTTATTACAGGAAATTTGTAAAGGATTTTTCGAAGATTGCAGCTCCATTGACGAGATTGATCAAGAAAAATGTCAGGTTTGAGTGGGATGAAGATTGTGAGCTTGCTTTTCAGAAATTGAAGAACAAGTTGACTTCAGCTCCAGTGTTGGTTATTCCTAGTAGTGATGAGCCGTATGAGGTTTATGCGGATGCTTCAGGACGCAGACTTGGATGCGTGTTGATGCAGCATGGACGTGTGGTTGCATACAGATTGAGACAGCTATGACCTCATGAGCGGAATTATCCTACTCATGATTTGGAGCTTGCAGCGGTGATTTACACACTGAAGATTTGGAGGTGTTACTCGTATGGAGCGTCGTTTCAGGTCTTCTCCGATCACAAGAGTTTGAGGTATTTGTTCACTCAGAGGGATCTTAACTTAAGACATCGTAGGTGGATCGAGTATATGGAGGATTATGATTTTGCGTTGCAGTATCATCCTGGGAAAGATAATGTGGTCGCAGACACGCTTAGCAGGAAGTCTTCAGGGATTCTCGCTTGTTTGGCTTTTGAGGACTGGAGCAGGGATGCAACAGTGAGCGAGTTTAGGCTACAGTATCATGAAGACTATGATCGAGTTTCGATATATCATGTAGAAGCGACTCCAGCTCTTGTTCGGATGGTGAAACAAAGTCAGTGGCAGGATCGGTATTTACAGGGGATTTGGTCGTGGATTCAGAACGGGGAGCCGTTTGAAGAATGGAGCGTACATGCAGATGGATCGTTGTACTTTCAGGAGCGTCTTGCAGTTCCAGCTATCACCGAAGTGATGAAAGCTGTTTTGGACGAAGCTCATAGGTCTCAGTTTGCTATTCATCCAGGGAGCACGAAGATGTATCGCGATTTGAAGAGGCAGTATTGGCGGAGAGGCATGAAGAAAGACGTTCGAGAGTACGTGGCCAAGTGTTTGACGTGTCTTCAGGTGAAAGCCGAGCATTAGAAGCCTGCAGGTCAACTTCAGCCGCTTCCTATTCCAGGGTGGAAATGGGAGCATGTGACGATGGATTTCCTCACAGGTTTGCCAAGGACGGAGCAGCGGCACGATGCAGTTTGGGTCGTGGTCAAAAGGTTGACGAAATCGATGCATTTCATTCTGTTTAGGTCGACGTGTTCGAGGAGGATTCTTGGGGAGTTGTATCTGCAGAATATTGTGAGGTTGCATGGGGTTCCTTTGTCCATCACCTTTGATCGAGACACCAGGTTTAATGCTAAGTACTGGAGGAGTTTTCAGGAGGCTATAGGTACGGATTTGAACTTCAGTACGGCGTTTCATCCTCAAACTGATGGGCAGTCTGAGCGGGTTATTCAGATTCTCAAGGATATGTTGCGTGCCTGTGCGTTGGACTTCGGCGGGAATTGGAAGCAATGTTTGCATTTGGCGGAGTTTGCGTACAACAATAGTTATCAAGCGAGGATTGGCATGGCACCGTTTGAGGCGTTGTATGGGCGACCGTGTCGGTCACCTGTGTGTTGGGCCGAGCCAGAAGATAGGGTTATTCTTGGGCCGGATGAGATCCGTGATAGCAACGAGAAAGTCGCGGTGATTCGAGATCGATTAAGGGCAGCTCAAAGTCGACAAAAGAGTTATGCGGATAGGAGACGTAGACCCTTAGAGTTCGCGGTTGGAGATTTCATTCTCTTGAGGGTATCACCTCGTAAGGGAACTATACGGTTTGGAGTGAGTGGAAAGCTCGCGCCGAGGTATATTGGGCCATTCGAGATCACTCAGCTTGTTGGTGTGGTCGCTTATCGACTTGATCTTTCGCCCGAACTTTCTCATGTTCACGATATGTTTCATGTGTCGATGCTTAGGAAGTGTCCACCTGAGCAGGGTAAGATAGTTTCATTTCGCGATGTGCAGGTTCAGGAGGATACGACGTACGAAGAAATGCCGATTCAGATCATCGATCGAAAAGTGATTAGTTTGTGTCGTCGTGAGATACCATTGGTAAAAGTCGTGTGGCAGCATCATGGGGTTGATGAAGCCACTTGGGAACTAGAATCGAGTATGCGGGAATTGTATCCACATTTGTTTTGTTTCTGAAATGAGATGTAAATTTTGAGGGCGAAATTTCTTTTAGGGGTGGAGAGTTGTAACGCCCCAAAATTTATTTAATGTTAATGTAATGTAAATGATGAATTAGTATGCCATAATTAATGTTTTAACATTAATTTGATTATTGGGTTGGATTTTGAATTTCTGGTTGTTTTGTTAATTTGATGAATTCAAATTATTTTTAATTGTTTTAAAATGATGTTTTGGAGTTTTAAAACACAACAATTTGTAAAATGTTAAAAATACTCCGTTTTATAAAACCGTGGGCGGCACATGGTTTTCGCACAGTAAAACCGCCCATCGATTTTCTCTATTTATTCTCTCTCTTCCTCCTCTCTCCTCACTCTCTCAGATCTCTCTCTCTCTCTCTCTCTCTCTCTCTCCCGTGGCTCTCTTCACTCTCTCTCTCTCGGTTTTCTCTCAAATTCTCCTCAAATTTTTGAAATCAAATTCGAATCCAAGCTTCGGGTTAGCAAGGAAAAAGCTCGAGAACGTGATTTGGTAACCGAAAACGTAGATTGAAGCTTCGATTCGAGGTTAGTTTTGAAATTTCTAAACTTTTTTCAAAATTTTCAATTTTGTGCATTTTGAAATCTAGGTTTGTTTAAGCTTAGAAAACCTTGGATTTGAGTTAAATGAACTTAGAACAACTAGAATCTAAGCTTAGATTGAAGAAAAACGGATTGGATCCAAGATTTTTCATTTTTCTCCCTATTTTCTCATTTTTGGATTTTTGAGTTTAAATCTTGTTTAAATGAGTCCAAATATGTTCTAGTATGTTTTTCTATCAACTATGATTGTTTTCTATTCCTGGGAATTGAGAAAAACAGGTTAGAATCAAGATTTAAATTTTGGGGATCGAGAAACCCATGGCTGGAATTTCTAAGTTTTCCCAGTTCGACAGACCGGAATAGGGATCGGCAGGCCGATGTTCTTTCGTCCGGCAGGCCGAACCTGCGGAAATGACCGGCCGACCGGACCTAGCTTCCGGCCGGCCGAACTGTACAGTTCGGCCGGCCAAAGCAGGGAGTCCGGCAGGGCGACCGAGGCATAGAAAATTTTGTGACTTTTACCCGTTTTCACTGTTTTGAATCCTGATTTAAATTCCAACCTTATAGAATGATTTAAAGATACAAATGGCACACTATGACATCATGAAATGGTTTAGTAACATAGAATGTCTCGAACTAGATATTGATCGACTTAGTTTGTATCTAGGATTGTTCGTGATTTCGCGGAGCTAACGTATAGCGTACCGAGATTACGGTGTGGGGCACCGGCACGAGTATTGAGGTAGGACTTCTACCCCATTCTTTGATAGCCTAGTTTCAAAATGATTTGGCTTTGAAAAGGATTTCTATTAAAGATGTTTTCAACGGTTGTTTGAAAATGAACTTATCGGTTATATTTTAATATTCCGTGAATTGAAATGAACTTTATAATGAATGTAAATGACAACACTCAGTAATTGGGTTTTGAATGATGATGATAGTAAACATATAGGCATGATGCCATATCAGAGATCGGGTCGTGTAGCGATCGACCTTGGGGGCAGGTCCCAAAACTCAGCTGGGCCACTACGGTGGTGATATTATTATGGTTTGCCTAGGAAAGGAAAATGATATTATTGGTTATTCGGGTAAACTGTTCTGGGTAAGAATGGTTTTACTCAACTTTATTTATTTATTTATTTATTTAAGGTTTCCTTTAAATAACTCCTGAATAATGACCTGTTTCTTTAAATTAAAATTATTTTATAAAACATAGTCCTACTGAGCCTTTCGCTCACGTTTTGTTTGTTTTAAATTTTCCCCCTTTAGGTGGTTTCCCATTTAGGTTTGGAGAGGATTCTTCGGACCGAACTCAGGAGCAATAGAAGAATTAATTTATATTTTGTATCATTTAATCAAGGCATGTAAGATTTTAACTTTATTTGTATCTGGACTGTGATTGTATTTATGATATTGTCAGTACCATGTGTGTGCACAAGTTGTGGGTCCGTGGGACCCATACTCGCGGCTTTACTATTTTATTATTATTCGTTTAATAATTTCAACTGCTTAATGTATATGAACTCTTTTATAAGGTGATGTTTTGAAAACCTCATATTTTATTACCTAATTCAATCCTCATACTCTTGATTTTTCATTAAATTCTCTTTTAATTAATTTAAATAATCCATCACGTCACCTCCCGTACTTCGAGGCGTGACAATTACATAGCATAATTTATTCTAAAAAGAATTATTTTCAGTAATCTTGTATTATTATTATTATTTGCAGTTTAACTATCTACCAACCTTCGTGCCAAACATCCATGCGATAGTGATTGCCAATAAGATTTATTTCGGCTGAGCAATTTTACTTTATATTTGTTTACTTTGTTTAACTTGCTATTTAATTTAATTGTTCTTATTTAATTTAATTTATCTCCGTCTTGGCCCCCCAGGCGTGACATTTTATCTCATTATTCTACGCCTTATAATTTCATCAATGAATACATGACTATATTACTAAAAAAAAGGGACCAAAGAACAAAATCTTATCGAAACAAAACCAAAACTATTCTTAAGCTGTATTTGCTGAATTCCTTAGCTCCCACATACAACATAAAGTGGTTGGCTCGAACAATGATGCTTTCCCTGGCCGTTCCATGGCCGGGTTTGTTTGAAAGCTGCGGTAGTGTCATCTGAGTCTTAGCCGAATAAGTCGTAGGGCTCGACGTCGGTGCTCTCAAGGGAGACATCAAGGCCGACGCTACCACCAAAGGAGTCGACATTGGTGGCACTGTTGTCTGAGTCACAGATGAATGAGCCGGAGGCCTTGACGTCGACCTTGTCTCCGGAGGCGTCCACGTCGGCGGCATTGTCATCTAAGTCTCAACAAAATAAGTTAGAATCACCTGCGACGCCAGGGCGACCGATGATGGTGCTTATGTCGCCGACCCATTTTGGTTTAAGAGTCGAGAGAGAAAATGAAAAGACTCAGAGTGACGAGTGAGCGAAAGAATTCTCAACGAGACGAAAGAAAGTTTGCCGAGTTTGTGGGACCCATGCGACATTTTCTTTAAAAAAAATAAAAGCAATAAAAATAGTTGGGTTAAAACTCTCAATAATAGAATTGGGCTGCCATGACAAACAAACAAGGGTAATGACTCGAAATTCAAATCATAAGGTGGTCGTTTGTGAAAGCGACTCGAAACAGGCTATTTAGAGTCTTTTTAGGGAGTGCTGACTTGCGTCCCGGGACACTGAAGAACATCTACCAAGATTACAAAGTGCTGGGGAAGCGTTTTGATTCTATTGAATTATGTTGGATTAGGCAAATAATGCAACGCATAACAGTAGATAATATACCTGACGGTGTTTTGTTTGATGTGGCGGAAAAATTTCCCCAAAGGGATTCCTTGTTTTGGTTTAGTTTTTGTTGCTGTATATTCTTGTTTTGTTGGTGTAAGAAAAAATTGAATAGATGAAGAACAATTTTTATATCGTTATGGCCAGGACCTCATGTTGAATTATCAAAACGTTTATTAGGAAGACTGGCTCGGTCTAAAAATATACAATCCAATAATAACCTCAAGTATAAAGTTGTTTTAAGTAATAAATACTTTGTGAATCCGAAGTCTAACCCATAGGAAAGGATTTTTATTGTGTTGGAACTCCAACAACAAGAAATGTTGCTAAAATTAAAATAGAATTTCAACAACAAGTGCAATTAATTTAAAATAACTTTAACAAAAACAACAGTAATAACAACAAATTAAAATGGTAAAACAGTATATATAACAAAGTTAAGGTTCAAAAGTTCCATTCTAGCAATCAACTTAAACAAATTTTAGTTTTTTTAAATATTTATTAATTGGTTTAATAATATATTATGCCATCCTATGTTGACATTAAATCAAGTACTACCAAGCATTTACTGTTCCATTTCATGTCTATAATACAGCAAAAACTTAACTAAATAAACGAGTAGAATTTCAATATAACTTAACCAAAATAACAACCAAAATAATAACTTAAACATTTACCAAGTCATTCTCTATCTACAGTTAATCATGGTCCTCCTAAGCATTAGCTGTATCAGTCTATATTGTTAGAACATCAAAATCAAAATTTTGATAGAGTTCTAGCTAATAAAATATTATAACCTAAGTTTTCTAGAAAACATTTTGGTATTATAACTACTTAGACAACTAAGAAAAACTAAAAATATTTAGAGTGATTTTACTAAAGTTTCCTCCTCTCACCTTAGCTAAAAAGAGAAATTAAAAAGATGTATTTAATAAAATACTAAAAATATTATTGAGCATAATTTTTACAATATAAACTGAGAAATATTTTACAAAAACTTATAAAAACTAAAAGCTAAAAAAAATTAAAACTAAAATATTAAACAACTTTTTTTACACTACAGGGGATGCTGCAATGAATTTTGGGAACTTGTATTTATAGGGATTAAAAAACCACTGTTTCTTTTTTTTTTTATATAATTTTTTCACTATTTTTTTCGGCTCAATTTGTGAATTTGAGCATTTTTTAATTTTTTTATGTTCTTCTTTTTTTCTTCGAGATTCCCTTCTAGAGAACGCAAATTGTTGGTTAAGATTCACTATGGCATGGCCACAAAAAGCACTAGTGAGGCGCGATCTGGAGCATCAATTACACGATCCTATGGTGGAGAAACACGGTGAGAAATGGGACTAAGTGGGCTAGATGGGACCAAGATTCATGACGGCTAGATCAGTCTTGGCACGCTAATCACATAGCTAAGAAGATGAGCTCCTATAGGAAGGACCACACGCGATCTGAGGAGACAATTGACATGTAGGACCCACTCTAACGGAGTTGTTTGGTTTTTGCTACAGTGGTCAACACGTGTCTCACGATCCAATAATCCACAGAGAATGGCGGCGCAATCCAATGGTTAGGAGCGCGCCTTATGTCCCCTTCTAGATTAAATTCGAATCTTTTTATGTTTTTCAGGCATTTGTTGTTCCATTTTGCCCATTTGGTGCAATTTTGCTATGTTTTTTCACTATATTTCAAAATTGAGGATAGAAAATTAAAATAAAATTCATTATTTTACAAACATAATATTTACAATAATATTAAAAAAATTTATTTTGCATTAAAACACAAAAATTATTTCAAACTTTTAAATTTTAGTCTCTTTAGGTTTGACACAGATATGATTTTTAAGATTTGAAAATATTTTTAGAAATTACTAAAAAATTATAGGACATATTTGCAAACTTAAACATAGTATCAGATATATTAAAACTCAAAATAAAATTACTACTTATTATTAAAGTTATTACAAAATTCCCGAGCCCTTAAAAATGTACAATCTAATTCTTAAAGTTACAATTCTAAACTTCAAATGAAAGTTTCATTTGTCATCTACTTTTTATTCAACTTTTTTTTTTCAATTTTTCCTTTTTTTTGAAGTTTTTTTTTTTCATTTTTTTTTCTTTTTTTCTTCCTTTTTTCTATACTTTTTTTTTATAACAATACAAAATGATTGAAAATTACAACGAAAATAGACTAACTAAGATTACAAACTTGACAGATGTTCTTATCATACAAATTTTCTTAACCCAACCTAACCTCTTAAAACATTGGCATAAACCCAATTACATTTGAAAGATTAGATGCCTTATGAGTGAAAGGTAAAAGAAATGATTATGAATTTATTAAAAAGGCTGGGCTAAATATGTGGGTGATAAAGAAAAATAAAAATATTAAGCCTAACAGGGTGACTATATAAAATGCAAACGGGCTAGCTTAAAAAGGCTCAAACGATCCAAAGATGGCCTAAATTATATCTATAACTTAGTGTTATCTAGGATTCATCTCAAGAATGATTTAAATAAGTTATAAGATTTTATAAAAAATAAAACAGATTATATTAACATAAACAATCTCTAAATTAGGATAACAAATCATAGTTCAAGATAAAGTGCTTAAATTTTAGGAAAAATTACAACCCAAATATAAGGCAGACTAAAAAAACTAACATAAACGTAAACAATATTTACAAATTACGATAAGTCATGACAATGATATAACCTTTGATATCATCATCAAACAAAAGACAAATCACCAAAAAACAAAAATCTTTACATATATTACAAAATATTTTTTAGATTTTTGAAATTTTTTTACTTTTTTAGATTTTTTAATTTTTTTATTTTTAAGGTTTTTTTCAATAAAACAAAATAGTCAGATGTAATGTAAACACACAGTTTTTATAAACATCTAGAAATACGTTTCAAGAATACTACTCACTCTTTTACTTAGCTATTTCTAAGAAGGTAAAGATGTGTTTTAAGAATATTAAGTATTCTTACCTCGGCCACCTTCAAATATGCATGCTTCGAGGAGTTGCGAAGATGAGATTATACATACACACAAGACCACATTTTTAAACAACATTGAGACTCATTTCAAGACAAATCCTTCACTTAGCCATCTCGACCTTAGAGAATACAAATCTTAAAGTTTTACAAATAGCACATTACTTTATTATTTATTTTTTTAAGTTTTTCAATTTTTTAAATTTTTTTCACTTGGTTTTTAAAATTAGTCCTATACTAACATAGACACAAAATCAAAAAATTTTGATAAATTTTGAAAAATTTTGACACAAACCTTTCCCCCAACCTAAATTGAATATTGTCTCCAATGTTTAACAAGATTAAGTAGATGCAATAGCAGCTATTTAAAATACATAAAGAAAAATAAACATAAACAAACATACTGTAGGTGAAACTGAAAGAGATAGAGTTTAGGGAAAAAGATCCAAATCTCGTTTGTGCTTTCCGTTGAGCTTTAAAATTACAGTGTCTGCCTCGGGAGTGATAACTTGTATTTTCCTAAGCAATTCCTCTAAGTAGGAGTAGAGATAAAAATCTTTCTATCTGATAAAAATCTTTCTGTCTGACTTTTCAAGAAACCTTTGTTCCAAAGTATTATCTAGAAAACTAATCAAACTATCAAAGTAACTATTTATATTAAGCAGATCCAATGGCTTATTAAGAATACCTAATTGATTCCAACTAGCTATGATAAACATTTCTTCTAGATTTCTTAGAGCTTCTAGTAAAACAATGAAACCATCTGAGCGACAAAGCACAAGTTTTAAATGCCCAGGGATATTTTTGACTATTTTATTGATTCTTGTTGCTTCACTACAAAGATTATCTTGAAAAGAAAACAAGGGATAACATTTAGAACTTCTCCTACTTTGGCTCAGGCTGCAACAGTTAATTAAACCAAGACTCCCCCTTCATACAGAAGGTTTATTTTTTTGTTAGCCAAGACATGACCTAAAGGAAATGTAGTATTTATATAGTCAATACCCTTTGCTGAACTAAAACCACAAAACACACAAATGTTTTTAAAATTCAAAGACGATCGGGACGAGGACTCCATAATGGTTTCTAAAAAACTAAGACACTGTTTTTATGTTTTATTTTTTTAGACTGACACTATTTGTATATCACTTTGAGTAAAACCTAAAACAAAAAGGGATCTTATACACATCTAAGTAAAACGTTGGGTAAAATTAGGCTAAAATAGCTGTGAGGATAGGTATAGATAGATGTGACACAATTATAGAACTTTTGAAAATTTTGCCTAACAACACTGTTTAACTTTTGACAAACAAGACACTACTGTACAACTTTTGACAAAATAGGACCAAATTTTAAAAACCAAGATAAAACTTATCTTACACGACACACGAAACACCTACCGAACAAAATAATGCATCCAAAAAGAAGAAAAAAATATTATTATTAAAAGATAAACAATATAGTTACAATTATTAAACATCCACTGCAAAGATTACACAAAAACAAAAATCTTTTTGTTGATGAAATTTTATTCGAGAATGAATTAAAGAAAACTTATATTCATCAAAATGTGTCTTCAGAAATTCTGTCACCCAACCATTCTGATGAATCTTCAGTAAAACCAAGCACATTTCCTGAATATTTTTCCATAATTTTTTTAAGAAAAGAAAAACACATAAAAAACAAAGAAAAACTTTGTACATCTTACTTCAAACTAGAGGGATCTAGAGTTTGCTAACCTCAGCCACTTTAACAAATTTTTCAAAAATCATTTTTTGGAATTTCAAGAAAAACAACACCCAAAATAAAAATAAAAATTACACACAAAAAATAAAACAAAAGATAATACTATTACTTTTTAATATTTATAGATTCTTATCTAAGTCTAAATCTATATAAATAAATTAACAAAGGGAGTTAAACCATCATTTGAAGTTAATTTATAAGAAAAAAAAGTCCTCAAATACTCTCGTCATTTAATGCTTCTTGGTATTACTTATCAAAATCATTCATAGCATGATTAATCACTTGTGGTGGAACATTACGGGCCCATAATGACTAACAGTAAAGACTTTCCACCAGCCTAAGTTGCCTTTATTTTTAGAATTTGTTTTGTAGGATCAAACTCTTTATTTTCAACAGGTTCATTTTCAATAACAACTTCCTTTACTAGATGAACAATTTCTTTTCGTAAATCAGGTTTTTCAATGTTACTTTTTATTACCATGGAATTCTCAACTTTATATATTTCATCAATTGAAGCGATCTTGGAACAAGTTTCAATTTTTTATGGATCATTCATCTCAAAAGAGTTAACCAAACGTATTAATGGATCAGGCAGTCCAGCAAAGGTACTTCCTTCAACAAAGTTGACTTCACTTTGTTTACCCGCGGGTTTTGACATGTTGAAGACATTGAATTCTGAAGTTATGTTTCCAAAAGACAATTTCATGATGCCATTTCTACAATTAATCAAGGCATTTGAAGTTGCAAGAAATGGATGACCTAAAATGACAGGGACTTGAAAATTTGAAGTGGAAACGCGTTGTGTATCCAAAACAATGAAGTCTACTGGGAAGTAAAGCTTATCAATTTGAACTAATACATCCTCAACTATTCCTCTTGGAATTTTCATAGAACGATCGGCTAGTTGAAGCATAACAGAAGTTAGCTTAAGTTCAACTTAACCTAATTGCTGATAGACAGAATAAGGCACAAGGTTAATACTAGCACCAAGATCTAATAATGCATGGTCAATTTGAGTGCTTCTTATGATAGAAGAAATTGTGGGATAGCATGGATCTTTGTATTTTAATGGCGAATTATGTTGAATGATGGAACTAGCATTCTCAGCTAAAAATGCAGTTTTAATCACATTATGCTTCCTTTTAAGTGTACAACAATCTTTCAAAAATTTAGCATAAGATGGGACTTGTTTAATTGTATCTAAAAGAGGAATGTTAATCTTAACTTGCTTAAAAAGTTTAAAAATTTAAGCATTCTTATCAAACTTCTCTTTTGAAAGCAAAGTTGTGGAAATAGAACTTTCAAAACAAATTTCTCTTTAGATTATTTTCTTTCTTAGAACTTCCATCATTATTATTAACTTTATCATCACCTTTCAAAGTTGAATTAACAATCCGATCAATAGTTTTACTATTTCAAAGAGTTAAAACAAAATTAATAGTTTCTTGTTGTGATGAAGAACTTAAAGAGGCAATATCATTAGCAGAAGGATAGTGTACAGGTTGAGCAGGGAATTTGCCTTTTTCTTTAAATGCAAGGGAAGAATTGAGCTTAGAAATGGACTCCTTAATCTCATGAATATCATGCAAAGTGCTAGTGTTATGAAATTCTTGTTTTTGAATGAATGCTTTTTGAGCTTGCATGAATGATTGCAAAGTGTCTTCAAGAGTTTTGACTCAAAAATGTAGATTTTCAAAAGGTGGAAAATTTTGTGGAGGCCTTTAAAAATTGTGAATTTAGTGGTAATTGTGAATTTTGAAATTGTTGTGGAAATGGTGGATGATTTTAAAAATTTTGTAGTGACGGCAATGGTTGCTGTGGTTGATCATTCCTTCAACTAAAATTGAGATGATTTCTCTATTGCGGGTTAAATGTGTCAGAATGTTGAGATGGAAAAGGTTTCCTAAGTTGATCCATTTGATTTGTGTAATTCACCTATTCATGGGACTCTTCCTTAAAAATTGGACATCATAAGTTGAGTGTCTTAGAGTTTGGCAAATACCATACCAAGTTTCAATCTTAGGTTCTTGAACATTCCTACGTTCGATGGCTTCAATCTTTCTTAACAAACTCACAATCTTGGCACTTATATCATTCTCTTGACTAAGTTGATGAACACCTTTTTGAGCATTAGCAAGATTAAACTTAGTTGAGCCTTCAAAATTAACACATTGCCAATATTGAGTATTTTCAGCTAAGTTATCTAGAAAATGTAATGCTTCATCAGGTTCTTTATCAATGAATTCTCCATTACACATTTTTTTAATAAATTGACAGGTTTTAGGAGTTAAAACTTCATAAAAGAAACTAATATAATGTTATTTTTCAAAACTATGATGTGGACAGGAGTTTAGCAAATACTTAAAAGATTCACAACACTGAAAATAAGCTTCCTTTACATTCTAGGAAAAATTTTGAATTCGTTTCTTCAAGGCATTAGTTTTATGAGTTAGAAAGAATTTCTTCAAAAACTTAGTTTGCATTTCTTGCTGTATACCAATTGACCTAGGTTTTAAAGATGTAAGCCAAGTTTTAATTTTGTCTTTTAAAGAAAAAGGGAAAAGTTTTTGCCTAATAATTTTATTTGAAACATCTTAGTCAGTGAAGGTAGCACAAACATCTTCAAACTCTCTAAAGTGCAACAAAGGATTTTCAGATTCTAAACCAAGAAAACTTTGAAGTAAATTGATCATTCCTGGTTTAAATATAAAGTTATAGGCATTGAGAGGAAAAATCATACATGATGGGGTAGATTCTCGGGGTGGTTGCAAATAATCTCACATTGAATGAACAGGATTAATGAATTGTTGATTAACAATATTTTCATTATGAACACTTCCATCAGTAGCCGTTTTAGGTGAATGTGAAGACACAACAGAGACTCAAAGTGGTTCTAAACTTTTCCTAATCAATCTACAAGTTTTAGAAACACGAGACTAACTCAACACACAAATTTTTTTAAAATATTTACAAAATTTTATAGATGAAATCCTAAGCTTTTCTTTATTCGGTGAGAATAAAGTAGGAGTGAAAAGTATCCACCTTATTTATTTTGTAAATTTTAAAAATTATATCCTTTAAGAATATTTTCAAGAAAGATTAGTGGGGCAAGAGCTCCTAAAAAACGAACCTCCTTGTCATAACAATGTTTCTGGAATGATTGGTGTTTGGAGAATATCCAAAAATAACTGGTTAGGGAAAGGGTTTTGAACCAGTACTAGCCCCCAAGCAGAATTTTCTCAAAGAATATTTTTCATAAAAACACAATTTACTACTAAATATTATGAAAAACCTAATCTAAAATTTTATGAACTCTTAATTTCTAAGTCAAAAACTAAAACTAAACCTAAAACTAACAAAAAAAATGTATTACAAAGAAAAGAAAAAAAAATAAAATTTTTGTGATTTTAGAATTTTTTATTTTTTAAATTTCTATTATGAATAGTAAAGTGAATAGTGCATGATGTGAATAGTAACTATATAAATAGTAACTTATAGAAAACGCGTACAAACATAAGTGAAAAATACTTGATTCTTACAAAACAGAAAATATTAATAAAAGAAAACAAATAAAACAGAAAAAGAGTTAGTAAAATAGAAAATTTCATTGCTTGACAACAACGTCAAAAACTTGACTCGGTCTAAAAATATATAATCTGATATAACCCTAAGCATAAGATTGTCTCAAGTAAAAAATACTCAGTGAATCCAAGGTCGAAGCCATGGGGAAGAATTTTGTTTAGTTCCAGTATTTTTATTACATTAATTTTTTATTGATTTAAAAGTTAAAAAATATGAAGATTAATATTTATTGTTTGCAAAATATATTCACAATATTTTACACATTTTTACAACATTTTTCATTTTTAGAATTTTTGTCATTTTGTAACTTTAATAATAAGAAATATGGCTAAAATTAAAATGGAATTTCAAGAACAAGTGCAATTAATTTAAAATTTTAACCCAAAAAAAGCTAATAACAACAAATTAAAAGGGGTAAAATAGCATTTATAATAAAACTAAGGTTCAAAGGTTCCGTTCTACCAATCAACTTAAACAAATTTTAGTTTTTCTAATTATTTATTAATTGGTTTAAGAATCTATTATGCCATCCTATGTCAATAGCAAATCAATCATTACCAAGTGTTTACTGTGCCATTTCATGTCTATAATATAGCAAAAACTCAACTTAATAAATGAGTAGAATTTCAATATAACTTAACTAAAATAACAACCAAAACAATAAGTTTAGCATTTACCAAGCCATTCTTCATCTAGAGCTAATCAAGGTCCTCTCAAGCATTATTAGTGCTGGTCTATGTTGTCCAAAAACAAAGAAATTAGAAATATATAAAAATATTAAATTCATATAATTATTCATAATTTTACTTTAGAATAATTTTTTTATATAATTTTCACTATTCTTCTTAACATTTTCGGCTTAAGTCGACAATTTGAGCATTTTTTAATTTTTTTTTCTTTTCTTCTTTTTCTATCGAAATTCCCTTATGGAGGACGAAAATATTGGCCAAGATCCACTGTGGCACAACCGCATGAGGCACAAGTGAGACGCGATTTGGAGCGTCAATTAGGCGATCCTACAGTGGAGAAACGCGGTGGGAGATGGGACCAAGTGGGCTAGATAGGACCAAGATTCATGAGTATGGGTCGGTCTTGGTATGTTGATCGCAAGACTAAGACGATGAGCTCACATAAGACAAACTGCATGTTATCTGAGGAGGCAGTTGGCACGCAGGACCTACTCTAGCGACACTATATAGCAGCTGCTATAGTGGTCGACACATGTCTCACGATCCAATGGTCCACAACAAATGGTGGTGCAATCCAATGGTCAGCAGCCTGCCATGTGTCCCCTTCTAGATGAAATTCGAATGTTTTTACTTGTTTAAGGCATATGTTGTCCGATTTTGTCTGTTTTGGTGTCGTTTTGCTATGGTTTTCCACCACATTTCAAATCTAAATATAGAAAATTAAAACAAAAATAATTATTTTACAAACATAACTACATTAAAGCACACAAAAACAATTACAAACTTATGAAATTTTAGTCTCTGTTGGTTTAATACAAATATAATTTTTAAGACTTGAAAATATTTTTAGAAATTATTAAAAATATTATACGATATAGTTATAGGCTTAAAACACACTATCAATTACATTAACACTCAAAATAATATTACCACTTATTATTTTTGCAATTTTGACTAATTTCAAACTAAATTAATATTTTACATATAAAATTGATTTTAAAAATTACCGAAAATCTTACTAAACATAAAAACATATTAAAAACTTATAATTAAACATATTTTTGCACTAAAATACTAAAATACTATTTATCACATAATTGCTATAATTAAAGAGTTTAACGAGAATTATTAATGCCAAACGATTGATTTTTGCTTTAAGAAATAGGCATTTTCTAAGTCTAATCAAAGGCATGTTAATTTATATTCCTGGCCTTCTTGTAAAAGAAATAGGTAATCTCTGAATCCTGTTTCTTCTACACCTTATCCTTTGAAGTCCCAAGGTCTACAGTTTCCTTTCCTTTATTGTTCTTGTTCCTTTTCCTTTTCTTATTGGTACCATGATCCTGAGAGGTTGATTCCAATTGAGCACTTTCAATCTCTCCTCCTTTTATATTCATTGAGTAGCAAGATCATTTTGAGTCCAATTTTTCCTTTTGAGTATTGTAGGTTATCTCAAATGGACTAAATTGTATAGGTCGAAAGATCAAGACTAAGTGTGCAAGTATGTTCCAGCATCTCCAACTTAAATGCATTTAGTCAAGTCATAAGATTGGACATCTTCACAATGTACTTTCTTATGTTCCCCTTCCCTTTGTATCGTATTGAAACAAGCTCACTCAAAATAGTGCTCTTCTCAACCTTTTCGCTTGTAGTGAAATAGTTTGCTATTTGGTCAAGGAGCCTCTTAGCATTGTTCTCCTCAAGAATTGCACCACTTATGGTTTCTAGAATGGAATGCTTCATGACCATCAGACTCATGCGATTCAATCATTCCTATTTATCAAATGTAACCTTTTGTTTAGTAGTACTAGTGCTGGTCAGGGCAGTAGGGCGATGTACTCTTAATGCATAGTCCACATCCATGCATTCAAGCACTAGAATAATGTGCTCTTAATATTTCTTAAAGTTTATGCCATTAAGTACGAGAATGTTGTTCACATTTATAGATATTGAAGATACATTAAATGTATATATAACAAAATAACAAACTAATAATTAACAATAAAGTCATTTTACTAATGTCAAAATAAATAAATTTACATGATAGAGGTCACTTTGGTGGCATATTATTTCAATTTAAATCATATCAAAATATAGGATAAAAGTTACAAAAGAAACTGAAAAAACCAACAAAGGAAAAAAAATGGAAAAAGTTTCTTTTTTTGTTAAACTAGGTTGGGTCATGTTAACTAGGTCAGATCGTCAAATCCGAACTAGGGCAGGTGATAGAGTCAAAGCGAGTCCTATATAGGTTGGTCAACTTCATCCAACTCCCATGTGCTAACCAAACAACTTAAGCCTAATGACCCAATAAACTTAAGACTTAGGTCCAACAGGTTTAATTCAGAAACAAATTGAAACTTAATACCTGAGCTTTTTTTTTTTTGAAAAAATTATAATACGTGACTAAATTATTGTTATAAAATTAAAATCTAATACAATATTTAAAATATTTTAAAAATGTCCTTAATGACATAGTTATTATCTTAATGATTACACATATTGTATTATTTAATCACATAGTAATAATTTTAATGATTTAATTTTAGACATTTGTAAAATTTTTATAAACTGGAGTCATATTTTAATTCAATAAAAATAATTGGGCTAGTTGTCTTATTAACCCTTTTTTTAAACAAAACGTGGGATCACCAAAACTGAAAAATCCACATTTTCCTGCCTCGATTGAGCAACCATCTCCCTCGTTTGCCCATCTTGCTTTGGCGCTGGAAATTTGGAATCTATCCCTACACCACTTAAATGAACACATGGAGCAAGAAAGTGGTTCAGCCGAATTGCAGTTTAAGAAATAAGAACAATGAATGGCCCATATACGACATGGTAGAGTAAGGAGGTGAGCACAAAACAATAAGAGAAGGAGAGATTGATGTTTATATTGATGTCGTTTGGTTGATCCCAGATGCCAAACAACAAACTTTTCTTTTGTCTCTAGTTTAATGTCCCCAAGACCTGTAAACAATATATATATATATATATATATATATATATCGAAAGCAATAGATTCACACATATATTGTTTGGGCCTAAAGCATAATTGAAGCAAATAATATCCAATTTATTGACCTTTATCATATGATATTTGACCATTGAAGAAAGAATTGAGTTGTTGCGAGACCAAACTCTTATGTTCTTATAATCCCTTTTCACAAAATTAGTATGCATATACACACATATATATATATATATATATATCAGGAATGTCAATTCAAGAAAATATGTACTCCAATATTGAATCGATTACGACACATATGCGTGTATATCTTTTAAACACAAATATATATACCCTAAATACAAAACAAAAGGAAGCACAAAAATTTCCCAATTTCTTAGCAAAAAACCATATGGCCGACAATCATCATCAAAAATTGGAAAAATATTTCCCGATAATTCAACATGTGACTGCTCTAATACCACTTGTAAAAAAACTTGAAAAAATGATGAACAATCCTTATATCACCATGACCAGGACCTCATGTTGAATAATTAAGAAATTTGTTAGGAAGACATACTTGATCCACTGAGAAAGGCAAGTGAGGTTATTGGTCTTCCAAGTTTGTGTTTTGGAAAAATGTTATTTTTTATATGGGACAGAGAAGAATAATGCGTACTATGACTTGGGGACCTCAACCTTAAATAACCTTAATCTATCACCTTTTGTTGTAGGCCCATCAACATGACATAAGTGATACTAGGTTTCTACACATGAACATATCCATACCAAATTAATGAGAAACTATATGCTTGTGTATTCTAATGGAGATGTGTTTTTCAATGGATACACAGATTTCGAATTCCAATCAGATCAGGATGATTGAAAGTCGATCTTAGGTTTCATGTTCACTCTTGGTGGTGGAGCATTGTCTAGAGGAGTGTGAAACAAAAGTGTATTTCTAACTCAATAATGGAGGTTAAATATGTGGCTGCTTGTGAAGCATCCTTTGAAGCAGCCTGACTCCAAAAGTTCTTGACTAATCTCAAAGTTATTCTAAATATGGATAAGCCGATGAAACTATATTGTGACAACAACGATGCAATCACTAATATCAAAGAACCTAGAAATCACAAGAGCATAAAGCATATAGAGAGAAGGTATTATCTGGTTTAAGATATAGTTGAAAGAGGTAATGTAATTGTGATAAAGATTGTGATAGAAGACAACCTCGCAAATCCATACATGAAGACCTCACCCATCAAAGTTTTGGGGAAGCATCTGGAGGGTTATGGGTTAAAAAACATGTCTCATCCGCTTTAGGGCAAGTGAGAGATTGTTATGATAGATGCCCTTAACATATGTGATGTTTTTATAATGGACATATTTATAAATAAATAAAGTGAATTTTTATTATATTTGTGTGTATGTATTTTGAATACTTTATGAATATCATTAAAATTGCACAATTATCTATGTGACCTTCAATATTATATATAAATGTTATAGACAAGAGGATAATATTTAAAGAAGATAATTAAAATAGTCAGTAACATATAATTAATTATTCAATTAAAGTATGAAATCTTTAATTGAGTATTACAAGTGCAAGTCATTTCCATTAAGAATAAAACGGTTTTATCTAAACTATTAATCTAGTGAGTCATTAAATAAGTGCACTATCCATGATATGATTATATAGGACAGGAACATGATGTGATATGAACGGCTAAATAATTTCTGTTAAAACACAACAAGTTCTAATCACATCAGCTAATAGTTATATATAAGATGATCTTAATCCTAAGTTAATAGTAGCTCATATTTACGAAATTATATCTTTTGATTTACACGGTATGGATTCGATAATCTAATTTTATTTCTTGTATTTTGGAGACATAGTGAAGTAAGTAAGTGGAAATGTTAATATTACAAGATGGAATCAATTCCTTCTTTGATGAGAAGTAAATAAATAATTTTCTTGAGTATTGATTCAAGTCTTGAATAATATGGGTGCTCAAACTCATGACTAGATTCATAAATTTATAGTTCATTAGAGAATGAAATGTACTTATGGATAAAGAAGTAATTAGAGAGGTTAATGGATTTTCCTATCTCTAATTATGAATTATTTATAGAGGATCAATTTATATGCAATGACTATATTAATGGACAAGTCAATTCTTTGAATAAATTTTATTTATAATTTTAAGACTGTAATTCAAATTTTCAATGGAGTCACTTTGGAATTAATAAAATTGATAAATTAATTATTAATTTTATAGAACCTTAAAATTTATTAATCCATAATTTCTCATGCCATCTTTGTAAATTATTTGAACTTATGGATAATATATTATTAATTTAGTTTTAAATTAATACACATTTTGAAAATTAAATAATGTGATTATTTAGCTTGATAACATAGTATAGGTGATACTTATACTGTGAGCATTGGGATTTATCTTTGTGCTAGGCTTATTTATTCTTCAAGGATTCCTAACTTGATAAGTTTCTTCATGTTTACTTAATATAAATTTTAAATAAAAACAACACTTATTTAGTATTTATTTATTAAAAAAGAAGAAGAATACAATCAGATTTGTATAAAATGCTATGTGTAATGATCGAAAAAATCTAAAAATTTATAAGTATAATTAATTAAAGATTTTTTCATAATCAGTCCGTTAAGTACTTGAGAAAGTACAAGCTTAGAATTTATAAGTATGAATTTCTATAAGAATTTAGTTTAAGGCTAGAAATTTCTACAATGCCTTAGAAATTCATAAGTTTAAATTACGACTTAATCGTGATTTATGATTATAAATTTTCTCAATTAACATGCAAATTTAAAAGTCGTAACAGCTATAAGACCTTAAAAAATAAATAATGTTATGAATGCACAAATTTGTGTACTTTATTTATGAAATATGTAACAAATGTAATGCTATGCTATTACACTTAAATAACTAAAAATAATTATTAATGTGCTAAACTAAAAGTCTATAATTTGATAACTTCATGTATGAGCCACAATAGTGACATTTATAAGAATCTCAAATGAAATATTTAAATTGAGAATATGTGATAAAAATTGGAGTTTTCAACTTACTATGATCATGCAAAAATTCCTGTATGATATTAGTTTAGTAAGAGAAATCTAGATCATAGTGGTCAAACAACTCAACACCATAATTAAGAAATGGTGAGCATAAAGTTTATGAAAATAAGATGATCTTGAAATTTAATGAGATCATAAAGTAAGAATGCTATAAGTTATAATGATTATTGGAAATAAAAGAATTTGCAATATCCTATATGTGCACAGTTAGTTATTTATTAGTGTAAATAACTGTGTGAAATTGTAATAATAAATTATTATTATTATTATAATAAGAATGTTAATGGAGCCCACAAACATTAACATGCCTTTAAGACAATGCAATTTCACAAATGGAATATGTTTAAATCCATAATGTGATTAAAGAAAGTTGAAAAACACACATAGATTGGATCTATACCCATCTATGACTCTTAAAAAAATAGTACGGGTTATACCTGTAAAGGACAAAATCATGCTAAGCTTAAAATTTCAATTAAATTGACTTTTAGATAATCTATTTAATTTTCAAATTTTTATAAATTATATTATCATTTTTATGATGAAATTAAAAGATTTTAACTTGTCTGGCATGATTTGTCATTTGCAAGCATATTGCTATATAAAAAAAATATTAATCAAACCTAAGACTAGAGTGTTATTGGTAACATGTTAGGATCATTATGTTACGTTAAAACATAGACATCATGTAAGATTCTGAGAATAGTGTCAAGCCATATTGTTTATCTAAAGGACAGATGAACATTAAAAAAATAATAGATTTCTTCTTGATGGAATTTCTAAGCCATCAAAACCATTAACCCATAGGTGTACTTCCTAGTTATTTTCTCCACATTATTCCCGGCCACAACAAAATATACATACACAAAATACCTAATAGAAAAAGACTTCTAGTATACCCATCCCTCTTTTGGAAAAGAAATCTTGTTGAATTCAAGGTTGAACATCAAGGACTAGGATAAGAATGACCTGAAGTAGTCAGTAGAACTATGACCTATAACTATAAAAGTAGAAATACCATGATATCAGAAGTCTCAACCCATGAACTAGGACCACCAACAGAGGCTTTCGCTTCTAATGTAAATAATACCCGATTAGAGTAGCGAGGATAAAAACACATTAGTTATGAAATAAAGGGAGTTTAAGGACTTGATCAAGTTAGAATTAAGATGACAAGAAGAGAGTAGATACGATTATATGGTAATTCGTTGAATGAGTCTAGAGCACTAAGAGTAGAAAACTATCTAAGAAGGCTCTTGAAGCCTAAAACACAACCCTTACTAGAGGCTTTAAGGGAGCTTTAGAATGATATAGGACACTAAAGTGGCCTAGAAAGAAGGAACACGTAGCTAGTTATAGACACAAATTTTATATGAAAAGAAAGTTAAGACACATCATGAATGTTTCTGTAATACAAACAAGATTGATTAGAACACCGAAGGAGAGATAAGTTACACTAATGGTAAAATACTATAAGACAACCTAAGTAGGATTACGCCGTTAAACAAGTTGAGATAGTTAAGGCTAGAATGACACCCATTTTCTAAGAAAATAGGTGATCAAAAGACTAGAATTACAATCTCAAGATAGGTAGAACGTAGAAAAGACTCCAATAGACCTCTTACAGGTTAAGGGAAATAGTATAGTTTTGCTCTTCTAGAAGAGCGTATCCCACTTAATAGTGTGAGATTAAGATCTAGAATGATTTCTTACTCATAAAAAACTATCAAAAGCGTAAAGCTACCAAATAATTTATAATATGCTATGGTCGCATGTCTAAGATTCTAGAGTAAGTTCAATAGTATGATTTCATATGCTATGAGAATCTGTTGCCTTAATATGTCACGATAGTATGATGAGATTTCTAGAATAAGCTCGCCTAAGGAGAATCCATGATATGATCTCCATATGTCAAGGGACTCAATGTACCCCATTATATAGTATCATAGTTGGATTTTCTACTAGAAGAAAAATGAAACTCCAACTTGGCTATGAAAAAATAGAAGAAATCATTATAAGACACACTAGTTTTGATTAGAAATCATCAGAATGATTTAGATGATCAAGTAGAAGCTATAAAATTTCTCATGACCAACAGAGAGGTCATGTGAGCCAAATAATAAGAAACCCTATAAATACGAAAAATAGGAATGAATTTCCTTTTTCTCATCCTCCCAGGGAGAAGCAAGACATATACAAGAGAGATATAAGAAGGTAAATTCAAGTGTTATGAACCCTTAGAAATTTTAACATGAGTAGATAAACATGTTTTAGACAATTATTGCCACTAGTCTAGATGAGTGGATGATAAAAATCCATAAATTAAGCAATAAAAAGATGAACTTTCTAGACTGTTTGTGTATACCAAATCATGATCTAGATGTAGATTTGCAACCTATGATATGAAAAAGGATTAGTGTAAGATCTAGAAATAAGAAAAAGAGGGCCTTAGGAAAATGAGCCCGTATTTCCCTATCAAGATATTTGGGGGTAGAATTGTTAAATGAAAAAAAAAAACCCATAGGATTAAGATACAAAGCCATAGGGTGCCCTCAGTTTATCCCAATTTTCGAGGACGAAAATTTTATAAGGTGGATAAATTATAATGACTAAAAAAATCTAAAAATTTATAAGTATGATTAATGAAGAATTTTTTCATAATTCTTCCATTAAGTACTTGAGAAAGTACAAGCTTAGAATTTATAAACACAAATTTCTATAAGAATTCAGTTCAAGGTCAGAAATTTCTACAATGCCTCAGAAATTCATAAGTTTAAATAGTGACTTAATCACAATTTATGATTATGAATTTTCTCAATTAGCATGCAACTTTAAAAGTTTTAACAGCTATAAGACCTTAAAAAATAGATAATGTCATGAATACATAAATTTATGTGCTTTATTTATGAAACATGTAACAAATGCAATGTTATGATAGTACACTTAAATAATCAAGAATAATTATTCAATATGCTAAACTAAAAGTTTATGGTTCAATAATTTCATGTATGAGCCACAATAGTGACATATATAAGAATTTCAATTAAATTTTTTAAATTGAGATTATGTAATAAAAAGTGGAGTTTTCAACTTAATATGATTATGTGGAAATAATTGTATGATATCCATTTAGTAAGAGAAATCCAGATCATAGTGGTCAAACAACTCAACACCATAATTAAGAATGGTGAGTATAAAGTCTATGAAAATATGATGATCTCAAAATCTAATGAGATCATAAAGTAAGGTAAGAATGCTATTGGAAATTCGAGAATTTGCAATATCCTATATGTGCACAATTATTATTTACAAGTGTAAATAACTGTGCAAAATTGTAAAAATAAATTATTATTATTATTATTATTATTATTACTACTACTACTACTATTATAAGAATGTTAATGGAGCCCATAAACATCGACAAGCCTTTAAGACAATGAAATATCTATTGGACATGTATGCCCTAAGGAGTAAAAATGTAATATGTTTTTGGAGACATTTTTATCAATAAAGAATTTATTTATTATTTATATACTAAATCTTGTCCTCTTTACATTCATATTTTTTGAATGTATGTTAAGCAAACAAAAGTTTGAGACTATTGGTCTAAACCTTTAAGAATTGGGCATATGCTGAATAGATTATGTAAGAGACATGATTCTTAAGGTGACAGTCTAAATCATAAGATCCGCAATCGAGAGAATCAAGTTAGGCATTTTATTTATGCAAATGTTGTTATGTTGTTTATATCCCTAACAAGAGATAGTTTGTCTTGACCATCGAAGGTGGACTTCGTGAATAGAAACATTAGCACATTGTCATAGGTGACGATGTGTTGGATCGGGACATAAAGTGAATTGATTTAGATTAATAATTATGTCTCGGCAAATCGATTCACTTTAGACAATCATATGTGTTGTATCTTAATCCTGAGATGAATAGTGAGCCTGTTGTCTTGACTTATATCTTTTGATGTACCAAGGGGTGACATCCACATCTTAATAGTGGCATGTATGCTAGTACATTGGAGGCATGATTCTTGACAGTGTAGACCTGTTATTCATAGATATGGAATCCATAGCTCCTCTTTACGAGTAGTTGATATCCTCTTATATACGTTATCCTACAATTAGAAAACTAGACCACTCAACCATTTGGATACATAGGTGTAATTGAATGGTTTACCATTTTTGGATGGTAAGTTTTCGATGGTGAGATAATGGAACATAAGATAAAAATAATCAAAAAGTAAGAAAGAATTTATCCTTAAAGCTGATTATGGATAATCCTATGGAGATACGATACATTATGACATATCATGAAGACTTAGTTACGGGCTTCGTAATTGTATATAGTTCAAGAGTGTAGCTCTAAGCTTTTAGTAGAGTAGCGTTAAAGCTGATAATTATGAAACATATATTTAGGATATTGGGTTTCATAATTATCGGGAACTTGAACTATATAGGTCCATTAGGTCTCCTTTGCTAGCTCAAAAAAATCCTATAACGATACGGTGTGCTTTTCCAATAATTGATGACTTGTGTCACATTATTAGATTGGCTGAAAATTTGATAGAATCAAATAATTTATGTCTATTTATTGGTTGAATTAATTTTGTGAAAATTAATTCAAGATAAACTTGTTGAATTATCAAGATCGGATAATTTATGTCTATTTATCAATTGGATTAATATTTGAATTAATTCAAGATAAATTTGTTGAATTATCAGGAATATTTATTTTCCTAGAGATTATCTAGATATAACTGTTTTAATCAGATAACTTCTTTATTGGGTTATTTGAATTAAAATTGAGGCTCTATCCTAAGAATCTCAGGTGGAAAATAAAGATTAACAAGGATCATTTATCGAAAGTTCTACAAGCTGATCTTTAAGTTTGGCTTGCCGATGGAGACAATTCTGCAGGCTAATCTGCCATTTTGGCATGCTAATCGAGCGATAAATAGATCACGTGTTTTTACGTGGATTTTATCAGATATTGATATGGATTTGATTCTAATTCAAATTTTTGAGACCTTATCTGATAAGGACTGACTCTTGGGCCCAACCTCTATAAAAAGAGGAGTGAAACTCATTGTCATTTAGATTAGTTGGGAAATCTAGAGTGAGTCTCTGCTGGTGAGACTTTGCAACTCCTCGAAGAGCTATTGTTCACAAATCACGAACTATAGCTTTGAGTATTTCTCAATTGGTTAGGAGGAGAGTTGCCTGGTGGAAGTGCTGTACGAGTGTGCCCACACACACACCAGTGGTGGATAGAGAATAACAAAGAAGGCCAGTTTGTTGAAGTCCTTTTAAAACACACATCTCTTCACAGACTATAGAAGCTTTTTGGCATAAACAAGGTTAGTAAGATCTAGTTAATTTATGCATATAGTGTGTCAAACTTATGTTTTAGAAAAAACTCTAATATAAAAAATTTTAAAATTCTCCTATGTACTATTTTTCCAACAATTGGTATTTGAGCCATGGTTTTTACATAAATTTGCAAGTTTGTAATTATGCTATACGTGTAAATTATGTGATCTTAATCTCTCCAATGCTTGAATTTAATTTTTTAGAGAGTTAACACTCTAGGGTTTCTATATATTTATATGTTGTCATGGATTATATGGTGAATATTTATTAATTAATTATATTTGATTAAATTATTATTTGATAATTAATTAATTAATTAATTAATATCGGTTATGGTTCCTTAGAGGTTAGAATATGTATCTAGGTTTTTCGTACAATTATATGGCAGATGATCATCTTCGTCTAGAAATTATTATTTAATTTTAAATTTATAAGAATTGTGTAATTAAATAATCATTTGGAGAAGACGGATCTAGAAAATGGATGATGGCGTTCCTAAGTATTTCCTGTGTCTCTAATTATATGTTTTTGATTTGTTGAAAATAAAATTGATAAATTGCATAAAAAACTGTATTTTCTAGAAAGGTGTGATCTTTGCTCGGTCAGTATGTCGAACCCTCTAGTTTGGCAGGCCAATGGTCACTAGATCGACAGGCTGGACTTTTGGGTTCGGTAGCCCATCAGCAGGGCAGAAATCTAGTGGCTCTGGTGGTAGGTCGAGCTTTTAGTTCGGCAGGTCGATCTGTCATAACCGGCAAGCTGATCTGAACAGATCGGTAGGCCAAAGGGTCATGACTGGCAGGCCAATTACACAGATCGGCATGCCAACAGAAAGATATGATTTTCCAAAAAAGGAACAGTTTTGGATGTAGTTTTGATTTAATTTTTAGGACAATTCTGAGAAACATTAAATTTGGATATGATTGAAAATATGGAGTATTCGATCTATGCGGGATTAAAGACTTGAAGATAGAGATTACATGAAGAAGGATACAACTTGAAGATTCAAGGTTAAAAAATTAATAATATGTTTTGATTTATCTCTTGTAATCTTTATTTTCTTTTCTCTATTGTGGAACTATAATATTACGATTATTTATTATTATTTTGCTTATGGCTTTGCATGATTGCTTTGGTTGTTTGCATTATGATATGATTTGCCATGTATATTGATAACATTTCATATCAAATAGGGAGTGCCGCTCAGTTAAAATTATTCATGCATGTTTTTAAAATAAAACCTTAATTTCAAAAGAATAAGTGGGAGAAGGTTTTCGAAGAGAGGATCTACAGCCTCCATTATTAGTCCATAGGTAGCACATGGTTGTTCCGACCCCTAGGGAGGGACTTCATCATGTACCAGGTTGGATATCTGAGAGGATAAGGTATTTTTAGCATAACTTATCATTGCACACCCCTACATGGTGATTATATATCATGGATAAAATATTGAAATGATAGTTATACACTCATGTTAATTTTATTATTAACCTCCCTTCTGAGCTCTGTTAATAAAATTGATGGCCAAAGAAATGATTATTAATACATGTTGGATCATACAGGTCCTAGATGGCATATATTAATTAGGAGGGGATCTGTGTTCTTAATTGAATTTGGCAAGATTCCCCTAGGAGCTTGTAGAATTCTGAGTTAGGAATTATCGTTGTAAGGTTGTGATATTTTCAAAGTTTTGACACATAAACACATTTGTATGTTTACATGATTATGTTATCTCACTAAATTATTATGATATGTTTGCTTATGTTTGGTATATGATTGTTTATTGTAAATTGAAAATGTCTTAAAACACTTTATCTTCGATACTTGACAAAAACCAATTAATCAGAGAGAATTATAATGATTGAAAGTGGAACCTAAACATCGTCTTGTCCTTTAAGAAATAAAAATTTATGCTGACGATACTTTGTCCCCCCAAGCCTATAGGAGATGCCATCAACGATCAAATCCAAGCATATGATCATTGGAAAGATGCTAATGATTAGGCTCGCTACTATGTTATAGCCAGCATGAATAACATGCTAAAGGCTTAACATGAAGATTATGAGACTGGTAAGTAGATCTTGGATAATCTAGAAGAAATGTTTGGCGGCCAAGCCTTAACAAAGCAGCAAGGGGTGCTTCAAAAACTCATAAGCTATAAGCAGAGCCGGGGACATCTATAAAGGAGTATATTATGATGGTCATGGATTAGCTCATTGAGGCTCAGACCAATGGAGCTGACATCGATGCTGAAACTCAGATGACTATGGTCTTTGAGACTGTGTCTAAGGAATTCATTTCGTTTAGAGCTACATTTAATTTAAGCAATAGACGGGATATGACCTTAACAGAGTTGATGAAATAGTTATAGAAGTTTGAACTACTGATTAGGGAGTCTCTTGCTGATGGCGAGGCCAACTTGCAGCTACTTTTGGCTCCAATCCCAACCCCTGGGAATGGAAAGAAATAATAGGCCAAGAATGGAAAGTTTTCTATTCCTACAAATGGCAAGAACAAGAAGAAAAAAAAGAAGAACCCGAAGAAGCTAAAGTACTTCTTCTATAGGAAGGTCGAAAACATAAAGAAGAATTGCAAGGTCTTTCTTTCCCGAGGAGGTAGGTGTGATCTTCTGTATTTAGAAACTTGTTTGGTTAAGGAATCTAGTGACATTTGGGTCATAGATTCTAAAGCAACTAATCATGTTTGTGTTTCCTTGCAGGGGTTCAAAGAAATAAGAAGTCTACCACATGAAGACTTCACGCTTCGAATGGGTAATGGATCCTTGGTCTTAGCTGAAGCAGTGGGAGATGTCCATCTGTATTTTGATAATTATAGGAAATTAATTTGGTGAGATTGTTTTTATGTTCCTAAATTTAAGAGGAATTTAATTTCTATAGCGTATTTGTTTAAAGACTCCTGTTTGGTTTCTTTCAATAATAAAGTAGTGATTCATAAAAATAAATCTTTTATCTGTTCTGGATGGATGCAAAATAATCTATATTTTATCAAACCTAAGATGGACTTACTGCTTAATGCTGAGACGAATGATAATAACTCTAAAAGACTTAAAACTTCTCACTCTAATAAGACTTATATTTGGCATTTTTGACTTGATCATATTAACCTAAGTAGGATTCAAAGGTTGGTAAATGATAGACCTTTAAGTCACTTAAAGGTGGAATCTATAACTGTGAATCTTGTTTGGAGGGTAAAATGACCAAAACACTATTTGGGTCTAATGGCAATAGGGCTGAAAGGGTTCTAGAACTTGTGCATAGTGATGTTTGTGGACCAATGAACATTCGAGCACAAATAAGGTATGAGTACTTTGTCACTTTTATTGACGATCACTCAAGGTATGAGTATATGTACCTGATGCACCACAAAAGCAAAACTTATGACAAGTTCAGAGAGTTTTGGCTGAAGTGGAAAAGCGATTGGGTAGACCCATAAAGGCACTTCGATCCAATCGAGGTAGCGAATACCTTTCTGATGAGTTCTTGAGACCCTTATTAGAGAATGAGATTTTAACCCATTTGACTGCGCCGGGCACTCCGCAGCAGAATGGCACAATGGAGAGAAGAAATAGGACTTTATTGGACATGGTTAGGTCCATAATGAGTTATTCATCATTACCTTTATCCTTTCGGGGATATGCACTACAAACCGCATGTTATCTTTTGAACAATATGCCTTCAAAATCGGTTCTTAAAACTCCTCACAAGTTATGGACCGGCAGGAAGACATCCTTAAACCATATTTGCATATGGGGATGTCCGGCTCATGTCCTGTTTAAGGATACGAATAAGTTAGAAGCATGTTTAGAAGTTTGTGTGTTTGTAGGATATCCAAAAGGGACTAAAGGGGGTTATTTTTATGACCCAAAGGAAAATAAAGTCATGGTTTCAACTAATGCTATTGTACATTTTTGTCCATTTTTGTCCATAAAATGTATGATCTACATTTTTGTCCATAAAGCACCTCATAAGGTACCATCCCAATAGTTACCTAATAACTGCTATTGTACGCGAACTCTGCCGATGGGAGCATCTCACACTAGCAAGTCTTGTAATCAAGAGCACAAGCGCAAAGCATGTCTTCTAAGATCACATTTGTTTCTCTGTTTAGCTATCAGTCAATGGGTGAAAAGCTATCTGAAACGTAACTTTGTACCGAATGAGATTTGCATACTTTTCTAGAAATAGGAAGTGAACCTACTATCATGGCCAAAGATGATGGACTTTGGAACACCATGAAGCTGTATGATTTCCTTAGCATCAAGTTTTGCGAGTTGCTCCATCGAGTAGGTGATTCTAATGGGAACAAAGTGTGCCGTCTAAGTCAACCGATCAACCATAACCCAAATAGAGTCATACCTATTTATAGTCCTTACTAGACCAATAATGAAATCCATTACAATCTCCTCCCATTTTCATTTAGGTATCTGAATTGGTTGCAAGAGATCTCCCAGCCTTTGGTGCTCAGCCTTGATGTACTGACAAGTTAAGCATTACTTTACATACTTAGTCACCTTATGCTTCATGCCAAACCACCAAAAAGCCGTCCTTTAAGTCCTTATACATCTTTGTCGCACCTTGATGAATTGAATAAAGAGCATTGTGGATTTTTGATAGGATCCTTTCCTTCAAATCGTCAACTTTTGGAGTGCACAAATGGTCCTTGAAATATAATGTTATGTCTTCTACTACCCGAAACCCTTCACATTTGCCTTCCTCTATTTTTTGTTTGATCCTTATTAGGCTTGCATCTCCTCATTGTTTGCTTCAAATCTCATCATATAAAGTTGGTGCAAGAGTTAATGTCGATAGTTGTCCTGAATTAATTTAGGACCGAAGTCTAGAATTTGTTTCCTTAAGAGTAGGGACATTTCCTGTAATGACATCAAGGTTGTAAAAGACTTCCTAATTAAAGTATCTACTACTCGATTAGCCTTCCTTGGGTGGTAGAGGATCTCCCAATCATAGTCCTTGTCCAATTCTAATTACCTTCATTGCCTCATATTCAATTCCTTCTAAGTGAAGAAGTACTTCAAACACGGGTGGTCAGGGTAGATTTTACATTGAATTTTGTACAAGTAGTGTCTCCAAAATGCAAAAACTACTGCTACCAATTTAAGATCGTGAGTAGGATAGTTCTTCTCATAATCCTTTAGTTGTCTCAAAGCATATGCAATTACTCTACTGTTCTGCATCAACACTGCACCGAGACCCATTTTTGAGGCATCACTGTATATGATAAATGCCTCTTCACCTTCCAGAATCGTCAAAATTGGAGCCAAGGTTAGTCTTTTTTTTAGTTCTTGGAAACTCTTCTCGTAATTTTTAGTCCATTCAAACGTCTTCCTTTTGTAAGTCAAGTTTGTGAGCGACAAGGCTATCTTAGAGAAACCTTCGACAAACTTTCGATAATACTCAGCTAAACCTGAGAAGCTTCTTATCTCGCTTGTATTCTTGAGTTGCTTCCAGTTGAGAACCACTTCGATTTTAGTAGGATCCACCATGATTCTATCCTTAGAATCAGCGTGACCTAGAAAAGATACATGGTCGAGCCAAAATTCACATTTAAAGAACTTGGCATACAACTGATGTCTTTTCAAGTTTTCAAGCATAATTCTAAAGCGTTCCTCATGCTCTTTTGGACTCTTCGAATACACAAGTATGTCATTGATAAACACTATGACAAATTTATCGAGGTAGTCCTTGAATACTTGATTCATCAAGTCCATGAATGTAGCAGGAGCATTTTTTAGGCCAAAAGGCAAGACCACGAATTTATAATGACCATACCATGATCTAATGGCTATCTTTAGAATGTCTCATTTCTTTATCCTCAATTGATGGTACTCTGACTGCAAATCTATCTTCAAAAACACTGAAGCACCTTTTAACTAATCAAATAAATCATCGATCCTAGGTAGTGGATATTTGTTCTGATTATGACCTTTTTTAGTTCTGGATAAATGAGGCAAAGTCGTATATAGGCATCATTCTTCTTCATGAATAGAACTTAAGCTCCCCACAGAGAATGACTAGGCTGAATAAAACCCTTTTCAAAAAGCCCTTTTTGTTAAGTGTATAGCTCTTTCAATTCTACTGGGGCCATTCTGTGTCGTGCCTTGGAGATCAGATTCGTGCATGGTGTGAGCTCGATTTTAAATTTAATCTCTCTTTCTGGAGGTAAGCTTGGTAGATATTTAGAAAATACATCTGGAAATTCTTTAACCACTAAAATGTCTTCAAAATTTGCCTTTTCTTTTTGACTTTTATCCATAATGTTTGCTAGAAAACTCGCGCATCCATTAGCCAGTAACTTCCTTGCCTTTATAACTGATAGAAATAGTTTTGGCTTCTTTCTTGATTCACCCACAAGCGCAAACTGCTCTTCACATTCTAGATCAAAGATCATCTTCCATTATCGGCATTCGATTAAGGCATTGTATTTCCCCAGAAAGTCCATTCAGAGAATAACAACACAGTCATGCATGTCGAGTGTAATAAGATTGCTATAAAGTTTTGTATCAAAACTCCTTAAAGGAATGGCACGTAAGAACTATGTGGTTAACATCACTTCCCTCGAGGGTTGTGATACAATAAACCCATGTCCCATACATTCCCTATTTCTTTCTAAGTTTTTAGCAAAAGATCTAGATAAAAACAATGGGTTGCACCCGTATCAAAAAGTACATGAGCAGTTTTGGCTTGAATAAGAATTTGACCTGTGACAACATTTGAGGTTTCTACTGCAGCTTCATCCTTGGTCATGGTGTAGATATGAGTGTTGGTAGGTGAAGCTTCCAATCTTCCTTGGTAGATAGGAGGTCCTTCGAAGGCTGCCCCATACTATAGAGTTAGGCCAAGGGCACTTTTTGTTGGTTTTGAGGATGGATCTTATTAGGATAGTTGACAAAGATGTGGCCCTCGCGACTTCAAATGAAGCACTTATTGGTGCCTAGACAAAACTCTCCTAGTTGTTTCCTCCTATATTTGGCACATGATTGGATCTGCTTGCTATGGTGCGCATGTTGATTTGACTATTGCCTTCCTTCTTATTGTTTTGACCCCTCTGGTTTTGGAAATTTTCCTTTCTTTTATTGTTATTCTAGTTTTTGTTGCTGTGGTGGTTGTTATTTCCCTGTGGGTGATTGTGATTATTTGGGTGGTTACTAAACTAACCATGTAATGGTTGGTTCCTTCTATCTTTTGGTAAATATTGCTCTACATGAAATACCACGCTAACCAAGTCCTCTTGAGTACTAGGTCATTGAGCTTTATCAATAACCATAGCAATTTCAGATCGAAGGATTTTAATCAATCTTCTTACCCTCTCATTATTGTCTCGAATCATCTCAAGACATAAACGGGCAAGTTGATTGAATTTCTCCACCACTTATATCATAGACATATCACCTTGGTGAAAACTTTCAAGTCCATCGTAGTGCTTACGAGTAATGTCGATGTGGAAGAATTTCTCATTAAAGACTTTAATGAAGTCATCCTATGTCATTTCATTAATTTTTCGGCTTTGTTCGATTCTTTTCCACCAGATGTGAGCTTCCATAGTAAGGCAATACGAGACACATAAGACTTTTTTATTATTAGTGAAATCCATCATTTTGAAAATAGCCTTAGTTTTCTTTAACCAACCTTAAGCAACCAATGGATTGTTAGAACCTTCAAAATCTACAGGCTTAACATGCCTCCATCTGACCAGTAGAGGCTCTTAAGATGCTAGTATTGCAGCCACTTAAGCTGCCAGGGCTGGGGCTTCTTTTGCTTGCTGCTGAGGGGCAATTGGTGTGCTTTTGTTTTGACCTTCCCCTCCATGACCATTGCTTCTGTGCTCTTCTATTTCGTTCTATTGGTTCTTAAGCTGCTTTTGAAGATCTGCGATTATTGCCATCAGGTTGGCATTCGTCAAAACGTCAGTTTCGGCTACAATTTGTCAATGGGGTTTACCTCTCCTACTTTGGCTGCTCATATTCACTTTTTGCTAATACATCATAGATTAGGGAGTTAGGGACGTGATCTTGTCTTAGAATGGAATTAGCATCTTACTGGCATATACATGTACAAATACAAATACATAACATGTCTGTCAACATTTATATATAAAATTTACTTGCTTAGAGGATTTTGGGGTAGACGTGTAGTGATGTATGTTGGAGACAGTAACCACTCTAATACGATAACTGTAACGCCCCTTATGGATGTCATAGAAACTATTAACTTTTATCGTTATCTCTTAATTATTCGATAGGAAAATCTAAACTTATAAGTATTATCTAATTATTAATGTAGGATTTTTGATGTAAATTTTTTTATTTAATTTAATATTACCATATGAACATATGAATTAAAACTTTAATTTATTTTTAAACAATTAGATTATTTCTAAATATATTTTACTAGTATGTTACACGATCACAACTTTCAAGTATAATCAATACTTACTTACCTTAGCCGGTTTTCCTCCTCGATTAGCCCTACAGAATACTCAAGCTACCTGGCTAACCGACTACATGTGGAAATAGTTAGTTTTAACATAATATATATGTATAATGTGAAATCAAATTACAACACTTTCGACAATTGAAGAATTAAAAACGTCCCATAATGTGTGGAAATAAATTTAAAGTAGCATTGGATTATTTCATTTCATATGGTAACTCCATGATCCAACACCATATCCCTTACACACACATCTGTCCATCCATCCTCCACCTATAGTTATAGCCTTACTCTTATCTGCAACATGATTTGACTTAAGTAAACATTAAGCTTAGTAAGTATATTTTGTGACCTCACAAAACATTATAAAAACTTTAATCATAACATGAGTCGTTTAATCTTTGACATAATCATCATAGTGCATAAAGTATTCTTTGTAAGAACATATCTTTCCTTTTCCTTTTTCCATATTAAAAGCATTCATTTTATCCTTTAGGGCCCTGGCATTACACCTTTAATATCATTATAGCGTCATCCTAAGAGGAGAGAGATAGCAAATTCTAAACCAAATATGACAAGTCCACCCTTAGGGGACAGTCCACCTTGGTAGACAAACATCATCATTGGGTGCGCAACAACTTGATTATGTGATATATATATATATATGTGTGTGTGTGTGTGTATATATTTGAGAAAACGTCTTATGCATCATAAAACAAACATTGAAAACATCCGTTAAAAGACGTTCCTCTAACCCATGGTAAAAGGAATCTTTTGAATGAAAAATGCATAAACATTAATAACATAATAATACATAACATATCTCAAAGCTTCTATAATCCTTAATCATGTTGCAGGTGAGAATATACTTAATTGACTTGTAGCAATTTTACTCTACTTCTTGCAAATGGATGGTTCCTCTTTACTTCCAATGACTTTAGTGCCTCAAACATCTTTAATATTATAACATGGTAATAAAAGAAACATTCTTGGTATAAGAACATACTTAAAACATCATATTCATCATCATGACAACAAGCAATTCCATACTTAATCACTTAGAATGACTTATACCACTATCACATTTTAGGTATATTCAATATTTTTGTCCAACACTCATCACTTCATGATTTTTATAAAATCATGCAAAATTCCAATACTAAACACATCCCATAGCATCATCAGACAAATTATCACATTTGAAGGCTGTTTAAGGACTGTAATAAACAACATTTAGTCTAAATTCTCAAATAAATAAAAAATAACACATTTGAATCCAAAAGTTATGTGGGAGATACCTAACATATATATGAACAATGCCCAAAAGAATTTTCTGAAAATCTCATGTTTTTTTTGGTAAATCTCATAGTGTGGGGTTTCATCCTAAAATGGGATTAAAAATAATATTTATGAAAATTTTGTTTCTTAAACAAAGTCAAATAATAAACCACACAAAATCATCCCCACAAACACCATAACATCATGGTAAAAATTTGGTATAAAAATAGGTAGAAAATCAACCTCAAAATGTGGCCAAATACTAAATTTTGGCTCCGACAATGGTTTCAACGAGCTCACCGTAACTCGTCAGTTTAGCTTCTAGTTTTAGAGGGATGTTTTGTGCTTGACTTATAGGTGCTTGTGAGTATTAAGGATGGAGGTTTAGAGGTGTGTGATGGGAGGCATAAGATGGCTGAGTGTGTGCTCATGTGTACTCTCAGGTTGTCTTGCCCATGAGAGAATGAGAGGGAGAACGTGAGAAAGAAGGAAGATGAGAGGAGGAGAGAGACCCTAGAGGCAAGAAGGGACCATGACCTTGCTGCAAAGAAGAATGCAGCCAAGAGGAGTAAGAGGCATGGGTGGTGGTCGAGTGTGCATGTGAGGTAGTCAAACGTGTTGTCCAGGGGCTTGTGGAGAATATAGGAGAAGAAAAGTAGTTGTTCCTATGCTTTTTGTGAACATCATGATGTGGTCTAGCATCATTCTTGGCGAAAAATAAGGACTGGAATAAAAGATGGAGGTTGTAGGGATGTGAAGTGTCGCCTAAAATATTTTTCTTAAATGGCAGACATTTATAGTATAAAAGGGTTGTTGTATCCATAAGGAGGTGAGGATTTAAAATATTGAAAATTTTCAGTTTAAAGTGGAAATGGATTTTTTTAAAACAAAGGTTAAAATGAACAAATATTTCTAAAAATTTTTAAATTAAGATTTTAAAACATAAAATTAAAATGATAAAGCTTAAAAAAGCCCTTGTATGTTTCATAACTAACATAGAATTTTAACTCTAATTAATAATTATCTTAAGCATTTAATTTATTACCTCTTTTCTTATTAATTGCAAGCACTTTTTACTAATTTTATAAGTCAACCTAAAGTGACAATATAGCAAGCCATAATGCAATAAGGGTTTTGCTATAAAAGGTAGCAAAATAATCATCTCTCACTAATGATTTAGTGCTCTAAGTATGAAAATTATAACCACTATCACTATAATTATAATTAACATAATTTTAAGATAGAAAAGATAATAACAAATAAAAATTAGTATATTTAAATGAAATAAATTTTTATGTTAATTTCGACAGCACTCATCTTATAAAATATCTAAAATTAACAATATAACAAGTCATTCTACAATAAAAGACATTCTATAAAATTAAGTATTATTTCATTATTATTAATATTAATTATGCAGCATAATTAAATTATATAAAGAAAGCATGATTAAATTTATATAAAAATTGGTAGCATCACAACACTAACAACAATTATAGAAATGTTATTTATTCCATAAGATATAAACTTTACAAAGCAGACATAGAATTAAAATCCATACTAAAGTACTATGTATACAAGATTATCTCTCTGTCTCACTAGACTCTCTACACAAATTTAGACATTATTTTATTATTTTTAGTAGGGTTAGAGGAGTACTATAGTAACATCTCCTCCCTAGAAAGGATACTGCTAAGCAAGAGGCTCAGTAGTTAAAAAACTACTCAAAATGGCCAAAAGGCCAAAGAAGGATGAGAATAAGGGGGAGACCCCCTATTCATAGTGCAAAAATTTACACTATTCATATTTTTCTATTATTATTTTTATTAATGTTTTGTTTATTATTTTATTATTTTTTTAATCATGTGCCCCTCATAAACCACGCTCATCATTGAGTTCTTTTTTATTTTTAATTTTTTTATTTTTTTATGATGTTATGCTGATGTAGTGCTGATGTAGGTATTATTTGTATTTGTTGTCTATTTTTGTCATTTTTTGAGCCATTTTGCTCCGTTTTTCTCCAGATTTCAAATCTAAAATTCACAAATACACTAAAATTAATTATTTTTAAAAATAAAATTTTTACAATAATTATTAAAAATATTTGTTTTCATTAAAACACCCAAAAATAATTACAAACTTCTAAAATTTCTAGTCTCTTTCGATTTGACATAAATATGATATTAAGACTTGGAAATATTTTTAGAAATTACTAAAAATAGAATAGAACATATTTACAAACTCAGAATATACTATCAAGCACATTAAGACTCAAAATAAAATAATTGCTTATTGTTTTTACGGTTTTGATTCTTTACAAACTAAACACATATTTAACACACTGAAACGACTCTAAAAATTACCGAAACTATTATTAAACATAAAAATACACTAAAAACACATTTTTAAACATATTTTTATATTAAGACACAAAAATACTAATTAACATAAAATGCTATTAATTAGAGGATTTAATGATAAATAAAAGCATAAATAAATGATTTAAGCCTTGAAAAATGTACACTTTTATGGTCTCATTAGGATGCTTGGTGTGCATGGGTGGTTGAAGGTGGAAGAAATGGTCCCCTAGTGGTGTCCATGAAAATGCATTCAAATCTCATAAATAATAATCTAGATAGGTTTAGTAGACATATCTAATGACTTTGGATGTGGAAAGTTGAAGAAAGAAAATTAAAAATTGATTTAGAATCAAAAGAATGGCCTCTGTATCTTTTCCAATGTGAGGTTGATGATGTCGTTTAGTCCTTCTTTTTCATTTTCTACCTCCTAAAACAACATGTCATTTTGGGTCGCCAGCTCCCAAACAACATATCATTTTGGGAGCCCTCCCTTTTTAAAATTTTTTTCTAATTTTTTTTAATTTTTTTTTTACAAAAATTCAAAAATTTAGAATTTTTTTCAAAATTCAACAAAAAGATTTCTAAAGTCAAATAATTTCTAAAATTAAAAATAGTCTCTCAAACATTAAAAAAATTTAGAACATCATATCCAAACAGATAAAAATCTAAGTAAATCACCAAAATAGAACATTTTTCGAACAAGAAATCATAATAATCATACATTAGGCTCTTTATATCGTTGAAATTTTCTTAGTCCATCCAATGCAAAAATCATCAGTTCATAATGAATTTCATAATCATAAATATTATACTAGAATGATCACAAAATGTGCTTCTAGGCCTTAATTTCATTTATATTGACGCATAAAATCGTTAAACATTATATATCGTCAGTTAAAGAAAACAACGAGTGTTACATTTTTATATATACACACACATATACATAATGCATGTTAGTTATCTTTTTGTGTCAATGGAATATTTCTATTATTTAATTAATTCTAGAAAATAGAGTGAATATTCTATTGAGTTGGTTTTCTCTCCTTTTTTTTCTTTTTTCATCGACATATCCAAATTCAAATATAATCACTTTGACCATTCACCAAACAGGATTTATGATGAGCTTTTGATGCTTATAGGGTTTGATGCTTATATAGAGATAGGAAATCCATGTTAGTTGTCCTTTTTATGTGAATAAAATATTTTATTATTTAATTAGCTTTTCAAAACAAAGTAACGACACATTTAAGTTTTATTTTTTAATGACATATCCAAGTACAACTTTATTCACTTTTAAAATTCACTCTAATGGAATTATGATGAGGGTCAGTGGTAGCAAAACTTATTGGGCTGGTTTGGTTTCGTGTGTGGATGGATAATTGTGATGTTGATAAGATGTTTCTAATAGAGCTAGATTCAATACTGAAAGAGAACCTGATGTCCCTAGAGCTAAGTAGCATTCTTGGAGTTGATGACTTAGTGTATTGTGATACTAACCAAATGTTAATGAAGTGTATTAATGACAATCTTCTACTCACAAGGGTAGTTGATATATATTGTGATCATCCAATGTGCGCGTAGATGTTAGAAAGCCAAGCTTCTACAGTGGATGAAGGTAATAACTTAAGTGTGAAGGTGAAACAGAGGATGGCAAAGGTGGCAATAAATCCAAGTCTGATGACGATCTACCGCGGTGTATGGATATCAATTATGAACAATCAGATAACGATATAAGGATGTTAAATTCAAGATTCTGCAAAAAATGTTTTGCCATGAATAATCAAAATAAAAATTGATAACAAAAGAGAAATTTGTTGGGGCCGTTGATTTTTGGAGGGAAGGGTATTTATTGTTAAATTATTTTTTAACTACTTTTAAATTAGGTAGCCAAGTTAGTAAAAAATAGTTAAATGTAGCAGAAGTTGGACAGAAGGAGGTTTTTTAACTAATAAAACAGACTTTGAAAGGACACTACAATAATAAAGTCTTTTAGCAATGACAAGTCTTTTAGTAATGACACCTGTCATCGCTAAAAATCAACACTAAAAGTCCTTCTGATGATTCTAGTAGAAATTTTAATTTTTTGAGTGTAGGACCCACTTTTAGCGACGATCTATTGTCACTGAAAATCATAGTAATTTATGGCATGTATCTCAACATAGTAGGCTCCAAGAGGAAGACTATCGTCGCTAAAAGTGTAATGCAAAACACCAAAATGTTTGCGCCAAAAATGTATTAGGGGGACATGGCTTTTAGCGGTGACATGTCGTCACTAAAAGTCTCCACTTTTTAGTGACGACATGTCATCGCTAAAGATCCAAGATTCAATTTTCATTAATTTTTTTTCTAGTTTAATAGGGTAGTTCTCAGATTTTTGGGAACTTTTAGCAACGATATATGTTGTTGCTAAATGTCGTTGTCATCACCAATGATTTTTTTTAGGGTCTAATTAAACAACATCGTTTGATGAATTTTGGCAATGATTTCTTGACTTTTATGTCATCGCAAAAAAGTCTCAATTATATCAAACCAAATGCCATCTTCTTCCCCATTTCTCTATTTTTTTTCTCATTCCTTTCTCGATCTCTCTCTATCTCTATTGATTTTCTACCCCTCCAACCGTCCATAGCTGCCATCGAGATTCCCCAACCACCACCACACAGCCCCAGCCCTCCGCTAGACCCAGGCCTACACCCTAGCCCAAACTCTCTCCCTTTTCTTCTCTTCTCAGTAGTTCCACGCCACCTCCGATGTCCCTCACTACCATTGATTCTCCTTGCCCTAGCCTTAGCCCCGCCATAGCCCCCCTCTCTTTTTTTCTCTCTTTTTTCTCCCCACCCCTAATTTTTTTTCTATATTTTTTGACCGCTGCCGCCGCTAGAGCCACCACCGCTATCCTTGCCTCCTAGACCCACTTGTTGCATCATTGTTCTATACATACTCTGTTTTTGGGGTGTGTAAATGAAAGTTTTTTTTATTGTGTTTTGTTATTTTTTTGGTATGTTAATGTAATTTTAATTAGTAATGTGAAATTGTTTAGAGTGTTATATGAATTTGTGTATTATTTGAAATTATGTGAATATGTGAAATATTGGAAAATAAGTACGCAGCAGAATTAAAAATTTTTAAATCAAAATATTTTCCAAGACACAAGTTTGACATGCTATATATATAAATTAGGCACAGATCTTACTAACATTTTGCATGCTAAAAAACACCAGCAATCAGTGGAGAGAAGAATGTTCCAAAAGAGTCTCTGTTGGAAACAAAGTACACAGCGAAATTTTAAAAATTTTTCATCAGAGTAATTTCCAAAACACAAGTTTGACATGTTATATGTATAAATTAGACAGGTCTTACTAACCTCAGTGTGCCGAAGAACCTCCGCAACCTGTGTAGAGAAGTAACGTTCCAGAAGAGCCTCAACCAACTGGTCTTCTTTGCTATTCTCTATCCACAACTGGAGTGAGTGTGGGCTCACGCGTACAGCTCTTCCACCAGTGACTCTCCTTCCAACCAATAGAGAGAACCCAAGCTAGTGTTCGTGATTTGTGAACAAAAGCTCTCAGGGAGTTTTCAGATGCTCACAAGAAGAGTATCACTCTTAATCTCTCAAATTGAAATGAGTAAATCATAAGACTCACACCCTTTATATAGCTATTGGTCCTAGGGTTAGTCCATATCAGATTAGGTCTCAAAAACTCGAAACAGAATCAAGCTCGGATCAATATCTGATAAGATCCGCGTGAAAACGCGTAATCTTATCTCTGGCTGATCGGCAAGCCGAACATTCTGATCAGCAGGCCGAACAGGCTAGTTCGGCAGGCCGACCACGTCATTCGGCAGGCCGAACTACCGAGAAAAAATCTCCGTGAATCTTTTATTTTCCACCCGAGATTCTAAAGCATAAAGTCTCAGTTTTGATTCAAATAACCCAATAGAGAAGTTATCTGATCAAAACAAACTTTATCAAGATAATCTCTAAGAAAATAAATCAATTTACAATATTTCTACAAGTTTATCTTGTTCTAATTTGTCCAAAATTAAAACAACCGATAAACATACAAGAATTATCTGATCGCAATAATTCAACAAGTTTATCTTGAATTAATTTCTTACAAAATTAATTCAACCGATAAAAGATATGAATTATTTGATTCTTACAAATTTTAAACCAATATGATAAATCCGACATAAGTCACCAATTATTGGAAAAGCACGCCGTGTCATTACAGGATTTTGTGAGCTAGCAAAGGGGACCAAAATGGACCTATAAAGTTCAAGCTCATGATAATTATGAAACCCAATATCCCAGATATACATTTCACAATTATCAACTCCAACGCTACTCCACTAAAAGCATGGAGCTGCACTCTCGAACTTTAAAGAATTACGAAGCTCGTGCAGCTAAGTCTCCATAACATATCACAGTGTATCATATCCCCATATGATCATCCATAATCCGCTTAAGGACAAGTTCTATCTTACCTTCTCGATTATTTTTATCTTACGTTCCATTGTCTCACCATTAGAAAACTTACCATCCAAAGATAGTATACCATTCGATTACACCTATGTATCCAAATGGTTGAGCGCTCCAGTTTTCAAATTATAGGACAACGCATATAAGAGGATATCATTACTCCTAAAGAGGAGCTATGGATTCCATATCTATGAATAACAAGTCTACGGTATCAAGAGTCATGCCTCCAACGTACTGGTATGCATAGCACTCTAGAGATGTGGGAGTCACCCATTGGTACATCAAAAGACACAAGTCGAGACAACGGGCCCACTATTCATCTCAGGATTAAGATACAATACAAATGGCTGTTTAAAGTGAATCGATTTGCCAAGACAGAATTATTAATCCAAACCAATTCACTTTATGTCCCGATCCAACACATCGTCACCTATGACAACGTGTCAATTCTATTCACGGAGTCCAACTCCAATGGCCAAGACAAACCATCTCCCAAAAGGGATATAGACAACATAACAATCTTTACATGAATAAAGCGCCCAACTTTATTCCCTTGATTGCGGATCATATGTTTTAGATTGTCACCTTAAGAATCGTGTCTTCCGCATAATCAGTCCATCATATGCCCAATTCTTAAGGTTTAGACTGACAGTCTCAGACTACTTGTTTGCTTATTATACATTCAACAAATATGAACGTAAAGAGGACAAGATTTGGTATATATAAAAGAATAAATTCTTTATTGATAAAAATGTCTCCAAAAAACGTATTACATTTTTACTCCTTAGGGCATACATGTCTAACAATCTCCCACTTGCACTAAGTGACTAAATACAGCAAATTTCGCATCCCCATAGCTTCCACATGCCTCTCGAAGACTCTCCCAGTAAGTTTCTTCATAAATGGATCAGCTAAATTGTCCTCTGACGCGATCTTGCACACCGTGACATGCCTGCCCTCAACGAAGTCCTTTATCACATGATACTTTCGATCAATATGCTTACTTTTCTTGTGAAATCTTGGTTCCTTAGCATTAGCTACCGCCGCACTGTTATCACAGTACAGTGATACCGCTTTATCCATACCAGGAACTACCTCAAGATCCCCAAGGAACTTGCGGAGCCACACTACTTCTTTCAAAGCATCACTAGCCGCCACATACTCGGCCTCCATCATTGAATCCGAAGTGCAATCTTGCTTCGCACTTCTCCAACTGATGGCACCGCCACCCAGAGTATACACAAACCCCGAAGTCAATTTCCTAGAATCCAGACAGGATTGAAAATCTGAATCAGTGTATCCTAGAGGAGTTAAATCCTCAACCGAATACACAAGCATATACCCTCGAGTCCTTCTCAGGTACTTGAAAATATGCTTTATCGCAACCCAATGGTTTGGTCCTAGATCCGCCTAAAATTGACTTACAATCCTGACCGCATAGCTAATATCTGGTCGAGTGCAAAGCATGGCATACATGAGACTACCCACTGCCGAAGCATAAGGCACCTTCTTCATGTATTCTCTTTCTTCATAAGACTTTGGAGAATCTTTCCTAGAAAGAGTAATTCCAGACCTAGATGGTTGCCCACCTTTCTTTGAATCCTGCATTGCAAATCTCTTGAGAATTTTATCTATGTAGCTGGCCTGAGACAAAGCTATCATTTTGTTCTTCCTATCCCGAAAGATCGGATACCGAGAATAAAATTAGCCTCACCTAAGTCCTTCATGTCAAACTACTTGGTCAACCATAATTTGACAGAGGACAACGCCCCAACGTCATTGCCAATTAGCAAAATGTCATCTACATAGAGCAGTAGAAAAACCACCTTCCCATCCTTAATGTGTTTGTAAACACATGGTTCATCCACGTTTTGTGAGAACCCATAAGTCTTGATCACTTGATCAAATCTTATGTTCCAAGAACGAGAAGCCTGCTTAAGTCCATAAATAGACTTTAGCAACTTACAAACCTTACCCTCTTGACCCGCGACCTTGAACCCATCTGGTTGTTTCATATAGATTGACTCATCAAGATAGCCATTCAAAAAAGCCGTCTTGACATCCATCTGCCAAATCTCATAGTCGAGAGCGTCAGCTATGGACAAGGGAATCCGGATGGACTTAAGCATGGCTACAGGCGAAAAGGTTTCCTCATAATCGATTCCTTCCTTTTGCGTATAACCTTTAGCTACCAGTCTAGCCTTAAAAGTTTTAACCTTTCCATCCACTCATCTTTTCCTCTTGTAGATCCACTTACATCCTATGGGTTTTACCCCTTTGAGAAAATCTACAAGGTCCCAGACCCGATTAGTCTCCATAGACTTCATCTCTATGTTCATGGCCTCTGTCTAGAGTCTTGAATCAACATCCTCCATAGCTTCTGCGTAAGTGTAAGGATCCCTGTCATGTTCATCCGGTTCAGCCAAAAAGACCTCCCCATTGAACATATACCTCTTAGGTTGACGCCTGATCCTCCCACTACGCCGAAGCCCCTGAGGTTGTTGTTCAGGTTTGTTTGGTTTTTCTACACCGATCGGAATGGTTTCGTTCGGAACCTCCGGAGTGAACGAATCACCCCTTAACTCCTCAAGCACCACTTTGCTTCGAGGTTTAAAGTCGTCCATGTAACTCTCCTCAAGAAAAGTTGCATTAGTTGAAACCACGACTTTATTTTCCTTTGGGTTATAAAAATAAGCCCTTTAGTCCCTTTTGGATATCCTACAAACATGCAAACTTCTGAACGTGCTTCCAACTTATTCGGATCCTTAAACAGGACATGAGCCGGACATCCCCATATGCAAATATAGTTTAAGGATGTCTTCTATCTTGTCCACAACTCGTGAGGAGTTTTAGGGACCGATTTTGAAGGCACATTGTTCAAAAGATAACAAGCGGTTTGTAGTGCATATCCCCAAAAGGATAAAGGTAATGATGAATAACTCATCATGGCCCTAATCATGTCCAACAAAGTACTATTTCTTCTCTCCGCTACGCCATTCTGCTGCGGAGTGCCTGGCGCAATCAAATGGGATAAAATCCCATTCTCTAATAAGTGTCCCAAGAACTCATCAGAAAGGTATTCCCCACCTCGATCAGATCGAAGTGCCTTTATGGGTCTACCCAATTGCTTTTCCACTTCAGCCCGAAACTCCCTGAACTTATCATAAGTTTCACTTTTGTGGTGCATTAGGTACACATACCCATATCTTGAGTAATCGTCAATAAAAGTGACGAAGTACTCATACCCTCCTCATGTCTGGATGTTCATCGGTCCGCAAACATCACTATGCACAAGTTCTAGAACCCCTTCGGCCCTATTGCCCTTAGACCTGTATGGTCTTTTGGTCATTTTACCCTCCAAACAAGACTCACATTGAGGTATAGATTCCACCTTTAAGTTACTTAAAGGTCCATCTCTTACCAACCTTTGAATCCTATTCAGGTTAATATGGCCAAGGTGCAAATGCCAAACATAAGTCTTATTAGAGTAAGAAGTTTAAGTCTTTTTGAGTTATTATCATTTATCTCAGCATTAAGCAATAAGTCCATCTTTGGTTTGATAAAATATAGATTATTTTGCATCCATCCAAAACAGATAAAAGATTTGTTTTTACGAATCACCACTTTTTCATTAAAAGATACCACGTAGGAGTCTTTAAATAAAGAAGATACATAAATTAAATTCCTTTTAAATTTAGGAACATAAAAACAATCTCGCAAAATTAAATTCCTATAATTATCAAAGTAAAGATGGATATCTCCCACTGCTTCCGCTGAGACCAAGGATCCATCTCCCATCCAAAGCGTTAAGTCTTCACGTAGTAGACTTCTCGTTTCTTTGAATCCCTGCAGAGAAACACAAACATGATTAGTTGCACCGGAATCTATGACCTAGATGTCACTGGATTCCTCAACCAAACAAGTTTCTAAATATAGAAGATCACACCTACCTCCCTTGGAAAGGAAGTCCTTGCAATGCTTCTTTATATGCCCGACCTTACCACAGAAGAAGCACTTAAGCTTCTTTGGGTTCTTCTTCTTCTTCTTCTTGCTCTTGGTAGCAGCAGGAATAGAAGACTTCCCACTCTTGGCCCGTTGCTTCTTTCCATTCCCAGAGTTAGGATTGGAACCAGAAGAAGCTACCATGTTGGCCTCACCACCAGCAGGAGACTCCCTGATCAGCAGTTCAAACTCCTGTAACTGTTTCATTAGTTCTGTCAAGGTCATATCTCGTCTATTGCTTAAATTAAAAGTAGCTCTAAACAGAATAAATTCCTTAGACAGAGTCTCAAAGACCATAGTCATCTGACTTTCAGCATCGATGTCGGCTCCATTGGTTTGAGCCTCAGCGAGGTAACCCATGACCAACATCATGTGCTCCTTTACAGATGTCCCCGGTCTCAGTCTACAGTTTAAGAGTTTCTGAAGCGTCCCTTGCCGCTTTGTTATGGCCTGGCCTCCAAACATGTCCTCAAGATTATCCAAGATCTGCTTCGTAGTCTCATAATCCTGATGTTGAGCCTGCAGCATGTTGTTCATGCTAGCCATAACATAGCAGCGGGCCTGATCATTAGCATCTTTCCAGCGATCGTACACTTGGAATTGCTCATTACTTGAGTCTCCCGTAGGCTCGGGAGGACAAGGAGTTGTCAGTACATATTTCAGTTTCTCAAAGGATAGGACAATGTCCAGGTTCCGTTTCCAATCGTTATAATTCTCACCGGTTAATTGGTTTTTGTCAAGTATCGATGATAAAGCGTTTTTAGACATTTTCAATCTACAATAAAGAATCATATACCAAACATAAGCAAACATATATAATAATTTAGTAAGATAACACAATCATGTAAAATCATACAAATGTGTTTATGTGTCAAAACCTTGAAAATATCACAACCTTACAATGATAATTCCCAACTCAGAATTCAACAAGCTCCTAGGGGAGTCATGCCAAATTCAATCAGGAACACGGATCCCCTCCTGATTAATATTTTCCATCTAGGACCCGTATGATCCAGCATATACTAATAATCGTTTCTTTGGCGGTTAATTTTATTAACAGAGCTCCTATGGGAGGTTAATAATAAAACTAACGTGAGTGTATAACCACCGTTTTAATATTTTATCCATGATTTATAATCACCACCTAGGGGTGTGCAACCATAAATCAAACTAAAATACCTTATCCTTTCAGAGATTCAATCTGGTACATGATAGAAATCCCTTCCTAGAGGTCGGGACCACCATGTTCTTCCTATGGACCAACGATGGAGGCCTTAGGTCCCTCTTCGAAAACCTTCTCCCACTCAATCTTTTGAAGTCAAGGTTTTATTTTAAAATCATGCATGAACAATTTTAATATGAGCGGCACTCCCTATTCTATATAACATGTTATCAATATACATGGTAAATCATATTATAATGCAGACAAGCAAAGCTACAAGCAAAATAATAATAACCGTAAATTATGGTTCCACCCTAGAGAATAGAAAAATAAGATTACAAGAGAATAATCGAGACATTTATCGATTCTTCATCCTTAAATCCTCAAGCTGTATCCTTCTTCATGTAATATCCATCTTCAAGTCTTCAATCCCGTATGAATCGAATACTTCATATTTCCGGTCATATCCAAATTAATGTTTCTCATAATCGTCTCAAAAATAAAATTAAAATTACATCGAAAAAATTGCACCATTTCTGGACACCCGGCAACTCTCGGTCGGCAGGCCGATCTGGGTGATCGGCCTGTCGGTCTTGCTTCATCGGCCTGTCGATCCATGCAGGTTCGGCCTACAGAACTGAAAGTTTGGCCTGCCGGTAGAGCACCAAATTTTTTGCCCCACTATTGGCCTGTCAGACCGCACGTCCGGCCTGCCGATCTGTGACCTTCGGTCTGCCGAACTGTGACGTCCGGCATGTCGACCGAGCAGAAAACCCTCAATCCATAAAATACAATTTTAATGCACTTCATCAATTTTATTTTCAACAATTCAAAAACATAAAAATTAGAGACTCAGGAAATACCTGGAGGCGCCATCATCAATCTTCTAGATCCGACTTCTCGATCCGTCTTCTCCGAATAATTATTTAATTATTTAATTACAAAATTTTACAAATTAAAAATTAAATAACAATTCTTAGACGAAGATGATAGTCCGCCATCTAATTACAAGAAAAACCTAGATACACATTCTAATCTCTAAGGAACCATAACCAGTATTAATTAATTAATAAATAATTAAACAACAATTTAATCAACCATAATTAATTAATAAACATTTACCACATAATCTATGACAACATATATATTATATAGAAGCCTAGAGTGCCATCTTTCTATAAAATTCAATTCAAGCATAGGAGAGATTAAGATCATAAAATTTATGCATATAATATGATCACAAACTTGCAAATTTATGTAAAAACCTCATCTTTGATACCAATTGTTGGAAACAAAGCAGCGGAATTTTAAAAATTTTTCATTAGAGTAATTATCAAAACACAAGTTTGGCATGTTATATATATAAATTAGACAGATATTACTAACATCAGTGTGCCGAAGAACCTCCGCAACCTGTGTAGAGAAGTAACGTTCCAGAAGAGCCTCAACCAACTGGTCTTCTTTGCTATTCTCTATCCACAACCGGAGTGAGTGTGGGCTCACACGTACAGCTCTTCCACCGGTGACTCTCCTTCCAATCAATAGAGAGAACCCAATGCTAGTGTTCGTGATTTGTGAACAAAAGCTCTCAGGGAGTTTTTAGATGCGCACAAGAAGAGTATCACTCTTAATCTCTCAAATTGATCTGAGTAAATCATAAGACTCACTCCCTTTATATAGCTATTGGTCCTGGGGTCAGTCCATATCAAATTAGGACTCAAAAACTCAAAACAAAATCAAGTTCGAATCAATATCTGATAAGATCTGCGTGAAAACGTGTAATCTTATCTCCCACTGATCTACAGGCCAAACATTCTGATCGGCAGACCGAACAGGCCAGTTCGGCAGGCCGACCATGTCATTCGGCAGGCCAAACTCCCGAGAAAAAATCTTCACGAATCTTTTATTTTCCACCCGAGATTCTAAAGGATAAAGTCTCAGTTTTGATTCAAATAACCCAATAGAGAAGTTATCTGATCAAAACAAACTTTATCAAGATAATCTCTAAGAAAATAAATCAATTCACAATAATTCTACAAGTTTATCTTGTTCTAATTTGTCCAAAATTAAAACAACCGATAAACAAACAAGAATTATCTGATCGCAATAATTCAACAAGTTTATCTTGAACTAATTTCTTACAAAATTAATTCAACCGATAAAAGACATGAATTGTTTGATTCTTACAAATTTTAAACCAATCTGATAAATCCGACATAAGTCACCAATTATTGGAAAAGCACGCCGTGTCGTTACAAGATTTTGTGAGCTAGCAAAGGGGACCAAAATGGACCTATAAAGTTCAAGCTCATGATAATTATGAAACCCAATATTCCATATATACATTTCACAATTATCAACTCCAACGCTACTCCACTAAAAGCTTGGAGCTGCACTCTCGAACTTTATAGAATTATGAAGCTCGTGTAGCTAAGTCTCCATGACATATTATAGTGTATCGTATCCCCATATGATCATCCATAATCGGCTTAAGGACAAGTTCTATCTTACCTTCCCGGTTATTTTTATCTTACGTTCCATTGTCTCACCATTAGTAAACTTACCATCCAAAGATAGTATACCATTCGGTTACACCTATGTATCCAAATGGTTAAGCGCTCCAGTTTTTCAATTACAGGACAACGCATATAAGAGGATATCATTACTCCTAAAGAGGAGCTATGCATTCCTATGAATAACAAGTCTACGCTATCAAGAGTCATGCCTCCAACGTACCGGCATGCATACCACCATAGAGATGTGGGAGTCACCCATCGGTACATCAAAAGACACAAGTCGAGACAACGGACCCACTATTCATCTCAGGATTAAGATACAATACAAATGACTGTCTAAAGTGAATCGATTTGCCAAGACAGAATTATTAATCCAAACCAATTCACTTTATGTCCCGATCCAACACATCGTCACCTATGACAACATGCCAATGTTTCTATTCATGGAGTCCAACTCCGATGGCCAAGACAAACCATCTCCCAAAAGGGATATAGACAACATAACAATCTTTACATGAATAAAGCGCCCAACTTTATTCCCTCGATTGCGGATCATATGTTTTAGACCGTCACCTTAAGAATCGTGTCTTTCACATAATCAGTCCATCATATGCCCAATTCTTAAGGTTTAGACTGACAGTCTCAGACTACTTGTTTGCTTATCATACATTCAACAAATATGAACGTAAAGAGGACAAGATTTGGTATATATAAAAGAATAAATTCTTTATTGATAAAAATGCCTCCAAAAAACGTATTACATTTTTACTCCTTAGGGCATACATGTCTAACAGTCTCAACCAACTGGTCTTCTTGGCTATTCTTTATTCATGATCGGAGTGTGAGTGGTCACACATCGTATAGCTTTTCCTTCGGTGACTCTCTTTCCAACCAATTGAGAAGACCTAGAGCTAAGTTTCTTGATTATGAATAATAACCTTCATGGTGTTTCAGAGTTTCTCACTAGAGTACTTACTCTATACTTCTCAACTGATCAAAATATTTAAGAAAACTCACCCCCTATTTATAGAGGTCGAACCTGGGGTTAATCATCATTAGATGAGGCCTCAAAATTCAAATATGGATCAACTTTTGATAAAAATCTCGCCTAAAACATGTAATCAGATTATCTTTAGATTGGCAGTACAAACTTATCTATCAACCTACCGAACTTACACCATCGAACTTGTGATAATATGATCCCTGAGAATCTTTTATTTCCCATACTTGATTCTTAAATAAAGCCTCAGTTTTAATTCCAGTAACCCAATAGAAAAGTTATCTAATCAAAACAGTTATATCTAGATAATCTCATAAAAATAAAATATTATCCTAATAATTTAACATATTTATCTTGAATTAATTCATAAAATTAATTCAACCAATAAACAGATATAAATTATCTAATCCTATCGAATTTTACCCAGTCTAATAATTTAATATAACTTACCAATTTGTTGAAAAAGACGTCGTATCATTACAGGATTTATTATAAGCTAGCAAAGGGGACTTGATGGACTTATATAGTTTAAGCTCCTATAATTATAAAATAAAATATCCCAAATACATACTTTATAATTATCAACTCTAACGCTACTCCACTAAAGGCTGAGAACTACACTCTCGAACTATATAAAAATTATAAAGCTTCACGTAAGCTAAGTATCCATAACATATCATAATGTGTCGTTTTCTCATAGGATATTCATAATCGACTTAAAGATAAATTCCATTCTACCTTTTCGATTATTTTTAACTTATGTTCCATTATCTCACCATTGGAAAAATTACTATCTAAAGATAGTATACCAGTCGATTATACCTATGCATCCAAATGGTTGAGCACTCTAGTCTTCTAATTACAGGATAATGTATATAAAAGAATATCATTAACTCTACAATAAGAGCTATGGATTCTATATCTATGAATAATAGGTCTACACAATCAAGAGTCATATCTCTACGTACTGATATACGTACCATCATAAGGTCAGGATGTCATCCTTTAGTATATCCAAAGACATAAGTTAAGAATACAAGCCCATTAGTCATTTCAAGATTAAGACACAATACATATGATTGTCTAAAGTGAATTGATTTGCACAAAGAGAATTATTAATCCAAATCAATTCAACTTTATGTCCTGATCCAATATATCGTCACCTATGATAATGTACCAATGTTTCTACTCACGGCGTCCCACTCGATGACCAAGACAAGCCATCTCCTGTTAGGGATGTAGACAACATAACAATCTTAGCATGAATAAAGTGCCCAACTTTATTTCCTCAATTGTGAATCTTATCATTTAGACCATCACCTTTAAGATTCATGTCTTCCACACAATCTGTCCATCATATGCATGATTCTTAAGTTTAGATCGACAGTCTCAGATTTTTGTTTGCTTATCATATATTCAACAAATATGAACGTAAAGAAGGCAACATTTGGTATATGAACAATAATTGAACTCTTTATTGATAAAATGTATCCAAAAACATATTACAACATTTTACTCCTTAGGACATTATGTCTAACATGAAATTGTGTAATTGAATATGTAAATATGTGAAATTATGTAATTGAAATTATGAACTTGTGAATATATGAAGATGTGAAATTGTGATATTGGTTAATTGTGAATATGTTAAATTGTTGAATATATGGTTTTTGTAATATGTGATTATGTAAAAGTGTGATTATGTGAGATTGTAAAATTGTTTAATTATGTTGAATATGTGGTTATAATAATTATAACAAGAAGTTAATAATTAATAAATAATAATTTACATTAAAATTTTATGATTAATAAGAAACTAATTGAATATTATAAATAATAATATTTAACATTTATTAAGTGATAATTATTAATCTTATTAATTAGTTAAGTGGTTACTAATTAATGATTAATATATTTAAACGTTAATAAAAATAATAATAATTAGAACTTGATAATCAATAGCAATAAGAATTAATAATTGCAATTAAAAATTAATAATAGTTAACATTTATTAAGTAAAAATTAATTAGTTAAGTGGTGAATTAATAATGATAAATTTTTTAAACACAAAAAAATTAATGTTTAGAAATTAATAATTAATACTAAAAAATTAATATGAGTTATCAAGTATTGAATTAATATGAATTATAGTTACGTATTAATTAATTATTAAATTTTTAATAATGCTAAAAAAATCATAACTAATTAAGTGGTGATTTTATAGTGATTTGAAATTAATAATGTTAATTTAAATTACAAAATCATTAAAAGTTTATTAATAATGTTAATAATTACTAATTTATTAAAAGGCTAAAATAAAAATAATAATTAGAAATTAGTAATTAATAATAATTATTTAATTATTAAAATTGAATAAAATTTCAAGAGAAAATAATAAAGATATTAAAGAAGGTCCAAAATGGAATAGCACTTTTCTAGTGATATTCAAGAATTTGGTGGTATGTCTACAGTAATTTACTATCATAGTACACAGTTAAAAAAATCATATGTGCGTACAAGTTTGTTGCCTATCATATTTTGCATTTCATTGTTAAGATAACCTTAAACCCATTCGAGAATCTGCGAGTGACTTACCGATTCTTGAATTGTCTTGATTGGACAGTTTAAGATTGTAATTTTACATGTTTGTTGCTCATTTCCACTCACGTCTTGTAATTTTATAGTTTTCCTCACCTACATTTAAGGTTTGTTTCCCCATCAATATGTCTTTTATTATGTATCACGTAAAATGCATTATAAAAGTGTAATTTTGTTTTTACAAGTTACAAGCGAATGCTGCAAATCACAAAGAAATGAATTGATCTTTTTTATTGCGTGTAATTTCATTTGAATATACGAAAGTCCTTTGATTTCATTGCAATAATTTATAAGGTTTTCCTAATCTTGACGTTTGGGGGTGTCGTTATTTCAGAGATATAGATGATACGCGTCGATGTAGTACTCTCTTTCAGTCCACGTTTGCGATAGTGAGTTATATTAGTTTTGCAACCACGCATAATAAGGTTAGAGTATTTACTGAAATGGCCATGTATAAAAAAGTTGCCTTTCACTTGTCTCAGGAAGATTTTGATGAAAGGACCAAAAGAAAATTCTAATTGAGTAAATGGCATCTTTTTTTTGGAACCAAAAAACATGCTTTTCTATGTAGGTACACTGTCTTAGTTTTTTTCAAAAAAATAAAGAAAATGACTATAGCAGAATAAGGAACATCAATAGGAAAAAAAAAACTGGAACCATTTTGATGTCTAAAAAACTTTTTTTTTTATGTCAAAAATTGTCTAAAAAAAGGGTCTATTTACCAAAAAAAATTTTGGCCGGAGGTCCTTTATCAAAATGTTGGCTCCCTTGTAAAGCCGAAACGATTTCTCTTGTGGCCCAGTAACCAATAAAAATCACGTGTTGTATATCTTTGGAAATGCTCTTTCATATGTGGCTGATGGATTGAAACTCATTTCCCTTTTGTGGAGATGATCGAAGATGAAGAAGCATAGGACACATTTTTCACTTCACATGTTTTATTTTTATTTCGAATAACAGTATCCCATCACAATAGGCAGGCACACTTGTATGACAAAATAGAAAAAACCTAAATCAAGCCATACAACAGCAAAACCTTACACATTCCCAAAGAGTTAACCCAATTCCTTTGGTTTTCCCTTCAATGGAAAGAACAGGAGCGTTGAAAAAGAAAAAGTAAATGGAAAAAAAAAAATAAGAAGTTTAAAAAGACAAAATGATAGAGATTATGAATGAGCTTTAGGAACAAGGCGTGTTGAGCAAATGGTGCAGTAGAACTTGGTCTTCTTTTTGTGGGAAATTGGAATGAAACAAAAAAGCAAATGAGCATCAAAATCCCAAGCCAAAACTGGTCCTCCACAATAAGGACATGCCGCTCCAGCCCCTTGTTTGCCAATTACCTTCTCCTGCAAGTTAAACACTGCTAGAGCACCCATTTCTCCTGAAAATCCTCTCTTATCTTATCAGTTTTGTTGGGCAACTCTTTGTTCTCCTTCCTCTTTTCGTTTTCGACATAAATGGGATTTGACAAGGTGCACACTCTTTTTAGAAATCGAAAACATAGATGTAATACAAGGAACTCTTTTAGTCATGCATAGGGTGTGTTTGTTTTGTAGTTTGAATCACGGTTCGAATCATTTTACTACAGTATTTTCTCTCACAAAAATTTCAATCTTTACTCAAATACTCTATTCAAATAGTCGAATCAAACGGCTTTTAAATGTCGTGTTCCCATTGAATTGCTCCATAAGAAAATTAAGTTTAGTTGACCAAGACTTAGAAAATTCAATACAAGTTTCTGTAAATTCACAAAAATTTAAATCTTTATTCAAATACTTTATTCAAATAGTTGAACCAAACGGTTTTTAAATGTCGTGTTCTCATTGAATTGCTCCATAAGAAAATTAAGTTTAGTTGACCAAGACTTAGAAAATTCAACGCAAGTTTCTGTAAATTCACAAAAATTTAAATCTTTATTCAAATACTTTATTCAAATAGTTGAACCAAATGGCTTTTAAATGTCGTGTTCTCATTGAATTGCTCCATAAGAAAATTAAGTTTAGTTGACCAAGACTTAGAAAATTCAATGCAAGTTTCTGTAAATTCACAATGAAGTTCCTCGCCATAAGTGACATGAAGCAACGCAGAAGAAACTCAAATTCTATGCTTCTTCGGAGAAACATGACATGCCGGTGGGGCCCGCCACTTGTGTTGAGTTCTTTTGTCCTTTGTGCTTTGTAAATTTTTCTTTGGTCAACTTTGTGTTTTGCGTTGTTGATTGTTACATCCCCAATTATATGCAATCTTTAATTGTTAAATCTTGAGGATTATTTCACGAAATCTCTTCGTTTTCAAGATATCATCACATAACGCGTTTATTTCATGTAACTTCAAACTGATTTCTTTTCCTTTTTTTGGTTTTTTTTCCTTTTGGGATGACTAAAACCTGTAAACGAAATATTACAAAATTTTTATACACTTGTTAGGTTTGTCATAAGTAAATCTAATAACATGATACATATTTTCCAACAATTTGTAATGAAAGTGAGGACTAAATCCAAGCTTCCTAACTTATACTTTTTATTTTCGTGTGATTTTCTTTGTTCAATAGTAGTAAGTTGGACTTCTAAATTGTTTTGCGGGTGGAGATGATAGTGTAAGTTTCTTTTCTTCTTCCAAATTCTTTTCTTGTTAAAGGGTTAGAAGATCTTCTTGCATTGCTGCCATCCACAAGGATACATCTGGGCTTTTGATTGCCTCCTAGAAAGTTGATGGTTCTCTATCCTTTGTTAGAAGACAGTATGCTACATTGCTCTCAATAATATAATCTGAGTGCCAAACTAGTAATCTTCTCTCACAAGTTGACCTGTGAACTTTAAAAGCCTCAGACTTGACTGGTTCTTGATCATTGTGCTCTTGTGATGCTTTAGAAGAAACTAGATCTTCATCTGGTATATCTTCCACCTGAATTATAGTAGTCTCTGACTTCCTTTTGCAGTGCTATCATTTCCTTTCTCTTGCAATTTATCTTCTATAAATATGACATCTCTATTGATGACAATCTTATGGGCAGTGGGATCCCACAAGTGACACCCCTTAACACCATCAGCATATGCTAAGAAGATACACTTTCTAGATCTCGAATCTAACTTCGATCTTTCTTGGTCATTGTACATTACATACACAGTACTTCCAAATGTATTTAACTGAGAATAATCAGCTGGCTTACTAGTCCACATATCCATTGGCATCTATCAGATTTGATGGAGACTGATTAATCAAGTAATAGGCAGTTTTGACTACATTTGCCCAAAACGACTTGGATAGACCTACAATCCTCAACATTGCTCTCGTCCTATCCAACAATGTCCTGTTCATCTGCTTTGCTACTCAGTTTTACTAAGGAGTGTACGCCGCCATGCACTACCTCTTGATGCCTTCTTGTTGAAAAAATTCATCAAGCTCATCGCTTGTATATTCTCCTTCATTTTCAGTCCTTAGACACTTGATTTTCTTTTCATATTCAAGTTCCACCCACACTTTGAAAACTTTGAAGAAAACTTTGAAGACTTCAAAAACATCCACTTTCCTTTGGATTGGATACACCCAACATCACCTAGCATAATCATCAATGAAAGATACAAAGTATCTTGCCCCTCCGAGGGATGATATCGGTGCTTGCCAAACATCAAAGTGCATCAATTCTAAGATGCCTTTGCTTTTAGCTTTTGATGTGGTAAAATTTAACTTGTACTACTTACTTGTAACATAATGCTCACAATATGATAATTTTACGAAGCTAAGCCCAGGTAGTAGTTTTTGTTTAGAGAGAATCATCAAACCTCATTTCGACGTATGACGGAGCTTTTGATGCCACATTATCATTGATTCTTCTCCCTAATTTGTCGATGCAATAGATGACTCTCCCTCTTGGTGTGTTTCTCTCAAAAGCATGTGTAGATTTGCAGCAATTTTTTCCACCTTCATTACCACTAGCATGCCTTTAGCAACCTTCATGATTCCATTCTCAATGTGAATCTTGCACCACGCATCATCTAATTATCCCAAAGACAATAGATTTTTCTTCAGGCCCTTCACATGTCGTACCTTCTGTATAGTACGAATAGTAGCATCGTACATCTTCAATTCAGTAGTACCGATACCAGCAATCTCTAAGGCATAATCATTTCCCATATACATTGATCTTCTAGAGATTGGTTCATATTGATGAAACCATTCTCTCCTAGTGGTCATGTGCCATGATGCTCCTGAATCCAATATCCATACATCAGTGTGCTTCTGTCTGCCTTCAGTAATTGTTATTGCATCGCTGTATAAGGCATCACCTTCATCTAAGGCACTTGCCGCATGTCCTTGAGAATTTCTGTCTCTACTCTTCTTAGCCCTACACTCTCTCATGAAGTGCCTTTTCTTGCCACAGTTATGACATCTCATATTCTTCATCTTATGCCTTGAATTTGATCTATCATGACTTCGACTCCCACTTGGGCCACGTTCCATTGATCTCCCTCTCATCACCGTCAAGGCTTCTACCTGTTATGAGCTTGCCAATCTGTCTTCCTTGTTCTTGCATTGACTTTTTTCTTTGAGGATTGCACCACAACATCTTTGAAGTGTAGACTCTCTACAACATTACTATTGGCAATGTTGATGATGAGTTAATCATAAAAATCAAGTAGACTTTGAAGAAGAATCTCTGCACATTCATTTTCCTTTATCTTCTAACCTAACGATGTAAGCTGAGTGAATAGAGTCAGCAGGGCATTGATATGGTCAATCACTGATATGGATTCTGCCATCCAAAAAGTCTACAATCTTCTCTTTAAGAAAATCTTGGTGTGAAGTGACTTGGCCTTGTACAACTTCATTAGAGTATCCCAAATTTCTTTTGCCATTTTCTTCACTGCAATATTTGATAGAAGCCCGCCTGCTAATGCCAGGTGCAAATTGTAAGCATTATGATAATAACAACAATATGACAAGCTTAGTCATACTAAACAGGTTGGTCAACTTTAGGAATAGCTGTGAGCCACTAGATAGATGTTTAATGATAAATCATGATAAAAAAAAATAACATGATGAAAAACTATGAGAGAGTTTAAGTATTTAAGTCAAGGAACCCAAACATTTATTTATGCATAAAGATTCATGGAGTTAGAAATTAAATTCCACAATTCTATAATTAAAATTTAAATTGAGTAGGATACCATATTGTTAAGTTATTAAAAGCTGTAAGAATTTAGTTTAAGGCTAGAAACCTTTATGTAACGCTTGGAAAGTTTACAACTTTAAATCATGGTTTAATCATAATTTAAATTATAAATATTCTTAATTAATGTGTATTTTGAAGGTCTTAATAACTATAAGATTTTAGCGATAATTAATGTTATGCATTCATAATTTTATGTGCGCCTTGTATGAAACACATAGCAAAATATGATAGCATACTTGATTAATTAAAAATAATTATTTAGTGTGCTAACTAAGGCTTTATGATTCGATAACCATATGTGTCAGTCAAAATAATGGCCTTTATAAGAATCTTAGAATATCTAAATTGAGATTATTAATTAAAAAAAAAAAAGAACTTTTAACTCATTATAGCTATATGAATTTCTAAGTAATATCAATTTTACAAGAGAAAATTATATCAACTGTAATTAATAGCTCAAACCATGATACAAATATGGTGAGAGTAAAGTTCATGTATGCAAGATCTATCTCAAATGTTAATGAAGACCACTAGTCATAAAAAGAATTGTCTAAGCCACAAGGATTATTGAAAATTGAACAAATCACAATATCTTATTGGTGCGTAGTTAGTTATTTTTACGTGTTAGTTACTATGTAAAATTCATAACAATAATAAAAAGTTAATGGAGTCCAATAATAGTCCTGTACTTGAATTCAAATTTAAATGCAAATTCCAGCACCCATATTCGGATTACAATTTGAATTAAAATTGATTCACAAAATCCGAATAAATAAATCCATTAGATTCAAAATAACTTAGCACAAAAGATGCCGCGTAAAATAAATAAAATTCAAACATACAAGTCCGAATTTGATTGATTAAAAACCTGGAACTAAATTAAACTCACGAGTTTTACGAATTGGAAGTCATACACAACTTTAGTTCTAAAAAATTTTATTGTTGCTCTTTGAATTAACCCTTCTCCAATAAACATTGCAGGCAATGGTAGAGGATGGAAACTCAAGACTGCCATCGGTACTGTCCTATTAATCCTTTACTCTCTCTCCTTTTTTCTTTTTTTCTTTTTTTGGGGGGGGTGCCTTGTCATTGTTTTTAGTTATAGTTGAACGTGTGCAATAGATATTGCAGATTATATAGTTTCCGATAATATCTTCAATCCTTTCGTTTCACTAAAACTGGTATATGGTAAATTCACCCATTTCTGAATAATCTTAGCACTAATCTGACAGGTATTGTTTCTGGAGGAAGTGCATTATTGCTCTGTTGTATCATAAGTTGCTGCCTTAGATATAAAGTACCTATAAAATCTTGGACAAAGGCAAGAAAAGAAGACCAAGATCTTGAAGAGTTCATCAGAAGCTATGGATATCTAAGTACAAAAAGGTATAGATATTTGGATGTCAAGAGGATGACCAAATCATTTAAAGATAAGTTAGGCCAAGGAGGTTATGGTGAAGTGTACAACGGAAAGCTACTTGATGGACGTCCTGTGGCAGTGAAAATTCTTAATGCATCCAAGGGGAAGGGCGAAGATTTTATTAACGAGGTAGCGAGCATTAGTAGAACTTCTCATGTGAACATTGTCACTCTTTTAGGGTTTTGCATACAAGGTCATAGAAAAGCTCTCATCTATGAATTTATGCCCAATGGATCACTAGAAAAATTTACATACAAAGACAATCCTTTGCAAACCAACCCATGCTTGGAATGGGAAAAATTACTTGAAATATCCATTGGTGTAGCTCGAGGGCTGGAATATTTGCACAGGGGCTGCAATGCAAAGATTTTACATCTGGACATAAAACCGCACAACATCCTCTTGGATGAAGATTTTTGCCCCAAAATTTCTGATTTTGGATTGGCCAAACTTTGCCCAAGAAAAGATAGTATGATATCAATGACAAATGCCAGGGGAACAATTGGTTACATAGCTCCAGAAGTGTTATGTAGAAATTTCGGAGGAGTTTCATCTAAATCTGATGTCTATAGCTACGGCATGATGATTCTTGAGATGGTTGGTGGGAGAAAGAATATCAACGTGGGAGTAAGCCATACAAGCGAAATATACTTTCCTGATTGGATATATAAACATCTCAAAATCAGAAGCAATCTACAGTTGTGGGGGGACATGACGAGCGAGGAAAATGAGATTGCAAGAAAGATGATCTTGGTGGGGTTGTGGTGCATCCAATCAAAGCCATCAGATCGGCCATCCATGAGTAAAGTGATTGAAATGCTGAAAGGAAGCGTCGAAGCCTTGCATATTCCACCGAACCCTTCCTTGTTTTCTCCAAGATCGCCAGAAAAAATCCCAGCTGAACCATTCCCAGAATCTTCTACTACATCAGAGCTATGAAAAAATTAATCTCCTTGGCTTACATTTGTTAAAGATTTAATGTAAAGCTCTTAAAACATCAGAGCTATTAAAACTTCCACTCATGTCATGAAGGATTAGAAACTCTTTTCTATTTTTGTGTTTGGCATATCGGAATGTAAAGCTCTCAACAGCTATAATGTAAAGCAAAAAGCAACTATAATATAAAGCTCTCAATGCTATAGTATTTAAACTCATTTTTTCAAAACCGGTTTGCTAAACACCTATTTATTTCTTTTTTTTTTCCTTTCTACTCATCCGTTGAAACTCGTTAGCTGAAAACAAGACTTAACCATTTCAAATTATGAAAATAAGTAACTTACAGAAAGAAAATTCTTAACAATTCTCTCTAATCAAGATTTTAAATGCAATCCAACACTTGGGGAGCGTCTCTTAACACAACATTACATTTTTTTATCCGCTAGGTTTTTGTTTTTTCCACATGTCAACATGGATATAAATGTGCATCATTGAAAACATGAAATTCTAGCAAGTGAATAATTGTTGGTATAAAGTCTGCGGAGATTATTCATTTGGAACGTTGACAGGTCCAATGGGAAATTGTTCCAAGGAGCTCAGTCAGTGCTTTACAGCTTGTCCAACTGTCAAAGAACTATTTAAGACACATAAGATTGTGGGTCCTACTAAGGGTCTAGGCTGTCCTGAGTATGATTTTCCAATGTTGTCCCTCCAGCTGTCGTCTGGCAGTGTTCTTTTTCTTGTTTAAGGTGGTTATCAAAAAAATCAAAAGTCAAGGTCGTATGGTCAGGATTTGTGACCATTATCCCTGGTCAACAAGAGAGCACAGACCAAATGTAACACCCACCTATTTTTATGTAACGGACCACGTTAAGTTAGTAATGATGTTAAGGAATTTTATTAATAAATTATGTTATATGTTATGAAATATGCTTTAAATGTTACTAACTTTTTTTATGTCAAGTTTTATGACAGGTGATGACCGCTTGGAATCGTTGTGCTCAATTGTTCATGATTATTTTAATGTATGTTTAATTATGATGCATGATGAATTGAATGTTTTAATGTATAGCATTTAAGGACAGTTCGACAGACTGCCAAAGATCGGTAGGCCGAAAGAAACCATCGGCAGGCCAAACTTGGTGGAACCGGTAGGCTGAAGAGGAAAATCGTCAGGCCGAACATGGCTGACGAGCAGTCAGCAGAAATCTCTCCAAATTCATGGCTGAGATAATTATGTTAAATGAGTGATTTATTGTGATTAATTGGCACAATAAAGGAACGTTTTATCAGCTAAGGAAAACAAAAAGGTTTGACTTTGCATTGATTTATGTTATTTTAAATGGTTTCCTATTTTAAGAGGGCAAAATATGGTAAGATGTGATGATTTGTTTGACTTTCTTTTTCTTCTCTCCTTCCTTCACGCCTTGGGTTGTTAAACAGTCATGAAGAGCAATGAACGTTCATTATGCTTGTTACGTTAAATTTTTTTTTTTAACGATTCTTTTCCTCAGCTTTTCTCCTCTCATTCACTGTCTGAGACGTTTTCTAATTTTCTCTCTTTCTTCTCTTCTCCACGAATCCCATCTCCTTCCCTCTCAAAAATTCTCTACAAGTATTGAAAGAAAAAGTTATATTTCGTTGGTTAAATTCAAGGATTTTGAGAAGAAATTTCAAGGTAAGAATTTGGTTTTTTTTTTTCGATGTTTTTGAAAAGAAATTCTCCTCCTCAATTCGTCTACAATATCTTTCTTTAGGTATTGTATTTGTTCTGAATTTTTAATATGTTATGCATGTATGTGTTATGAGATGCTTTTCTAAGTTTCAAGTTGTTTCAATGTTTTTATGATAAAATATGAATTTTCTATCTTCTACCCCTCACAGTAAAATTTTACTGTTTAATCTTGATGCATGAAAAAAAAAAAGTAATGTTATTCAAGGGGTAAATCTGATGATTTTCATGATAGTCGTCAAGAATGTGCATGTATAATGTATGATGAATGTATTTTATGTTATGAAATTTCTATGGGAATACATTAAGAAAACTGTTTTAATAAATGTTATTGTTAGATTTGTGGTTATGCCTTTCGGTCTGACGAATGTACCTGCTGCCTTTATGGATTTGATGAACAGGGTATTCAAGGATTTCCTCGATAAATTTGTTGTTGTATTTATCGATGATATTCTTGTCTATTCTAAGAATCAAGAAGGACATGAGGAGCATTTAAGGATTGTGCTGGAGACTTTAAAAAGACACCAGTAATATTCAAAGTTCTCCAAATGCGAGTTTTGGCTGGATAAAGTGTCATTCTTGGGGCATGTTATTTCAAAGGATGGGATTATGGTTGACCCTGCTAAAGTAGAAGCTGTACTCAATTGGAAGCAACCGATGAATGCAAGTGAAATAAGGAGCTTCTTGGGTCTAGCAGGTTATTATCGGAGATTCGTAGAAGATTTCTCCAAGATAGCAGCTCCACTCACCAACTTGATTCGCAAAGGAAAGAAGTACGAATGGACGGATGCATGTAAAAAGAGTTTTCAAGAATTGAAGAAAAGACTAACGACGGCTCTAGTATTGGCAATTCCTGAAGGAAATGATGGGTAATTTATAGTGATGCATCCAAGATGGGCCTAGGAGCTGTGTTGATGCAAAACGAAAGAGTGATTGCTTATGCTTCAAGACAACTAAAGGATTATGAAAAGAACTATCCTACTCATGACCTCGAGTTAGCAGCAGTCATTTTTGCGTTGAAGATATGGAGACACTACTTATATGGGGTCCAATGTAAGATCTTCACTGATCATCAAAGTCTGAAGTATTTCTTCACGCAAAGAGACCTAAATATGAGACAACGAAAATGGCTAGAATTGGTGAAGGATTACGATTGTGAAATCCTTTATCATCCTGGTAAAGCTAACCGAGTGGCTGATGCTCTAAGTAGGAAGTCAGTTGCTACGTTGATGTCAATGCAAGCAATGTCTCCACCTTTAAGGAAGGAAATTCTAGACTTCGGTTTAGAACTTATAGCAGGCCAGCTATCAGCACTCTCTCTTGCTCGGACAATGTATGCTGAAATTCGAAGAAAGCAAGATAAAGATGTAAGTCTTGCAAGGATCAAGCAAGAAATGAAAGAAGGAAAATGTCAAGAGTTTCGTTTCGCGAACGACGAAACTCTGTATCTCAAGGACCGTTTATGTGTTCCCAATGTTGATAATTTAAGGGAAAAGCTCTTGGCAGAAATTCATGACACTCCTTATTCTATTCATCCTGGTGCAACAAAGATGTATAATGATCTAAGGGGTAACTTTTGGTGGTTTGGAATGAAACGTGATGTTGCAAACTATGTGAAGAAATGTATGACATGTCAGCAAGTAAAGGCAGAACACCAGAGACCTGGTGGTGAACTGCAGTCTATCCAAATACCGGAATGGAAATGGGAAGATATAGCAACAGATTTCATTACCGGTTTGCCAAGAACTACGAATGGTTATGATGCAATTTGGGTAGTTGTGGATCGACTGACTAAGACGGCGCATTTCATTCCTATCAAGATCACTTACTCTATGGAACGGTTAGCGAAACTCTACGTCAAGGAAATTGTACGACTTCATAGGATTCCCAAGTCGATCATCTTAGATCGTGATGGCAGGTTCACATCTAAGTTTTGGAAAAGTGTACAGTCTGCTATGGGAACCAGGCTACATTTCAGTATAGCTTTTCATCCTTAGACAGACGGCCAAATGGAGAGAACAAACTTGATTTTGGAGGATATGCTACGAGCTTGTTCTCTTGATTTTAAGACCAGCTGGTGTAAAATGTTGCCGTTAGCAGAGTTTGCTTACAACAACAGCTTTCAAGTGACAATTGGGATGGCACCATAGGAAGCACTGTATGGGCAAAAATGCAAGTTGCCTATATGTTGGCTCAAAGCTGGTGAAAAGAAGTTGATGGAAAGCGTAGATGCTGAAAGAACCGATTTTGTGAATGAAACTTCTGAGATGATAAAGTTGATAAGAAGAAGAATAGAGACCGCTCAAAGCTGTCAGAAGGGTTATGCTGACAAGAGAAGAAGACCCTTAGAGTTCACCGTGGGTGAATATGTGTGTTTGAAAGTTGCACCAATGAAAGGAGTTATGAGGTTTGGGAAGAAAAGCAAGTTAAGTCCAAGATTCATCAGTCCTTATAAGGTGGTTAAACGAATAGGCAAAGTAGCTTATCAGCTGAAGTTGCCATCTGAAATGTCCGCAATGCAGTATGTATTTCATGTCTCCATGCTCAAGAAGTATGTTCCAGACCCTACGCATGTGATTGAGCCACAAGTGATCGAGATACGAGAAGACTTAAGTTATGAAGAAAAACCAATGAAGATACTCGATCGGAAAACCAAGACCTTGAGGAATAAAGAAATTCCATTGGTTAAGGTGTTATGAAGAAATCATCAAGTTGAAGAAGCCACATAGGAACGTGAACAGGACATCAAATCTAAGTATCCGCAATTATTCTAAGTTTCAAGGATGAAACTTTTATAAGGTGGGGAGAATTGTAACACCTACCTATTTTTATGTAACGGACCACGTTAAGTTAGTAACGATGTTAAGGAATTTTATTAATAAATTATGTTATATGTTATGAAATATGCTTTAAATGTTACTAACTTTTTTTATGTCAAGTTTTATGACAGGTGATGACCGCTTGGAATAGTTGTGCTCAAGTGTTCATGATTATTCTAATGTATGTTTAATTATGATGCATGATGAATTGAATGTTTTAATGTATGGCATTTAAGGACAGTTCGGTAGGCCGAATAGACTGCCAAAGATCGGTAGGCCGAAGGAAACCATCGGCAGGCCAAACTTGGTGGAACCGGAAGGCCGAAGAAGAAAATCGGCAGGCCAAACACGGCTGATGAGCAGTCAGCAGAAATCTCTCCAAATTCATGGCTGAGATAATTATGTTAAATGAGTGATTTATTGTGATTAATTGGCACAATAATAGAATGTTTTATCAGTTAAGGAAAATAAAAAGGTTTGACTTTGCATTGATTTGTGTTATTTTAAATGGTTTCCTATTTTAAGAGGGCAAAATATGGTAAGATGTGATGATTTGTTTGACTTTCTTTTTCTTCTCTCCTTCCTTCACGCCTTGGGCTGTTAAACAGTCAGAAATTCTAACTTAATGAAGGGCAATGAATGTTTATTATGCTTGTTACGTTAAATTTTTTTTTTAACGATTCTTTTCCTCAGCTTTTCTCCTCTCATTCACTGTCTGAGACGTTTTCTGATTTTCTCTCTTTCTTCTCTTCTCCACGAATCCCATCTCCTTCCCTCTCAAAAATTCTCTGCAAGTATTAAAAGAAAAAGTTATATTTCGTTTGTTAAATTCAAGGATTTTGAGAAGAAATTTCAAGGTAAGAATTTAGTTTTTTTTTTCCCGGTGTTTTTGAAAAGAAATTCTCCTCCTCAATTCGTCTACAATATCTTTCTTTAGGTATTGTATTTGTTCTAAATTTTTAATATGTTATGCATGTATGTGTTATGAGATGCTTTCCTAAGTTTCAAGTTGTTTTAACGTTTTTATAATAAAATATGAATTTTCTATCTTCTACCCCTCACAGTAAAATTTTACTGTTTAATCTTGATGCATGAAAAAAAAAGTAATGTTATTCAAGGGGTAAATATGATGTTTGTCATAATAGTCGTCAAGAATGTGCATGTATAATGTATGATGAATGTATTTTATGTTATGAAATTTTTATGAGAATACATTAAGAAAACTGTTTTAATAAATGTTATTTCTGGATTTTGTTTATGAAATGTTATGTATGTTTAAATGATTTTATGATAATGAAATAATTGTATGCATGATAATATGGTGTTTGTATGAATTTTTAAAATTAAAATATATATATATATATATATTTAATTGTTCGAAAATGTTTTATTTAAAAGATAATTATGTTCAAAATGTATGGTTTGTTTATATATGCTTAAGGTAATTTTTATGATTTAAGAAAAATCATAATAACATGTTTATGTGATAACAATTTTTATGGTTATGGATTATGTTTGTAATATGAGATGAATGAATATATATATGAATGATATATAAAAGAATGATATATGAATGAATGTTTTATGATAAGTATTAATTTTATTGTATTTTAAATGGACAAATGGCATGAACACTCAAAGAAGCGAGCACATCGAGACTGTGGCGTTATCACCAAAAGTATATTAAGGTTAAGTAAGCTAGTGTTAAGGTAAGTACATTCTCACCTGCAACATGACACGTTTTACAAGGATTTGATGATATGTTCACAATGATGTTCATGATGATTTTATGGTTATTTTTCCTTAAAGGATTTCTTATGAAAGATTATCATAATTTAAAAGTTATGAATGTATGATGATGACATGTTTCAAAGCATAAAAATTATATATATATATATATATATATATATATGTATCACCTAATAAGTGTTGCACACCAATGTTATGCTATGATATGTTATGATGTCATGTTTGGTTTTGGATTAGCTACCCTTCTCCTCTCATGAGGGCGCGCCTATGATGATGTTTAGGGTGCAACACTTGGGCTCTTAAGATAAAAAATGGAATAAGTTTTAATATGGTCAATGTAACGAAAGATATGTTTTATGAAATTGTGCTTAAGGCACTCCTATGATATGATGATGAAGATGTATATGAAATGTTTTATATTGTGAGAATTATATGTACTTACTAAGCATTAGCTTATTCAAGTTTTATGTCATGTTGCAGATAAGGGTAAGAAAATCTTGGAATAGGCGGAGGACATGGAAAGGCGTGTGGACACAAAGCTCAATGAATTGTAACAGGAAGAAACGCCAAGATGAACGTCTTATGTTTTAAATCAAGTTTTATAATTAGAACATTATTTTTATGTTAAGTTTTAAGAATACTTTAACTATGGTTTTATAAGTTATTTTATCATTTTTAATGAATTTTGATCTTCTGCATTTTTATGAAAGTTGGTTTGTTTTAAAAATAAAGTTTTCTCAAAGATTTTGGCTCGGTCGGCCTGCCGAACATCCTTGGTCGGTCTGTCGAAGTCTGAAGGTTCGGCCTGCCGGACTAAGATGAGTTTTTAAGCCAGTTTTGCAAAGCCTCTGCTGGCCTGCCAGTTGAGGAACTCCGGCCTGCCGAAGTCCCAAGTTCGGCCTGCCAAACTGTAGGAGTAAGTAAACTTTAAATGTTATGATGAATGATGAGATATGTTGTGATGTTTTTATAAGTCCTGATTTTACAACTTGGTATATCTATTTTATTAAAATAAATTATGATATGGAATGTGTTAAGCATTGTGATTTAATAATGTTAAGTTAATAAAAAAAAATGTATGAATGGATCCTGGTTAAGTATGTTTTACTTTTACAATTAAAAGTATCGTTTAAGTTTTGTATTCATATATATGCTTAAAGTCCAAGTAAGTATGAATGTAAGAATGTAACGACATCTGTGACGTCTAAACTAAGGGGCGTTAGACCAAAAGCTCAACTGCTGAATTGTATGGAGTAGCTAGGAGATCATAACCCTCCTGGCAAAGATTTGAGATCATGAACCAAGACGGGTGCATGAGAGTCGGTATCAAGATTTTACTTTTTTCTAGAATTTCCAACGGTATTGTAGAATGTATAGTAAAAACAAAAGTCAAGAACCAAACTCGGATGTGGGCTAAATTTTGTGAACACCGACGCATTAACTCTCACCATTCAAAAGTTAGTTTTAGGAAATTTACTTGATATTCAGCTTTGTTTTATCCTAAACCCAAGATAAGTTTAAGTGGTAACTTAATTGGAAGCCTATTTTACAAATTCCATTCATATTATGCAGAATTAGAAATTCTTTTCTTTGTTCCTTCTTTTTCGATTTAAACTTAGTGATTAAAACCAATGCTTAACGGTTTCAAATTCTGAAAAATCAATAAGACAATAACTTACAAAAGACAATTAAGGCAGTTCAAATCATACAATCATAATTAATAAGGCAGTTCAGCGTTGTTACAATATTTTCTCTCACAAAATTTAAATTTAAACCATTTTAGTTCAAACTCTTGCTTTAAAGTGCGACGAGAAATGTTCCAAATATTTAACAATTCTCTATAATAAAAATTTCTAGGATGTTTGACAAATGAAATCTGAACTCAAAAAATGAGAGAGTCTTCACTTCAAAAAAAAAAAAAAACAGTAAGCTTTACATTATGGACGATTCAAATTTATGAGTTTGAAATTGCTTGCCAAACACAAGATTTAAATTCAATCCAAACACAAGATTAAAAGTCTCTACTTTTTAACAATGACATGTCATCGCTAGAGATCCAAAATTCAATTTTTATTAAATTGTTTGGTGGTTTAAAAGGGCGGTTCTTAGATTTTTTGGGGACCTTTATCATGGCTAAAACTCATCGTCATTGCCAATGATCTATTTTTTAGGGTTTAATTAAACGATGTCTATTGGGGATATGCTCGACGCCATATCCCAAAGAACTTACCTCGACTGCCCAACCACCATGCTAAAACAAGTATCATTTCTGGAGCTTACTTTACTCCCTGTTGATCGACACTTCCTCCCGAGGTGGTCCCTAGAACCTCCTTTGGCTGCCACGTACAATATCGCCTCCTCGGGAAGAGCACGTGCTTGGGACAAACAAATATAACCTGAAGCCAAGTAGCAACTCATCTACAAAGCTGACATATGGCTGTATTACAACCTTTAAATGAAGGGTTGACCATCCTTTTAGGATTGTGATACTTGTCACCTACCCTTGACACTACTTGATAGGACAATTAGGTCATAAGTCAAAGCCGCCTTACATCCAGTCTAAGCATGGTGGCCTATAAATAGAAAGCCAATAGGTACCTGACTTGATTGAAGAGCCCTTAGCCAGCAGCATACCAATATCCCCTTGACCTTTGAAGCATACCCTCTTCTTGTTGCACGTACTCCTCTAGAAGCCGAGACGAGCATGGCAGGTAGTCCGACCACATGCACATCCGCACATGGAGTTGATCAGTAGTAGAGCATCAACAACATCATTTGATGAGTTTTAGCAATGATTTCTTGGCTTTTATGTCTTCGCCAAAAAGTGTCAATTATATCATATTAGAGGCCATCTTCTTCCCCTTTTCTCTATTTTTTCTCTCTCCTCTCTTAATCTCTCTCTAGCGATGTTTCGCCCCTCCAATCTCCCCCACTATCGTCGAGACTCCCTAGCCACCGCCATGCAGCCCTAGCTTTCCCCCAGTCCCAGCCCCACACCCTAGCCCCCCATTTCTCTCTCCCCGCCCCTCTCCCTTTTTTTCTCTTTCCAGCAATTCCACGTCTCCTTTGACATCCCCTGCCATCGCCGCTTCTCCTTGCCCCAGTCCCACGCCCTAGCCTTAGCCTCACCATAGCCCCTCTCCCTTTTCTCTCTCTCTTTTTTCTCCCCACCCCTAATTTTTTTCTCTGTCTTTTGACCACCGCCACCACCGCCATCCTTGCCTCCAAGACCCACTCACTGCATTCTCAATCTACACACACTCTGCTTTTGTGGTGTGTAATTGTAAGTTTTTTATTTTGTTTTGTTAATGTTTTTGGAATAATAATTTAAATTTAATTAGTGATGTGAAATTGCTTAAAGTGTTATGTGAATGTGTGTAATATGTGAAATTATGTTAGTATATGAATTCATGTAATGGAACATGTGAATTTGTGTAATATGTGAAATTACGTAAATATGTGAAATTGTGTAATGAAATATGTGAACATGTGAAATTATGTAATTAAAATTGTGAAATTATGAATATGTGAATATGTGAAATTGTAATATTGTTTAATTGTGAAATTTTGAATATGTTAAATTGTTGAATATATGGTTATTGTAGTATATGAAAGTGTGAATATATGAAATTGTAAAATTGTTTAATTATGTTGAATGTGTGGTTATAATCATTATAAGTAGAAGTTAATAATTGATAAATAATAATTTTACTTTAAAATTTTATTGATTAATAAGAAATTAATTAAATATTGTAAATAATAATATTTAACATTTATTAAATATTAATTAATAATTTTAGTAATTAGTTAAGTGGTTACTAATTATGATTAATTTATTTAAATGTTAATAAAATAATAATAATTAGAAATTGATAATAAAATAATAATAATTAGAAATTGATAATTAATAGTAATAAGAATTAATAATTTTAATTGAAATTAATAATAGTTGACATTTATCAAGTAAAAATTAATTAGTTGAGTGGTGAATTAATAACGATAATTTTTTTTAACCACAAAAAAATATTAATGGTTAGAAATTAATAATTAATAGTAAATAATTAATATGAATTGTTAAGTATAAAATTAATATGAATTATAGATAAGTATCAAATAATTATTAAATTTTTAATAATGTTAAAAATATAACTAATTAAGTGGTGATTTTATAATGATTTGAAATTAATAATGTTAATTAAAATTACAAAATCATTAAAAGTTTATTAATAATGTTAATAATTACTAATTTATTCAAATGCTAAAATAAAAATAATAATTAAAAATTAGTAATTAATAATTAATATTTATTATTAAAATTGAATAATATTTGAGGTGAAAAAATAAAAATATTAAAGAATATACAAAATGGAATAACACTTTCTAGTGATATTCAAGAATTTGGTGGCATGCATGCTATTATTTACTATCATAGTACATAGTCAAAAGAAATGCAAGTTTGTTGCATATCATGTGTTACATTTCATTGTTAAGGAAACGTTAGACCCGTTCAAGAATCGGTGAGCGGCTTACCGATTCTTGAATTATCCCATTTGGATAGTTTAAAATTATAATTTTAGTGTTTGTTGCTCATTTCTGCTCACGCCTTGTAATTTTACGGTTTTCCTCCCCTACATTTAATGTTTGTTTTTTCATCAATATGTCTTTTATTATGTATCACTTAGTAAAATGCTTTGTAAAAGTATAACTTTTTTTTTCCAAGCTCGGTCACAAACGAATGTGGCAAATCGTAAAGAAATGTATTGAACGTTTTTTATTGGGTGGAATTACATTTGAGAATACCACAGTTCTTTGATTACATTGCAATAATTTATAAGGTTTTCGTAATTTTGACATTTGGAGTTGTCGTTATTTCAGCGAAATAGATGATACACGTCAGTGTTGCTCCCTCTCTCTCTCTCCCCACGTTGCGATAGGTACTCATATTTTGTAACCATGCACTATAAGGTTAGAGTATTTACGGAAAGGGCCCTTTATTAAAAGTTGCCTTTCACTTCTCCTGTTGGCCCCCTTTTTAAATTGTAAAGCCTAAACAAATTCTCTTGTGGCCCAGTAACCAATAAAAATCATGTGTTGTATCTTTGAAAATGCTCTTTCATATGTGGCTGATGGATTGAAACTAATTTCCTTTTTGAGAAGATGATCGAAGAAGAAGAATCATAAGACACATGTTCCACTTCACATGTTTTATTTTTATTTCAAGTTACAGTATCCCATCACAATGGGCACGCATACTTGTATGAAAGAATAGAAAAACCTCAATCAAGCAATACAACAGCAAAACCTTACACATTCCCAAAGAGTTAGCCCAATTCCTTTTGGTTTTGCCTTCAATGGAAAGAATAGGAGCGTTGAAAAAGAAAAAGTAAATGGAAAAAAAAAATAAAAAGTTTGAAAAGACAAAATGATAGAGATTATGAATGAGCTTTAGGAACAAGGCGTGTTGAGCAAATGGTGCAGTAGAACTTGGTCTTCTTTTTGTGGGAAATTGGAATGAAACAAAAAAGCAAATGAGCGTCAAAATCCCAAGCCAAAACTGGTCCTCCACAATAAGGACATGCCGCTCCAGCCCCTTGTTTGCCAATTACCTTCTCCTGCAAGTTAAACACTGCTAAAGCACCCATTTCTCCTGAAAATCCTCTTTCTTATCTTGTCAGTTTTGTTGGGCAACTCTTTGTTCTCCTTCCTGTTTTCGTTTTCGAAATACATGGGATTTTACAAAGTGCACACTCTTCTTAGAAATCGAAAATATAGATATAGTACAAGGAACTCTTTTTAGTCATGCATATAATAAATGCCGTGTCCCCATTGAATTGCTCCACAAGAAATTAAGTTTAGTTGACCAAGACTTAGAAAATTCAATGAAAGTTTCTGTAAATTGACAACATAAGTGATATGAAGCAACGCAGAAGAAACTCAAATTCCATGCTTCTTCGGAGAAACATGATATGCTGGTGGCGCCCGCCACTTTTGTTGAGTTCTTTTGTCCTTTGTGCTTTGTAAATTTTTCTTTGGTCAACTTTGTGTTTTGCGTTGTTGATTGTTACATCCCCAATTATATGCAATCTTTAATTGTTAAATCTTGAGGATTATTTCACGAAATCTCTTCGTTTTCAAGATAACATCACATAACGCGTTTATTTCATGTAACTTCAAACTGATTTCTTTTCCTTTTTTTGGTTTTTTTCCTTTTGGGAGGACTGAAACCTGTAAACGAAATATTACAAAATTAATATACACTTGTTAGGTTTGTCATAAGTAAATGTAATAACATGATACATATTTTCCAACAATTTGTAATGAAAGTGAGGACTAAATCCAAGCTTCCTAACTTATACATTTTATTTTCGTGTGATTTTCTTTGTTCAATAGTAGTAAGTTGGACTTCTAAATTGTTTTGCGGGTGGAGATGATAGTGGAAGTTTCTTTTCTTCTTCCAAATTCTTTTCTTGTTAAAGGGTTAGAAGGTCTTTTTTCTTTTTTTTTGTTTTTAACATATGATCTGTAGCCTCCAGGAATAGGAAAGGAACTAATCCTGTCTAAATCAGACCCTAATATGTACGGATAGGAAAGGAAAATAAGTGAGAAATTGCACAAGAAGGGAAAAGAAAAAGTAGAGAAAGAATAGTCTGTATTCTTCTAAGAAGCGTAGAGAGCAGCAAAGAAGGAAACAACACTACGACAATTTCGACCCTCTGATACAGAAAATTTTGGACTTGTTTTTTGTTAGTAGAAAGCTTTTGCCACCAAATAATTTGGTCGTGGCCGTCGAAAGTTTTTGCGATAAAAAAACTTCAGCCACCAAAGCTTTATGACCAAATTTTAATAGGAAGAGCACCGATTTTTGGTCATGGCTAACAGGCTCAAGCATGTTATTTTCTTGCAACCAAGTTTTGATAGCGGAAAATTTTTTGCCATATAAAAGAAAGAATTAACTACCTAAATTTTGATCACAAAATGTTTTTGCTACCAAATATAAAGAATCAAACTACCAAACTTTTGGTCGCAACATGATAATCTTTCAATGGTAATGTTAAATTACTAGTAGTATATGTATATGTTGCATGTGATATTAACATAGTATTTACAGGAAACTAATTTTACGATTTCGCAAATGTTGCACATGCTTTCTCGATCCCTTTTTCTTTTTCTTTTTCTTTTCATTGTTTTTTCCCTGAGTTTAGACCTCTTTGTCGACATGTAGGCCCATAAATTATATAGATAATACGAGCAGATCCCTAGATCCAAAGTTTGTAAAAATTTTTCCCTTAATAATTAAAAAAAAAAGTTAAATGATAAAAATAATAATAAAGTAAAGATTCATTTTCTCATCTATCTCATTTTGGACAATTCTAACAAGCCTCTAAGTAGGAGATTCCTCATTTAAAATAATAATAACAATAACAATAATAAATAAGGGCAGAAGTCTTCGTCAAAACATATCTTGTCTCATTCGGCGCATTTGATTATCACTAGTAATTGCGTACACGAAATTTTCCACCGTCCGCTTCATTTGAATTAACACTTGTGATTGTTAACGCAGCATCATCCATATTCATCAAGAGAGCTCTGGTCAGCTATCTCATGTAACTAGTACACGTTGGTGTTCAATTATGGCCAAATCATATCCACTCTCCTTCAAATTTCTGCTCAATGAACCCCTCATTGCCCTATTCCTCATATTCTTGACCTTCCCCTCATCTCGCTGCGAAGACAATGAGAATTTCAGAACGTGTGGTCGTCCTTACGAGTGCGGAGAAATAAAAAACCTCCCTTTCCCGTTCTGGGGAGATGACAGACCAAAAATCTGCGGTCATGATGGCTTTAAGCTTAGTTGCGAAAACAGAGAATACCCTGTTATCAATCTGGATGGCCTAGATTACCGCGTACTCGACGTTAATCAATCAATTGACACCATGACTCTAGCGAGGACGGATCTATGGAATGATCCTTGTTCGGCAAACAAAAGTATCAACACCACTCCCAATCATCTTCCCTTCGTAAACTACCCTGCAACTGTTGTAAACCTCACTTTGTTCTATGACTGCCCGAAGCCAGGGGATGTTGGACAATCTGTATCTTTTCCGAATAACTTCTCTTGTCCAGAAGATAAGGAACGGATTTCTTACTACGCAAGCGATTCTTCACAGATTGGAGTTTTGGAAAGTAGGGGGCTCATCAACGCATGCAGCGGCGGCGTCCTCCAATTTCCGGTTTTCCAGACTGCACTTGATGAGATTGAGAAATCTGAAGAGGATGGAGTTGAGAAACTGAAGAATGTTTCGAGACAAGGCTTTGACGTACTTTATATGAATTTGCCAGTCTGTAGCACATGCACGAATTCAGATGGGAGATGCGGGACTAATAATATCAGCGGAGCTTTTACCTGCTATTGCCCTGACGGAACAGAGTACGATTTAAACTGTTCCTCTCGTTCTGGTACGCATATTTTCCTCTTCAACTTTCTTTCTCTTTATTTTCATTCGAAAGAACCTTTTAATTTAACAACGATCAATACGATTGAGCGGCGGCGGTTTGGAGGGAAAACGCGCTATTCATCTTTCCGTTGTGTTTAACTAAAACACAAGTCAATTTCAGTTACTTTGTTCAACAAATGAATTCCCTAAAATTTTCTCGTCTCTCTTAATTTTCTATGTCATACAAATAGGTTTTAGCATCTCTTATTTATAGGAGTACACAAAAGAAAAAATCAGCTTATCAAAAGATAATACTGATTCGTGATCGGATGCTGTGGCCTTAGCTTCCTAGTGTCGTGGCACCCAACTCTTTGTCTTCTCACAATTGCAGGGCTGGTTGTTGCTTTCTTCCTTTGTAAAATATTGGGCTGGAGGTGGATCTCCTGTACCTACAGAAGAGGGGTTTCTTGTCCCCCTTCCAACCCCACGACAATCTTACTAGGAAGATCGTTTCCTGTAATCCTTTGTGTAGGGTGAAAAATAGTTACGATGATTTGAACTTTTTTATTTAAAATGAGAACTTTGAAAAGTGCATTTTGAAATTTGAGTTTCAAATTTTGAAAATAAGGGGATGTAATTTTGAATTTAGAAGGAATTTTAAGTTCAAACTGTTAAATCATAGTTCGAAATAGATTTGAGTTTTTGATTGTCAAACGTTAGTTCAATGTAGATTTCAAGCTCAAATCATGTAAACCCTTTGACCAACCAGGCTCTGAATAATTTGTTACAACTTCGAAACCTGTCAACACAGCTCCTCAGAACAATCCTTGATTGGACCTGTCAATGGTCCAATTGAGACAGCTAAGAATATACCCTTAGGCTTCATATTAACATTTTTATCGCTAATGCATATTTATATTCCTACCAGCGTATGAAGAAAGAAAAAAAAGGTTTTGCTTATGAATGTTTATGAAAGTTCCCCAAGGTTGGAATGAATTTGAATCTTATGTTTGGCAAGCGATTTTAAAATTAAAAAATTGAATCGTACACAATGTAAAGCTCTCTTTTTTTTGAAATGAAGACTCTCAATTTTCAAGTTCAAATTCGTTTGCCAAATACTCTAGAATTTTTATTTTTTTTTACAGAGAATTGTTAAATATTTGGAACATTTCTCATCGCACTTTAAAGCAAGAGTTCGAACAAAAATTAGTTTAAATTTGAATTTTTTGAGAGAAAATATTATAACAATATTGAACCACCTTATTATTTAAGAGTTTATGATTTGAACTACCTTAATTGTCTTCCGTAAGTTATTGTCATTGATTTTCAGAATTTGAAACCGTTAAGCATTGGTTTTAGTCACTGAGTTTCAATGGAAAAAAAAGGAACAAAAAAGGAATTTCTAACTCTATATAATATGAGTGGAATTTATAACCTAGGCTTTCAATTAAGTTACCACTTAAACTTATCTTGGGTATAGGATAAAACAAAGCTGAATGTCAATTAAATTTACTAAAACTAAATTTTGAATGTTGAGAGTTAATGCGTTGGTGTTCACTAAATTGAACCCAGATCAGAGTTTGGTTCTTGATTTTTTTTTTTTTTACTATACATTCTACAAAACTGTTGGAAATTTCAGAAAATGCTCTATGTTGGGCAAACGAATTTGGTCTCCTGATTAAAATAAGTGAAACGGATGTGTGTCATCAAACCTGCATTTAATACGAGTGTTTCAAGTGAGTTTGGAAAATTATTTGTTGCGAGATCCTATAAGTTTGTGATCTTTTTGTCCCGGAGCGTCATCGTTAATGTCCATATTTTAGCAAGAAAGAAAAAAGTCATCTCATGGACTACTAGCTGGCAAAGTGTCCTCCTTTGGCTTTGATGATCAGCTTATTTGGTTAGGCGAAATTTTCCCATCAATAAAGTCTTATTGCACTTGATGACTTCTTTGATGAAGACTTGTTCTTTTCAATCAAAAAATATAAACAAATAAAAATAAAACTTCCGTATGAAAAAAAAAAAAAAAACAAAAACAAAAACAAAAATACTAAACTTTGGGAAACTCCTATTGATAATCCTTTTTTGTATGACCTAACCGACAAAGACAAACAGTGTTCTATTAGAACAATATCTAGAAAATAATCATTGTGTAAAATAAAATGGATGAAAAGTATAGAACATAGTGATATGGCTTTGTTGACAAGACCCTTACTCCTTACAGGAAAAAAACAATGGGTGCTAATCACGTCAAATATAAGTAATTCACTATAATTTTGTATTACACACAGGTAGAAAGTAATTCACTATAATTTTGCATTACACACAGCTAGAAATTGTTTATTACACAATGGTTTATGGTAAACCATCGTGTTAAGAGCGGGAAAAAAAGAAAGAAGCACAAAAAATACAAAAATCTTCATGGAAACAGGAGTTTCTACTACAGTTTTTTTAATAGGCTTACATGACAGATTTTAGCAAAAACTGTCATGTAAGCTACATTTTACATGACGATTTCAATCGTCGTGTAAGATTCTACATTATACAACAGTTTTTTAGAGAAATCGTAGTGTAAGATGCTTTCAAAACATGCCAAAACTGGACTTAAAACCTAACTTATACTAAGGTAAAAAACCATCGTGTATGCTTCTTTTAGTACTATGATAACTGTCATATAAACTTTTAACAAGCTGTTAAACCATCGTGAAACAAAAAATTTCTTGTAGTGAGAGTTATAATGACTGCAGGAATTATTAGAATACCTAGAATTTACACTAATGTTGAACTCATAATATCTCTTTCTTTAACTTTGAAAATACTTTAAGCAACAATTTTTGCATGGCTCTTCCGCAAACCTTCACTAGGTTGGACAAATGCACAACGGCTACACGGGGTTGAAATATAGGTTGGATAAGCCTAATGACCACTAAAAGGATTGCTCTGGATTTTCTCTCATGTGGAAGCTCAAAAAATAGAAGTCACAAAATGACTTCCTTAAATTAGCAAAGTCCTTAGTATGAGATGGGTTTAGATACATCCACTTAACCTAGGGTCGGAACTCAAACTGATCTAACTTGAAATTCCAATTCTAGTTGCTGAATATCTGCTTGATCATGCCTAGAGAAAAATTGGGTTATCACCTTGTGATCAACGCGCTTGAGACCGCAAATGTACCATGGTGACATTCTAGCGCAAAAATTGTAGTTCAAAATAATTTAAACTAAAATCTTTATACGTTAAAATTTGAATCAAAGTAGAATTTGACTAACAAAATCTCTGCAAAACTTCTAGAAAGCTTGAGAAACAAGTTAATTTAGCATGAAGCTAGAATAAATTAAGTTCAAATATACTCTAGTCGGTGCTATTTGCTTTGTTGTTGTGCCTACTACTCCTATTTCCCTGATTTCATTTCTAGAAATCAGCAAATCTTTTATTTCTTTTTCCGTAAAAAAATACCCTTTAACAAATTGAAGTTTTGTGTAACAATGTCATTTCTTCATCTGAAAAGTCACCATCAGGTTGATTATCCTCCTCCTCGTTGTCAGCCACCAAAGCTCCACCATGGTTCTTCTTGTTATTCTTTAATTTAATCTTCTTATAAGTAGAAAGAGATAGTGCATTTTTTCTCTTTCTAAAAGTATAAGGAGATAGTGCATTTTTGCTCTTTCTAAAAGTTGTAGGCAAATCTGGTGGTAAGATAAGAAATGAGATGAAATGAACACATATTTTACATGGAAAACCCTCAAAGGAGATGGGGTAAAAAAATCATGGGACAAGTGTAGAAGATTTCACTATAAAAAATGGGGATTATAACATTCCCTTTTAATTGCACAGAGAGAACAATTAGAACCACTCTCTCATGTAAATAGGAGAAATACCTCACAAAAGAAGAAAAATAGAGAAACTAAATCTCTCACTCTAGAGCTACTCTATGAAGAGGATGGAATAAGATGCTCTATAAAGAAGGGTGAGAAAGAAATGCTTAAGCCCTTCCTCCAAGCCCCCTTGTATAGACTCCAAGAGTGAACCATGGCCACAAAAAACTTGTGGCTAAGAATTGGCCAATTTGTGGCCATTCATTTTACTTGGCCACCATTTAGCCACTTGGCTAATTCTAATCCACATAAATTTGTGGGCTTGAATCACAGGCCATGGGCCTTGCCAATTTTGGGCCTTTGGGCCTAAGCCTAATCCAATATTTCTTCCACTTGGAGATTTGATTAAGAATCAATTATGTCTCCACATCATCCTTTCTACCTTATCATTGCCATGCTACTTACATTTCAGCTGGGCAACATAAGAATCTACACCATTTGAACTTGTCAGTATTTACCGGCTTGGTCAATGCATATGCTAGGTTCTCTCTGGTGTGAATCTTCTACATATCCATGCTTCCTTCTTCCAATACTTCACTAACAAAGTGAAATTGAACTCCTATGTGCTTTGTCCTAGAATGAAAGGCTGGATTTTTTGCAATGTGCAAGGTGCTCTGACTGTCACAAAACAAAAAGATTTTCTCTTCTTTATGCCTAATCTCCTCCAATAACCTTTTAATCCATATTGCTTCCTTGCAAGCTTGTGTAGCCGCCACGTATTTTGCTTCTGTTGTAGATAATGCAATAGCTGACTGCAGTTTTGAAATCCAGCTTACAGCTCTTCCTGTAAGTGTGAATACATAGCTTGTAGCAAATTTTCTATTATCTAGATCACCTACAAAATTTGAATCCACATAACCCCTCATAGTAAACTCCAATTTTCCATAACATAACTTAGCATTTGAGGTGCCCTTAATGTATCTCAGGATCCTCTTGATAGTACTCCAATGCTCTTTACCAGGACTCGCTATGTGCCTACTAACTGCTCCCATTGTTTGTGCAATGTCTAGTCTTGCACAGATCATAGCGAACATTAGGCTACCCACTACTGATGCATACGGTACACGAGACATTTCCTTCCTTTCTGCTTCATTGCTAGGACACATCTTTAAGGATAACTTGAAATTAATAAGAAGAGGGATAGAGATTGACTTACAATCTTGCATGTTGAAGTACTGCAAAACCTTTCTCAAGTAATTCTTCTAAAAAAGCCAAATCTTCCTATTATTTTTGTCCCGGTGAATTTGCATCCCCAGAACCTTGTTTGCTGGTCTTAAGTCCTTCATAAATTCCTTAGCCAACTATGCCTTCAATTTTTGGGCTCGATCTTTGTTGGGTGTGTGACCAACATGTCGTCTATTGGAAAAATAGTACGTAGCAGAATTCTTTTTTTTTAAAATTTAATTCTAGAGTATTTTGTAAAACATAAGTTTGACACGCTATAAACATAAATTAACCAGATTTTACTAACCTTGTTTGCTAAAAAGCTTTTGTAATCTATGAAAAGAAAGGCATTCCAGAAGAGCCTCAACCAACTAGTCTTCTTTGCTACTCTCTATCCACAATTGGTGTGTGTGTGAGCACACTCGTACAGCTTTTCTTTAGTGACTCTCCTTCTAATTAATTGAGAAATACATAAAGCTACAATTCGTGATATGTGAACAATTGCTCTTCAAGGGAATTTCAGAGACTCACAAACAGATTGCTCACTCTAGATTTCTCAACTAATCTAAATAACTAATGAGTCTCACTCCTTTTTTATAGAGTTCATCCTTAGGTTGGTCCTTATTAGATAAGGCCTCAAAAATTCGAATCTAGATCATTACCTGATAAAAACGTGTGAGAATGCATGATCAGATTATCGTTTGGTCGACAAGCCGATAAAAACTGGTAGATCGGCTTGCCGAACTTACTCCATCGGTAGACCGAACTTGTAGATCGGCCTGTCGAATTTACTCTATCAGCAAGCCGAATTTAAAGATCGACTTGTTGAACTTATGATAAATGATCCATACTAATCTTTATTACCCACTCGAGATTCTTGGGATAGAGCCTTAGTTTTAATTCAAATAACTCAATAAAGAAGTTATATGATTAAAACAGTCATATTTAGATAATCTCTAGGAAAATAAATATTCCCAATAATTCAACAAGTTTATCTTGAATTAATTTACACAAAATTAATTCAATCGATAAATAGACATAAATTATCTGATCCTATCGAATTTCAACGAATTTGATAATTTGACATAAGTCACCAATTTATTAGAAAAGCACGTCGTATCATTACAGGACTTATAATGAGCTAGCAAAGGGGACCTGATGGACCTATATAGTTCAAGATCCTGATAATTATGAAACCTAATATCATAGATATACATTTAATAATTATCAACTCTAACGCTACTCCACTAAAAGCTTAGAGCTGCACTTTCTAACTATACAGAAGTACGAAGCCCGAATGGCTAAGTCTCCATGACATATCATAATGTATCATATCCTTATAGGATTATCTATAATTAGCTTAAGGATAAATTCTATCTTACCTTCCTAATTATTTTTATCTTACATTCTATTATCTTACCATTGAAAAACTTACCATCCAAAGACAGTATACCATTCGATTACACTTATAAATCTAAATGGTTGAGTGCTCCAGTTTTCTAATTATAGGATAACGCATATAAGCGGATATCAACGACTCCTAAAAAGAGGCTATGGATTCTATATCTATAAATAACAAGTCTATGCTATCAAGAGTCACGCCTTCAACGTACCAATAAGTCAAGATAACTGGCCCATTATTCATATCAAGATTAAGATACAACACATATGATTGTCTAAAGTGAATTGATTCACCGAGACAGATTTATTAATCCAAATCAATTAAACTTTATGTCCCGATCTAATACATCATTACATGTGATAATGTACCAATGTTTCTATTCGTGGAGTCCACCTCCGATGACCAAAACAAACCATCTCCTATTAGGGATATAGAAAACATAACAATCTTTACATGAATAAAGTGCTCAACTTCATTCCCTCGATTGCAGATCTTATGTTTTATACCGTTACCTTTAGAATCATGTTTTCTGCATAATTTGTCCATCATATGCCTAATTCTCAAAGTTTAGACTAACTGTCTCAGACTTTTATTTACTTATCATACATTAAACAAATATGAACGTAAAGAGGATAACAATATGGTATATAAATAATAAATAAACTCTTTATTGATAAAAATGTCTTCAAAAACATATTATATTTTTACTCCTTAGGGCTTAAATGTATAACATCGTCCACGTACAATAACAAAATAATAAAATCTCCATCACCAAACCTCTTGAAATACATACAAGGGTCTGCACTGAGTTTGTTGTACCCATGGCTCATGATATAGGAATCAAATCTTTTGTACCAACACCTTGATGCCTGTTTGAGACCGTATAGAGATTTGTTCAACTTGCAAACCGAGCTCTCTTTTCCTATTTCTATAAAGCCTTTCGGTTAGAGCATATAAATCTCTTCTTCAAGATCTCCATGAAGAAAAGTAGTTTTTACATCTAGCTGCTCTAGATGTAGGTCAAATGTAGCACACATTGCCAAAACTACTCGAACTGTAGTAAGTCGAACCATAGGTGAAAATATTTCATTGAAGTCAATACCTTCTTTCTGAGCATATCATTTCATCACCAACCTTGCACAGTACCACTCCACTTGGTTATTACCATCGCGTTTGATCTTGTAGACCTATTTGTTGGCAATGGCCTTCTTTCCTAGTGGTAGCTAAACAAGATCCCAAATCCTGTTCTTGTGTAAGGCTTCGATCTTCTTGCATTGCTGCCATCCACAAGGATACATCTGGGCTTTTGATTGCCTCCTAGAAAGTTGATGGTTCTCTATCCTTTGTTAGAAGACAGTATGCTACATTGCTCTCAATAATATAATCTGAGTGCCAAACTAGTAATCTTCTCTCACAAGTTGACCTGTGAACTTTAAAAGCCTCAGACTTGACTGGTTCTTGATCATTGTGCTCTTGTGATGCTTTAGAAGAAACTAGATCTTCATCTGGTATATCTTCCACCTGAATTATAGTAGTCTCTGACTTCCTTTTGCAGTGCTATCATTTCCTTTCTCTTGCAATTTATCTTCTATAAATATGACATCTCTATTGATGACAATCTTATGGGCAGTGGGATCCCACAAGTGACACCCCTTAACACCATCAGCATATGCTAAGAAGATACACTTTCTAGATCTCGAATCTAACTTCGATCTTTCTTGGTCATTGTACATTACATACACAGTACTTCCAAATGTATTTAACTGAGAATAATCAGCTGGCTTACTAGTCCACATATCCATTGGCATCTATCAGATTTGATGGAGACTGATTAATCAAGTAATAGGCAGTTTTGACTACATTTGCCCAAAACGACTTGGATAGACCTACAATCCTCAACATTGCTCTCGTCCTATCCAACAATGTCCTGTTCATCTGCTTTGCTACTCAGTTTTACTAAGGAGTGTACGCCGCCATGCACTACCTCTTGATGCCTTCTTGTTGAAAAAATTCATCAAGCTCATCGCTTGTATATTCTCCTTCATTTTCAGTCCTTAGACACTTGATTTTCTTTTCATATTCAAGTTCCACCCACACTTTGAAAACTTTGAAGACTTCAAAAACATCCACTTTCCTTTGGATTGGATACACCCAACATCACCTAGCATAATCATCAATGAAAGATACAAAGTATCTTGCCCCTCCGAGGGATGATATCGGTGCTTGCCAAACATCAAAGTGCATCAATTCTAAGATGCCTTTGCTTTTAGCTTTTGATGTGGTAAAATTTAACTTGTACTACTTACTTGTAACATAATGCTCACAATATGATAATTTTACGAAGCTAAGCCCAGGTAGTAGTTTTTGTTTAGAGAGAATCATCAAACCTCATTTCGACGTATGACGGAGCTTTTGATGCCACATTATCATTGATTCTTCTCCCTAATTTGTCGATGCAATAGATGACTCTCCCTCTTGGTGTGTTTCTCTCAAAAGCATGTGTAGATTTGCAGCAATTTTTTCCACCTTCATTACCACTAGCATGCCTTTAGCAACCTTCATGATTCCATTCTCAATGTGAATCTTGCACCACGCATCATCTAATTATCCCAAAGACAATAGATTTTTCTTCAGGCCCTTCACATGTCGTACCTTCTGTATAGTACGAATAGTAGCATCGTACATCTTCAATTCAGTAGTACCGATACCAGCAATCTCTAAGGCATAATCATTTCCCATATACATTGATCTTCTAGAGATTGGTTCATATTGATGAAACCATTCTCTCCTAGTGGTCATGTGCCATGATGCTCCTGAATCCAATATCCATACATCAGTGTGCTTCTGTCTGCCTTCAGTAATTGTTATTGCATCGCTGTATAAGGCATCACCTTCATCTAAGGCACTTGCCGCATGTCCTTGAGAATTTCTGTCTCTACTCTTCTTAGCCCTACACTCTCTCATGAAGTGCCTTTTCTTGCCACAGTTATGACATCTCATATTCTTCATCTTATGCCTTGAATTTGATCTATCATGACTTCGACTCCCACTTGGGCCACGTTCCATTGATCTCCCTCTCATCACCGTCAAGGCTTCTACCTGTTATGAGCTTGCCAATCTGTCTTCCTTGTTCTTGCATTGACTTTTTTCTTTGAGGATTGCACCACAACATCTTTGAAGTGTAGACTCTCTACAACATTACTATTGGCAATGTTGATGATGAGTTAATCATAAAAATCAAGTAGACTTTGAAGAAGAATCTCTGCACATTCATTTTCCTTTATCTTCTAACCTAACGATGTAAGCTGAGTGAATAGAGTCAGCAGGGCATTGATATGGTCAATCACTGATATGGATTCTGCCATCCAAAAAGTCTACAATCTTCTCTTTAAGAAAATCTTGGTGTGAAGTGACTTGGCCTTGTACAACTTCATTAGAGTATCCCAAATTTCTTTTGCCATTTTCTTCACTGGAATATTTGATAGAAGCCCGCCTGCTAATGCCAGGTGCAAATTGTAAGCATTATGATAATAACAACAATATGACAAGCTTAGTCATACTAAACAGGTTGGTCAACTTTAGGAATAGCTGTGAGCCACTAGATAGATGTTTAATGATAAATCATGATAAAAAAAAATAACATGATGAAAAACTATGAGAGAGTTTAAGTATTTAAGTCAAGGAACCCAAACATTTATTTATGCATAAAGATTCATGGAGTTAGAAATTAAATTCCACAATTCTATAATTAAAATTTAAATTGAGTAGGATACCATATTGTTAAGTTATTAAAAGCTGTAAGAATTTAGTTTAAGGCTAGAAACCTTTATGTAACGCTTGGAAAGTTTACAACTTTAAATCATGATTTAATCATAATTTAAATTATAAATATTCTTAATTAATGTGTATTTTGAAGGTCTTAATAACTATAAGATTTTAGCGATAATTAATGTTATGCATTCATAATTTTATGTGCGCCTTGTATGAAACACATAGCAAAATATGATAGCATACTTGATTAATTAAAAATAATTATTTAGTGTGCTAACTAAGGCTTTATGATTCGATAACCATATGTGTGGGTCAAAATAATGGCCTTTATAAGAATCTTAGAATATCTAAATTGAGATTATTAATTAAAAAAAAAAAGAACTTTTAACTCATTATAGCTATATGAATTTCTAAGTAATATCAATTTTACAAGAGAAAATTATATCAACTGTAATTAATAGCTCAAACCATGATACAAATATGGTGAGAGTAAAGTTCATGTATGCAAGATCTATCTCAAATTTTAATGAAGACCACTAGTCATAAAAAGAATTGTCTAAGCCACAAGGATTATTGAAAATTGAACAAATCACAATATCTTATTGGTGCGTAGTTAGTTATTTTTACGTGTTAGTTACTATGTAAAATTCATAACAATAATAAAAAGTTAATGGAGTCCAATAATAGTCCTGTACTTGAATTCAAATTTAAATGCAAATTCCAGCAGCCATATTCGGATTACAATTTGAATTAAAATTGATTCACAAAATCCGAATAAATAAATCCATTAGATTCAAAATAACTTAGCACAAAAGATGCCGCGTAAAATAAATAAAATTCAAACATACAAGTCCGAATTTGATTGATTAAAAACCTGGAACTAAATTAAACTCACAAGTTTTACGAATTGGAAGTCATACACAACTTTAGTTCTAAAAAATTTTATTGTTGCTCTTTGAATTAACCCTTCTCCAATAAACATTGCAGGCAATGGTAGAGGATGGAAACTCAAGACTGCCATCGGTACTGTCCTATTAATCCTTTACTCTCTCTCCTTTTTTCTTTTTTTTCTTTTTTTGGGGGGGTGCCTTGTCATTGTTTTTAGTTATAGTTGAACGTGTGCAATAGATATTGCAGATTATATAGTTTCCGATAATATCTTCAATCCTTTCGTTTCACTAAAACTGGTATATGCTAAATTCACCCATTTCTGAATAATCTTAGCACTAATCTGACAGGTATTGTTTCTGGAGGAAGTGCATTATTGCTCTGTTGTATCATAAGTTGCTGCCTTAGATATAAAGTACCTATAAAATCTTGGACAAAGGCAAGAAAAGAAGACCAAGATCTTGAAGAGTTCATCAGAAGCTATGGATATCTAAGTACAAAAAGGTATAGATATTTGGATGTCAAGAGGATGACCAAATCATTTAAAGATAAGTTAGGCCAAGGAGGTTATGGTGAAGTGTACAAAGGAAAGCTACTTGATGGACGTCCTGTGGCAGTGAAAATTCTTAATGCATCCAAGGGGAAGGGCGAAGATTTTATTAACGAGGTAGCGAGCATTAGTAGAACTTCTCATGTGAACATTGTCACTCTTTTAGGGTTTTGCATACAAGGTCATAGAAAAGCTCTCATCTATGAATTTATGCCCAATGGATCACTAGAAAAATTTACATACAAAGACAATCCTTTGCAAACCAACCCATGCTTGGAATGGGAAAAATTACTTGAAATATCCATTGGTGTAGCTCGAGGGCTGGAATATTTGCACAGGGGCTGCAATGCAAAGATTTTACATCTGGACATAAAACCGCACAACATCCTCTTGGATGAAGATTTTTGCCCCAAAATTTCTGATTTTGGATTGGCCAAACTTTGCCCAAGAAAAGATAGTATGATATCAATGACAAATGCCAGGGGAACAATTGGTTACATAGCTCCAGAAGTGTTATGTAGAAATTTCGGAGGAGTTTCATCTAAATCTGATGTCTATAGCTACGGCATGATGATTCTTGAGATGGTTGGTGGGAGAAAGAATATCAACGTGGGAGTAAGCCATACAAGCGAAATATACTTTCCTGATTGGATATATAAACATCTCAAAATCAGAAGCAATCTACAGTTGTGGGGGGACATGACGAGCGAGGAAAATGAGATTGCAAGAAAGATGATCTTGGTGGGGTTGTGGTGCATCCAATCAAAGCCATCAGATCGACCATCCATGAGTAAAGTGATTGAAATGCTGAAAGGAAGCGTCGAAGCCTTGCATATTCCACCGAACCCTTCCTTGTTTTCTCCAAGATCGCCAGAAAAAATCCCAGCTGAACCATTCCCAGAATCTTCTACTACATCAGAGCTATGAAAAAATTAATCTCCTTGGCTTACATTTGTTAAAGATTTAATGTAAAGCTCTTAAAACATCAGAGCTATTAAAACTTCCACTCATGTCATGAAGGATTAGAAACTCTTTTCTATTTTTGTGTTTGGCATATCGGAATGTAAAGCTCTCAACAGCTATAATGTAAAGCAAAAAGCAACTATAATATAAAGCTCTCAATGCTATAGTATTTAAACTTATTTTTTCAAAACCGGTTTGCTAAACACCTATTTATTTCTTTTTTTTTTCCTTTCTACTCATCCGTTGAAACTCATTAGCTGAAAACAAGACTTAACCATTTCAAATTATGAAAATAAGTAACTTACAGAAAGAAAATTCTTAACAATTCTCTCTAATCAAGATTTTAAATGCAATCCAACACTTGGGGAGCGTCTCTTAACACAACATTACATTTTTTTATCCGCTAGGTTTTTGTTTTTTCCACATGTCAACATGGATATAAATGTGCATCATTGAAAACATGAAATTCTAGCAAGTGAATAATTGTTGGTATAAAGTCTGCGGAGATTATTCATTTGGAACGTTGACAGGTCCAATGGGAAATTGTTCCAAGGAGCTCAGTCAGTGCTTTACAGCTTGTCCAACTGTCAAAGAACTATTTAAGACACATAAGATTGTGGGTCCTACTAAGGGTCTAGGCTGTCCTGAGTATGATTTTCCAATGTTGTCCCTCCAGCTGTCGTCTGGCAGTGTTCTTTTTCTTGTTTAAGGTGGTTATCAAAAAAATCAAAAGTCAAGGTCGTATGGTTAGGATTTGTGACCATTATCCCTGGTCAACAAGAGAGCACAGACCAAATGTAACACCCACCTATTTTTATGTAACGGACCACGTTAAGTTAGTAATGATGTTAAGGAATTTTATTAATAAATTATGTTATATGTTATGAAATATGCTTTAAATGTTACTAACTTTTTTTATGTCAAGTTTTATGACAGGTGATGACCGCTTGGAATCGTTGTGCTCAATTGTTCATGATTATTTTAATGTATGTTTAATTATGATGCATGATGAATTGAATGTTTTAATGTATAACATTTAAGGACAGTTCGACAGGCGGAACAGACTGCCAAAGATCGGTAGGCCGAAGGAAACCATCAGCAGGCCAAACTTGGTGGAACCGGCAGGCTGAAGAGGAAAATCGTCAGGCCGAACATGGCTGACGAGCAGTCAGCAGAAATCTCTCCAAATTCATGGCTGAGATAATTATGTTGGAAACAAAGTGCGCAGCGAAATTTTAAAAATTTTTTCATCAGAGTATTTTCCAAAACACAAGTTTGACATGTTATATGTATAAATTAAACAGATCTTACTAACCTCAGTGTGCCGAAGAACCTCCGCGACCTGTGTAGAGAAGTAACGTTCCAGAAGAGCCTCAACCAACTGGTCTTCTTTGCTATTCTCTATCCACAACCGGAGTGAGTGTGGGCTCACACGTACAGCTCTTCCACCGGTGACTCTCCTTCCAACCAATAGAGAGAACCCAAAGCTAGTGTTCGTGATTTGTGAACAAAAGCTCTCAGGGAGTTTTCAGATGCTCACTAGAAGAGTATCACTCTTAATCTCTCAAATTGATCTGAGTAAATCATTAGACTCACTCCCTTTTTATACCTATTGGTCCTTGGGGTCAGTCCATATCAGATTAGGTCTCAAAAATCGAAACAGAATCAAGTTCGGATCAATATCTGATAAGTCTTAGCTGTCGCGGTCGGCATGCCGAACTGTGAGATAGGCAGACCGAACTGGCCAGTTCGGCAGGCCGAACACGTCATCCGGCATGCCGAACTGCCGAGAAAAAATCTCCGCGAATCTTTTATTTTCCACCCGAGATTCTAAAGGATAAAGTCTCAGTTTTGATTCAAATAGCCCAATAGAAAAGATATCTGATCAAAACAAACTTTATCAAGATAATCTCTAAGAAAATAAATCAATTCACAATAATTCTACAAGTTTATCTTGTTCTAATTGTCCAAAATTAAAACAACCGATAAACAGACAAGAATTATCCGAACGCCATAATTCAACAAGTTCATCTTGAACTAATTTCTTACATAATTAATTCAACCGATAAACAAACATGAATTATTTGATTCTTATAAATTTTAAACCAATCTGATAAATCCGACATAAGTCACCAATTATTGGAAAAACACGCCGTGTCGTTACAGGATTTTGTGAGCTAGCAAAGGGGACCAAAATGGACCTATAAAGTTCAAGCTTATGATAATTATGAAACCCAATATCCCAGATATACATTTCACAATTATCAACTCCAACGCTACTCTACTAAAAGCTTGGAGCTGCACTCTCGAATTTTATAGAATTACGAAGCTCGTGTAGCTAAGTCTCCATGACATATCAGAGTGTATCGCATCCCCATATGATCATCCATAATCGGCTTAAGGACAAGTTCTGTCTTACCTTCCCGATTATTTTTATCTTACGTTCCATTGTCTCACCATTAGAAAACTTACCATCCAAAGATAGTATACCATTCGGTTACACCTATGTATCCAAATGGTTGAGCGCTCCAGTTTTCCAATTACAGGACAACGCATATAAGAGGATATCATTACTCCTAAAGAGGAGCTATGGATTCCATATCTATGAATAACAAGTCTACGCTACCAAGAGTCATGCCTCCAACGTACCGGCATGCATGCCACTATAGAGATGTGGGAGTCACCCATTGGTACATCAAAAGACACAAATCGAGACAACGGGCCTATTATTCATCTCAGGATTAAGATACAATACAAATGATTGTCTAAAGTGAATCGATTTGCCAAGACAGAATTATTAATCCAAATCAATTCACTTTATGTCCCGATCCAACACATCGTCACCTATGACAACGCGCCAATGTTTCTATTCACGGAGTCCAACTCCGATGGCCAAGACAAACCATCTCCCAAAAGGGATATAGACAACATAACAATCTTTACATGAATAAAGCGCCCAACTTTATTCCCTCGATTGCGGATCATATATTTTAGACCATCACCTTAAGAGTCGTGTCTACCGCATAATCATCCCATCATATGCCCAACTCTTAAGGTTTAGACTGACAGTCTCAGACTACTGTTTGCTTATCATACATTCAACAAATATGAACGTAAAGAGGACAATATTTGGTATATATAAATGAATAAATTCTTTATTGATAAAAATGTCTCCAAAAACGTATTACATGTTTACTCCTTAGAGCATACATGTCTAACAATCTCCCACTTGCACTAAGTGAGTAAATACTGCAAATTTCGCATCCCCATAGCTTCCACATGCCTTTCGAAGACTCTCCCAGAAAGTGTCTTCGTAAATGGATCAGCTAAATTGTCCTCTGACGCGATCTTGCACACCGTGACATGCCCGCTCTCAACGAAGTCCTTTATCACATGATACTTCCGATCAATATGCTTACTCTTCTTGTGAAATCTTGGTTCCTTAGCATTAGCTACCGCCGCACTGTTATCACAGTACAGTGATACCGCTTTATCCATACCAGGAACTACCTCAAGATCCCCAAGGAACTTGTGGAGCCACACTGCTTGTTTCGAAGCATCACTAGCCGCCACATACTCGGCCTCCATCGTTGAATCCGAAGTGCAATCTTGCTTCGCACTTCTCCAACTGATGGCACCGCCACCCAGAGTAAACACAAACCCCGATGTCGATTTCCTAGAATCCAGGCAGGATTGAAAATCCGAAGCAGTGTATCCTAGAGGAGTTAAATCCTCACCCGAATACACAAGCATATACCCTCGAGTCCTTCTTAGGTACTTGAAAATATGCTTTACCGCAACCCAATGGTTCGGTCCTGGATCCGCCTGAAATCGACTCACAATCCCGACCGCATAGCTAATATCCGGTCGAGTGCAAAGCATGGCATACATGAGACTACCCATTGCCGAAGCATAAGGTACCTTCTTCATGTATTCTCTTTCTTCATAAGACTTTGGAGAGTCTTTCTTAGAAAGAGTAATTCCAGACCTAGATGGTTGCCCACCTTTCTTGGAATCTTGCATTGCAAACCTCCTGAGAATTTTATCTATGTAGCTGGCCTGTGACAAAGCTATCATTTTGTTCTTCCTATCCCGAAAGATCTGGATACCGAGAACAAAATTAGCCTCACCCAAGTCCTTCATGTCAAACTGCTTGGTCAACCATAATTTGACCGATGACAACGCCCCAACGTCATTGCCAATTAGCAGAATGTCATCTACATAGAGTAGTAGAAAAACCACCTTCACATTCTTAATGTGTTTGTAAACACATGGTTCATCCACATTTTGTGAGAACCCATAAGTCTTGATCACTTGATCAAATCTTATGTTCCAAGAATGAGAAGCCTGCTTAAGTCCATAAATAGACTTTAGCAACTTACAAACCTTACCCTCTTGACCCGCGACCTTGAACCCGTCTGGTTGTTCCATATAAATGGACTCATCAAGATAGCCATTCAGAAAAGCCGTCTTGACATCCATCTGCCAAATCTCGTAGTCGAGAGCGGCAGCTATGGACAAGAGAATCCGGATGGACTTAAGCATGGCTACAGGCGAAAAGGTTTCCTCATAATCGATTCCTTCCTTTTGCGTATAACCCTTAGCTACCAGTCTAGCCTTAAAGATTTCGACCTTTCCATCCACTCCTCTTTTCCTCTTGTAGATCCACTTACACCCTATGGGTTTTACCCCTTCGGGAAGATCCACAAGCTCCCAGACCCGATTAGTCTCCATAGACTTCATCTCAATGTTCATGGCCTCTGTCCAGAGTCTTGAATCAACATCCTCCATAGCTTCTGCGTAAGTATAAGGATCCCTGTCATGTTCATCTGGTTCAGCCAAAAAGACCTCCCCATTGAACATATACCTCTCAGGTTGACGCCCGATCCTCCCACTACGCCGAAGCCCCTGAGGTTGTTGTTCAGGTTTGTTTGGTTTTTCTACACCGATCGGAATGGTTTCGTTCGGAACCTCCGGAGTAAACGGATTACCCCTCAACTCCTCAAGCACCACTTTGCTTTGAGGTTTAAAGTCGTTCATGTAACTCTCCTCAAGGAAAGTTGCATTAGTTGAAACCACGACTTTATTTTCCTTTGGGTTATAAAAATAACCCCCTTTAGTCCCTTTTGGATATCCTACAAACACGCAAACTTCTGAACGTGCTTCCAACTTATTCGGATCCTTAAACAGGACATGAGCTAGACATCCCCATATGCGAATATGGTTTAAGGATGTCTTCCGTCTTGTCCACAACTCGTGAGGAGTTTTAGGGACCGATTTTGAAGGCACATTGTTCAAAAGATAACATGCGGTTTGTAGTGCATATCCCCAAAAGGATAAAGGCAATGATGAATAACTCATCATGGACCGAATCATGTCCAACAAGGTCCTATTCCTTCTCTCTGCTACGCCATTCTGCTGCGGAGTACCCGACGCAGTCAAATGGGATAAAATCCCATTCTCTAACAAGTGTCCCAAGAACTTATCAGAAAGGTATTCCCCACCTCGATCAGATCGAAGTGCCTTTATGGGTCTACCCAATTGCTTTTCCACTTCAGCCCGAAACTCCCTGAACTTATCATAAGTTTCGCTTTTGTGGTGCATTAGGTACACATACCCATATCTTGAGTAATCGTCAATAAAAGTAGCGAAGTACTCATACCCTCCTCGTGCCCGGATGTTCATCGGTCCGCAAACATCACTATGCACAAGTTCTAGAACCCCTTCGGCCCTATTGCCCTTAGACCCATATGGTCTTTTGGTCATTTTACCCTCCAAACAAGACTCACATTGAGGTATAGATTCCACCTTTAAGTGACTTAAAGGTCCATCCCTTACCAACCTTTGAATCCTATTTAGGTTAATATGGCCAAGGCGCAAATGCCAAAGATAAGTCTTATTAGAGTGAGAAGTTTTAAGTCTTTTTGAGTCATTATCATTTATCTCAGCATTACGCAATAGGTCCATCTTAGGTTTGATAAAATATAGATTATTTTGCATCCATCCAGAACAGATAAAAGATTTGTTTTTACGAATCACCACTTTTTCATTAAAAGATACCACGTAGGAGTCTTTAAATAAAGAAGATACAGAAATTAAGTTCCTTTTAAATTTAGGAACATAAAAACAATCTCGCAAAATTAAACTCCTATAATTATCAAAATAAAGATGGACATCTCCCATTGCTTCCGCTGAGACCAAGGATCCATCGCCCATCCGAAGCGTTAAGTCTTCACGAAGTAGACTTCTCGTTTCTTTGAATCCCTGCAGAGAAACACAAACATGATTAGTTGCACCGGAATCTATGACCCAAATGTCACTGGATTCCTCAACCAAACAAGTTTCTAAATATAGAAGATCACACCTACCTCCCTTGGAAAGGAAGTCCTTGCAATGCTTCTTTATATGCCCGACCTTACCACAAAAGAAGCACTTAAGCTTCTTTGGGTTCTTCTTTTTCTTCTTCTTGCTCTTGGTAGCAATAGGAATAGAAGACTTCCCACTTTTGGCCCGTTGCTTCTTTCCATTCCCAGAGTTAGGATTGGAACCAGAAGCAGCTACCATATTGGCCTCTCCACCAGCAGGAGACTCCCTGATCAGCAGTTCAAACTCTTGTAACTGTTTCATCAGTTCTGTCAAGGTCATATCCCGTCTATTGCTTAGATTAAAAGTAGCTCTAAACGGAATAAATTCCTTAGACAGAGTCTCAAAGACCATAGTCATCTGAGTTTCAGCATCGATGTCGGCTCCATTGGTTTGAGCCTCAGCGAGGTAACCCATGACCAACATCATGTGCTCCTTTACAGATGTCCCCGGTCTCTGTCTACAGTTTAAGAGTTTTCGAAGCGCCCCTTGCCGCTTTGTTATGGCCTGGCCTCCAAACATGTCCTCAAGATTATCCAAGATCTGCTTCGCAGTCTCATAATCCTGATGTTGAGCCTGCAGCACGTTATTCATGCTAGCCATAACATAGCAGCGGGCCTGATCATTAGCATCTTTCCAGCGGTCGTACGCTTGGAATTGCTCATTACTTGAGTCTCCCGTAGGCTCGGGAGGACAAGGAGTTGTCAGAACATATTTCAGTTTCTCAAAGGAAAGGACGATGTCCAGGTTCCGTTTCCAATCATTATAGTTCTCACCGGTTAATTGGTTTTTGTTAAGTATCGATGATAAAGCGTTTTTAGACATTTTCAATCTACAATAAAGAATCATATACCAAACATAAGCAAACATATATAATAATTTAGTAAGATAACACAAACATGTAAAATCATACAAATGTGTTTATGTGTCAAAACCTTGAAAATATCACAACCTTACAACGATAATTCCCAACTCAGAATTCAACAAGCTCCTAGGGGAGTCATGCCAAATTCAATCAGGAACACGGATCCCCTCCTGATTAATATATGCCATCCAGGACCCGTATGATCCAGCATATACTAATAATCGTTTCTTTGGCCATTAATTTTATTAACAGAGCTCCTAGGGGAGGTTAATAATAAAATTAACGTGAGTGTATAACCATCGTTTTAATATTTTATCCATGATTTATAATCACCACCTAGGGGTGTGCAACCATAAATCATACTAAAATACCTTATCCTTTCAGAGATCCAATCTGGTACATGATAGAAATCCCTTCCTAGGGGTTGGGACCATCATGTTCTTCCTATGGACCAACGATGGAGGCCTTAGGTTCTCTCTTCGAAAACCTTCTCCCACTCAATCTTTTGAAGTCAAGGTTTTATTTTAAAATTATGCATGAACAATTTTAATATGAGCGGCACTCCCTATTCTATATGACATGTTATCAATATACATGGTAAATCATATTATAATGCAGACAAGCAACACAATCAAGCAAAGCTACAAGCACAATAATAATAATAACCGTAATATTATGGTTCCACCCTAGAGAATAGAAAAAACTAAGATTACAAGAGAATAATCGAGACATTTATCGATTCTTCATCCTTGAATCCTCAAGCTGTATCCTTCTTCATGTAATATCCATCTTCAAGTCCTCAATCCCGTATGAATCGAACACTTCATATTTCCGGTCATATCCAAATTTAATGTTTCTCAGAATCGTCCCAAAAATAAAATTAAAACTGCACCAAAAAATTGCACCTTTTCTGGACACCTGGCAGCTCTCGGTCGGCAGGCCGATCTAGGTGATCGGCCTACCGATCATGGAGGTTCGGCCTGCCGAACATGAAGGTTCGGCCTGCCGGCAGAGCACCAAAATTTATGCCCCACTGTCGGCCTGCCGTTCGGTGACCTTCGGCCTGCCGAACTGTGAGGTCCGGCATGCCGACCGAGCAGAAAACCCTCAATCCAGAAAATACAATTTTAATGCAATTCATCAATTTTATTTTCAACAATTCAAAAACATAAAATTAGAGACTCAGGAAATACCTGGAGGCGCCATCATCTATCTTTAAGTTCCGACTTCTCGTTCCGTCTTCTCCGAATAATTATTTAATTACAAAATTCTTACAAATTAAAAATTAAATAATAATTCCTAGACGGAGATGATAGTCCGCCATCTAATTACATGAAAAACCTAGATACACATTCTAACCTCTATGGAACCATAACCGGTATTAATTAATTAATAAATAATTAAACAATAATTTAATCAACCATAATTAATTAATAAACATTCACCATATAATCCATGACAACATATATATTATATAGAAACCTAGAGTGCCATCTCTCTATAAAATTTAATTCAAGCATTGGAGAGATTAAGATCACAAAATTTATGCATATAACATGATCACAAACTTGCAAATTTATGTAAAAACCTTGGCTCTGATACCAATTGTTGGAAACAAAGTGCACAGCGGAATTTTAAAAATTTTTTCATCAGAGTATTTTCCAAAACACAAGTTCGACATGTTATATGTATAAATTAAACAGATCTTACTAACCTCAGTGTGCCGAAGAACCTCCGCGACCTGTGTAGAGAAGTAACGTTCCAGAAGAGCCTCAACCAACTGGTCTTCTTTGCTATTCTCTATCCACAACCAGAGTGAGTGTGGGCTCACACGTACAGCTCTTCCACCGGTGACTCTCCTTCCAACCAATAGAGAGAACCCAAAGCTAGTGTTCGTGATTTGTGAACAAAAGCTCTCAGGGAGTTTTCAGATGCTCACTAGAAGAGTATCACTCTTAATCTCTCAAATTGATCTGAGTAAATCATTAGACTCACTCCCTTTTTATACCTATTGGTCCTTGGGGTCAGTCCATATTATGGGGAAGCACAAAAAATGCAAAAATCTTTGTGGACATAGGAGTTTTTATGATGGTTTTTTATTAAGCTTACACGATGGATTTTAGGAAAAACTGTCATGTAAGCTACATTTTACACGACGGTTTTTTTAAGAAATCGTCGCTTAAGATTTTATATTATACAATGGTTTTTTAAAAAAATCGACATGTAAGATGCTTTCAAAACATGTCAAAACTGGACTTAAAACCTAACTTATACGATGGTAAAAAGCCACCATGTATGCTTCTTTTTGTACTATTAGAATACCTAGAATTTACACTAATGTTGATCCCATGATAACTCCTTCTTTGACTCGCCTACAAACTCCTTGTCCTACTCTAAATCTTTAATGCCCACCTTCCATCCTATTAACATACTTTAGGCAACAATTTTTGCATGGCTCTTCCTCAAACCTTCACTGGGTTGAATAAATGCACGGTGACAACACGGGGTGAAAGATAGGTTTGATAAGCCTAATGATCACTAAAAGGATTACTCTAGATTTTCTCTCATGTTGAAGCTCAGAAAATAAAAGTCACAAAATGACTTCCTTAAATTAGCAAAGTCCTTAGTATGAGATGGGTTTAGATACATCCAATTAACCTTCGGAACTAAAATTGATGAACTTGAAATTCGAATTCTAGTTGCTGAATATCTGCTTGATCACGCCTATAGAAAACTTGTGTTATCACCTTGCAATCAACGCGCTTGAGACCTGCAAACGTACCATGGTGACATTCTAGTGCAAAAATTGTAGTTCAAAATAATTTAATCTAAAAACTTTATATGTTAAAGTTTGAATCAAAGTAGAATTTGACTCACAAAAATCTCTGCAAAACTTCTAGAAAGCTTGAGAAACAAGTTAATTTAGAATGAATCTAGAATAGATTAAGTTCAAATATATTCTAGTCAATACTATTTGCTTTGTTGTTGTTCCTACTATTCCTATTCCCTGATTTCATTTCTAGAAATTAGTAAATCTTTTATTGCTTTTTTCGCAAAAAAATATCCTTTAACAAATTGAAGTTTTGTGTAACAATGTCATTTCTTCATTTGAAAGGTAACAATCAAGTTGATTATCCTCCTCTTCATTGTCAGCCACCAAAGCTGCACCATGGTTCTTCTTGTTATTCTTCAGTTTAATCTCATAGGTTTAATCTCCTTATAAGTAGCAAAGGATAGTGCATTTTTGCTCTTTCTAAAAGTTGTAGGCAAATTTGGTGGCAAGATAAGAAATGAGATGAAATGAACACAGATATTTTACATGGAAAAACCCTCAAAGGAGATGGGGTAAAAAAACCATGGGACAAGTGTAGAAGGATTTCACTATAAAAAATGGGGAGTACAACATTCCCTCTTAATTACACGGACAAAACAATTAGAACGACTCTCTCATGCAAATAGGAGAAATACCTCACAAAAGAAGAAAAATAGAGAAACTAAATTTCTCACTCTAGAGCTACTCTATGAAGAGGATGGAATGAGATGCTCTATGAAGAAAGGTGAGATTTGTTAGACATGTATGCCCTAAGGAGTAAAAATGTAATACGTTTTTGGAGACATTTTTATCAATAAAGAATTTATTCATTTATATATACCAAATCTTGTCCTCTTTACGTTCATATTTGTTGAATGTATGATAAGCAAACAGTAGTCTGAGACTGTCAGTCCAAACCTTAAGAATTGGGCATATGATGGACTGATTATGCGGAAGACACGATTCTTAAGGTGACGGTCTAAAACATATGATCCGCAATCGAGGGAATAAAGTTAAGCGCTTTATTCATGTAAAGATTGTTATGTTGTCCATATCCCTTTTGGGAGATGGTTTGTCTTGACCATCGGAGTTGGACTCCGTGAATAGAAACATTGGCACGTTGTCATAGGTGACGATATGTTGGATCGGGACATAAAGTGAATTGATTTGGATTAATAATTCTGTCTCGGCAAATCGATTCACTTTAGATAGTCATTTGTATTGTATCTTAATCCTGAGATGAATAATGGGCTCGTTGTCTCGACTTGTGTCTTTTGATGTACCAATGGGTGACTCCCACATCTCTATAGTGGTATGCATGCTGGTACGTTGGAGGCATGATTCTTGATAGCGTAGACTTGTTATTCATAGATATGAAATCCATAGCTCCTCTTTAGGAGTAATGATATCCTCTTATATGCGTTGTCCTGTAATTGGAAAACTGGAGCGCTCAACCATTTGGATACATAGGTGTAACCGAATGGTATACTATCTTTGGATGGTAAGTTTTCTAATGGTGAGACAATGGAACGTAAGATAAAAATAATCAGGAAGGTCAGACAGAACTTGTCCTTAAGCCGATTATGGATGATCATATGGGGATGCGATACACTATGATATTGCATGGAGACTTAGCTACACGAGCTTCGTAATTCTATAAAGTTTGAGAGTGCAGCTCCAAGCTTTTAGTGGAGTAGCGTTGGAGTTGATAATTGTGAAATGTATATCTAGGATATTGGGTTTCATAATTATCATGAGCTTGAACTTTATAGGTCCATTTTGGTCCCCTTTGCTAGCTCACAAAATCCTGTAACGACACGGCGTGCTTTTCCAATAATTGGTGACTTATGTCGGATTTATCAGATTGGTTTAAAATTTGTAAGAATCAAATAATTCATGTCTGTTTATCGGTTAAATTAATTATGTAAGAAATTAGTTCAAGATAAACTTGTTGAATTATTGCGATCAGATAATTCTTGTCTGTTTATCGGTTGTTTTAATTTTGGACAAATTAGAACAAGATAAACTTGTAGACTTATTGTGAATTGATTTATTTTCTTAGAGATTATCTTGATAAAGTTTGTTTTGATCAGATATCTTCTCTATTGGGTTATTTGAATCAAAAATGAGACTTTATCCTTTAGAATCTCGGGTGGAAAATAAAAGATTCACGGAGATTTTTTCTCAGGAGTTCGGCCTGCCGAATGACGTGGTCGGCCTGTCGAACTGGCCTGTTCAGCCTGCCGATCAGCAGGAGATAAGATTATGCTTTTTTACGTGGATCTTATCAGATATTGATCTGAACTTGATTCTGTTTCGAGTTTTTGAGACCTAATCTGATATGGACTGACCCCAAGACCAATAGCTATAAAAAGGGAGTGAGTCTTATGATTTACTCAGATCAATTTGAGAGATTAAGAGTGATACTCTTCTAGTGAGCATCTAAAAACTCCCTGAGAGCTTTTGTTCACAAATCACGAACACTAGCTTTGGGTTCTCTCTATTGGTTGGAAGGAGAGTCACTGGTGGAAGAGCTGTACGTGTGAGCCCACACTCACTCCGGTTGTGGATAGAGAATAGCAAAGAAGACCAGTTGGTTGAGGCTCTTCTGGAACGTTACTTCTCTACACAGGTTACGGAGGTTCTTCGGCACACTGAGGTTAGTAAGATCTATCTAATTTATACATATAACATGTCAAACTTGTGTTTTGGAAATTACTCTGATGAAAAATTAAATAAAATTTCGCTGCGCACGTTGTTTCCAACAAGAATGAGGTGCTTAAGCCCTTCCTCCAAGCCCCCTTATATAGGCTCCAAGAGTGAACCATGGCCACAAAAAACTTGTGGCTAAGAATTGGCCAATTTGTGGCCATTCATTTTACTTGGCCACCATTTAGCCACTTGGCTAAATCTAATCCACATAAATTTGTGGACTTGAACAATAGGCCATGGACCTTGATAATTTTGGGTCTTTGGGCCTAAGCCTAACCTAACATTTCTCCCACTTAGAGATTTGATTGAGAATCAATTATGTCTCCATGCCATCCTATCTACCTTGTCACTGCCATGCTGCTTACATTTTTGCTAGGCCACATGAGAATCTACACCATTTGAACTTGTCAGTATTTACTGGCTTGGTCAATGCATATGCTAGGTTCTCCTTGGTGTGAATCTTCTACATATCAATGCTTCTTTCTTCCAATACTTCACGAATATAATGAAATTAAACTCCTATGTGCTTTGTCCTAGAATGAAAGGCTAGATTTCTTGCAACGTACAAGGCGTTCTGACTATCACAAAACAAAAAGATCTTCTCTTCTTTGCGCCCGAGCTCCTCCAATATCCTTTTAATCCATATTGCTTCCTTGCAATCTTGTGTAGCTACCACGTATTTTGCTTCTGTTGTAGATAATGCAACAACTGATTGCAGTTTTGAAATCCAGCTTATAGCTCCTCCTGTAAGTGTGAATATATGGCCTGTAGCAGATTTTTGTTATCTAGATCACCTGTAAAATTTGCATCCACATAACCCTTGACAGTAAACTTCAATTTTCCATAGCATAACGCAGCATCTGAGGTACCCTTAATGTATCTCGGGATCCTCTTGATAGTACTTCAATGCTCTTTACCAAGACTCGATATATGCCTACTAATTGCTCCCACTGCTTGTGCAATGTTTGGTCTTGCACAAATCATAGCGAACATTAGGCTACCCACTACTGATGCATACGATACACGAGACATTTCCTTCCTCCCTGCTTCATTGCTAGGACACATCTTGGAGGATAACTTGAAATTAACAAGAAGAGGGATAGAGATTGGCTTACAATCTTGCATGTTAAAGCGCTGCAAAACTGTCCTCATGTAATTCTTTTGAGAAAGCCAAATCATCCAATTATTTCTGTCCCAATGAATTTGCATCTGTAGAATCTTCTTTGCTAGTCTTAAGTCCTTCATATCAAATTCTCTAGCCAATTGGGCCTTCAATTTTTGGACCCGATCTTTGTTAGGGTGTGCGACCAACATGTTGTTAGTTGGAAAAATAGTATGTAGGGGAATTTTAAAAAAAAATTAATACCAAAGTATTTTTCAAAAAATAAGTTTGACACGCTATATGCATAAATTAACCAAATCTTACTAAACTTGTTTGCTGAAAAGTTTTCACAATCTATGAAGAGAAAGGCGTGCTAAAAGAGTCTCAACCAACTGGTTTTTTTTGTTATTTCTATCCACGACCGGTGTGTGTGTGTAGGCACACTCGTACAGCTTTTCCCTGGTGACTCTCCTTCCAACCAATTGAGAAATACCTAGAACTACAATTCGTGATATGTGAACAATAGCTCTTTAGGGGAGTTTCAGAGACTTACAGATAAAGTGCTCACTATAGATTTCTCAACTAATTTAAATAACTAATGAGTCTCACTCCCTATTTATAGAGTTCATCCTTTGGTTGGTCCTTATTAGATAAGGCCTCAAAAATTCAAATCTGGATCAATATCTGATATAAACGTGTGAAAACACGTGATCAGATTATCGTTCGGTCGGCAGACCGAATTAATAGATTGGCCTGCCAAACTTACTCCATCGACAGGACGATCTTCAGGTTCGTCCTGCCAAACTTATGATAAATGATCCCTATGAATCTTTATTTCCCATTCAAGATTCTTGGGATAGAGCCTTAGTTTTAATTCAAATAACCCAATAAAGAAATTATTTGATTAAAACAGTCATATTTAGATAATCTCTTGAAAAATAAATATTCGTGATAATTCAACAAGTTTATCTTAAATTAATTTATACAAAATTAATTTAACTGATAAATAGACATAAATTATCTGATCCTATGAATTTCAGCCAATTTGATAATTTGACATAAGTCACCAATTTATTAGAAAAGCATGCCGTATCATTACAGGACTTATTATGAGCTAGCAAAGGGGACTTAATGGACCTATATAATTCAAGCTCCTGATAATTATGAATCCTAATATCCCAGATATACATTTCATAATCATCAACTTTAACATTACTCCACTCAAAGCTTAGAGTTACACTCTTGAACTATACAAAATTACAAAACCTGAATTGCTAAGTCTCCATGACATATCATAATGTATCGTATCTCCATAGGATTATCCATAATCAGCTTAAGGATAAATTCTATCTTACCTTCCTGATTATTTTTATCTTACGTTCCATGATCTCACCATCAGAAAACTTACCATCCAAAGACAATATACTATTCAATTACACGTGTGTATCCAAATAGTTAAGCGCTCCAATTTTTCAATAACAGGATAACGCATATAAGAGGATATCAACGACTCCTAAAGAGGAGCTATGGATTCCATATCTATGAATAACAATTCTACGCTATCAAGAGCCATGCCTCCAACTTACCGGTATGCTTACCAACATAAAATGTGGACGTCACCCTTTGATACAACAAAAGACATAAGTCAAGATAACGGCCCATTATTCATCTCAAGATTTAGATACAACACATGTGATTATCTAAAGTGAATTGATTTGCCGAGACAAAATTATTAATCTAAATTAATTACACTTTATGTCCCGATCTAATACATCGTCGCCTATGATAATTCACTAATGTTTCTATTCGTGGAGTCCACCTTCGATGGCCAAGACAAACCATCTCCTGTTAGAGATATAAACAATCTAACAATCTTTACATGAATAAAGCACCTCACTTAATTCCCTCGATTGTGGATCTTATGTTTTAGACCGTCACATTTAGAATCATGTCTTCCGCATAATCTGTCCATCATTTGCCTAATTCTAAAGGTTGAGATCGATAGTCTCAGACTTTTTTTAGAAGTTTCAGAGTAACTAGATATGTATAATTTAGACTAACATTTTTGGATGATAAAAATCCCTAAATAAAGTGACTAGAAGATGGACTTTTTAGCCAATCCCAACATACAAGATCATGATTTGGACATGGATATGCTAGAACCTAGTATATGATGAAGGATTAGTATAAGTCATGGACCAGGAGAAAAAAAGCCTAAAAAAAATGGCCATATTCCTTATCAAGACCTTTAGGGTAGAATAATTAAATGAAAGAAGAACCTTAAGGGTTATAGAGTAGTAGGAGACCCCTAGTTTCTTCCAATTCTTGAAAACGAAAATTTTGTAAGATGGGTAGATTGTAACGTCTGGAAAAATCCAATAATTAATAAGTAAAATTAGTTAAGAATTTTTCATAACTATTCCATTAAGTTTATAAGAAAGTACAAGTTTAGAGTTTATAAGTGTAAAAAACTATAAGAATTATGATAATAACAGCAGTATGAAAAGCTTAGTCATACTAACTAGGTTTGTCAACTTTAAGAATAGTTGCGAGCCGTTAGATAGATATTTAACGATAAATCATGATAAAAAATAACAAGATAAAAAAACTATGAGAGAGTTTAAGTATTTAAGTCAAGGGTTTCTGTGGAAACCCAACATTTATTTATGCATAAAGATTAATGGTGTTACAAATTAAATTCCACAATTCTATAATTAAAATTTAAAGTCAGTAGGATACTATATTGTTAAGTTATTAAAAGCTGTAAGAATTTAGTTTAAGGCTAGAAACCTTTATGTAAAGCCTAGAAAGTTTACAACTTTAAATTGTGATTTAATCATAATTTATAATTATAAATATTCTTAATTAATGTGTATTTTGAAGGTCTTGATAACTATAAGGTTTTAGCGATAATTAATGTTATGAATGCATAATTTTATGTGCGCCTTGTATGAAACACATAGCAAAATATGATTGTATACTTGATTAATTAAAAATAATTATTCAGTGTGTTAAACTAACGCTTTATGATTCAACAACCATGTGTGTGGGTGAAAATAATGGCCTTTATAAGAATCTTAGAATATCTAAATTGAGATTAATTAAAAAAAAGAGCTTTTAACTCATTATAGCTATACGAATTCCTGCGTGATGTCAATTTTACAAGAGAAAATTATATCAATTGTAATTAATAGCTCAACACCATGATACAAATATGGTGAGAGTAAAGTTCATGTATGCAAGATCTATCTCAAATTTTAATGAAGACCACAAGCCATAGAAAGAATTGTCTAAGCCATAAGGATTATTGAAAATTGAACAAGTTACAATGACTTATTGGTGCATTGTTAGTTATTTTTATGTGTTAGTGACTATGTAAAATTCATGACAATAATAAAAAAGTTAATGGAGTCCAATAATAATCTTGTACTTGAATTCAAATTTAAATGCAAAGTCCAGCACCCATATTCGGATTACAATTTGAATTAAAATTGATTCACAAAATCCGAATAAATAAATCCATTAGATTCAAAATGACTTAGCACAAAAGATACCGCATAAAATAAATTAAAATTCAAGCATACGAGTCCGAATTTAATTGATTAAAAACCTGGAACTAAATTAAACTCACAAGTTTTACGAACTGGAAGTCATGCATAACTTTCGTTCAAAAAAATTTTATTGTTGCTCATTGAATTGACCCTTCTCCCATAAACATTGCAGGCAATCGTATAGCTTGGAAACTCAAGACTGGCATCGGTATTGCCCTATTAATCCTTTACTCTCTCTCTGTTTTTCTTTTTTTTTTTTTTTGGCCTTGTCATTGTTTTTAGTTATAGTTGAACGTGTGCAATAGATATTGCAGATTATATAGTTTCTGATAATATTTTCAATCCTTTCGTTTCACTAAAACTGGTATATGGTAAATTCACCAATTTCTGAATAATCTTAGCACTAATCTTACAGGTATTGTTTCTGGAGGAATTGCATTATTGCTCATTTGTATCATAAGTTGCTGCCTTAGATATAAAGTACCTATAAAATCTTGGACAAAGATAAGAAAAGAAGACCAAGATCTTGAAGAGTTCATCAGAAGCTATGGATATCTAACTACAAAAAGGTATAGATATTTGGATGTCAAGAGGATGACCAAATCATTTAAAGATAAGTTAGGCCAAGGAGGTTATGGTGAAGTGTACAAAGGAAAGCTACTTGATGGACGTCCTGTGGCAGTGAAAATTCTTAATGCATCCAAGGGGAAGGGCGAAGATTTTATTAACGAGGTAGCGAGCATTAGCAGAACATCTCATGTGAATATTGTCACTCTTTTAGGGTTTTGCATAGAAGGTCATAGAAAAGCTCTCATCTATGAATTTATGCCCAATGGATCACTGGAGAAATTTACATACAAAGACAATCCTTTGCAAACCAACCCATGCTTGGAATGGGAAAAATTACTTGAAATATCCATTGGTGTAGCTCGAGGGCTGGAATATTTGCACAGGGGCTGCAACGCAAAGATTTTACATCTGGACATAAAACCGCACAACATCCTCTTGGATGAAGATTTTTGCCCCAAAATTTCTGATTTTGGATTGGCCAAACTTTGCCCAAGAAATGATAGTATGATATCAATGACAAATGCCAGGGGGACAATTGGTTACATAGCTCCAGAAGTGTTTTGTAGAAATTTCGGAGGAGTTTCATCTAAATCTGATGTCTATAGCTACGGCATGATGATTCTTCAGATGGTTGGTGGGAGAAAGAATATCAACGTGGGAGTAAGCCATACAAGCGAAATATACTTTCCTGATTGGATTTATAAACTTCTCAAACTCAGAAGCAATCTACAGTTGTGGGGGGACATGACGAGCGAGGAAAATGAGATTGCAAGAAAGATGATCTTGGTGGGGTTGTGGTGCATCCAATCAAAGCCAACAGATCGGCCATCCATGAGTAAAGTGATTGAAATGCTGAAAGGAAGCGTAGAAGCCTTGCATATTCCACCGAACCCTTCCTTGTTTTCTCCAAGATCGCCAGAAAAAATCCCAGCTGAACCATTCCCAGAATCTTCTACTACATTAGAGCTATGAAAAAATTGATCTCCTTGGCTTACATATGTCAAAGATTTAATTAGTTCATAGCGTTTGCATCCTTTGAGGACGGGGCCCTTCGCTCTTTTTTTTTTCTTTTTTTTTTTTTGGGGTGTGATTCCTGTGGGTGGGTAAGGCATTAGGCTTTCATACCTGATTGAAAAAGACCAGCCTTATACATTGAAGTTATGATCATAAGAGCAATTCAGAATCTACGTACAGGGCATCACCCTTTTCAACGTTAAATAACATGACATCAATATAAAAGGGTAAATTGTATCGACACCCTCTATATTTTACCTAAGTTACAGAGATATCCTTGGACCAAAACTAATCACATTGATACCCTTTGAATTTAACTTTGATAATTTTTTGTTTGAAATGACAAAAATATCCTGTTTAATCTCACTCATTGATCTAAAAAATCAAATCTTAGCCATTCGTTTGGAAAAAAAAAAAACACGTTTACACAAATGTATGTTTCATCCAAAAAAAAAAAGATTGCATAGTCCATGTCTCTATGATCTAATTTTTTGGCACCAAGGAGAGAAATTGTCATGTTAAAAAAGATGGCAAAAGATGATCAATCACGATGAAAATTTGGATCCACATTTGTCATTTGACTAGTATTTCATGTCTCTATCGTATGCTACAAATTACAGTCAATTCTATGAATAATTCTTTATGTCCTATAAAGGCTCCATAATTTTTTCATGTTTCGACATAGTAGGTTTATGTCTATTTCATAATCCATAGATTTACACCAAAACAATCATCCAAATAGAGCCATTCCAATCCAAATTAGAAAAAAAAAAGCTTCAAACAATAAAAAACCGAAATGCCCTGCAAATGAACCTTAATCTGTTAACCAGTTCACACAAAATATGTACATCTCGTTCAAGACATCAAAGATTTAGTGGGGAGAAAAACGTAGGCAATCTCCCCTTTTTGGCATAGATGGCAAATACTACCTGCGTCTTCTTTTCAATACTTTTACAAAGATTAAGTGAAATATACAACAAAACCTTAACCACTTGCGTTTGGTGTTGTAGTCCTGCTAGTCCAATTAATTGTCACAGAATCTGGCGAAAGTGGCAACGGGCCATTCTTCAGTAAAACAGTATCATCAGCTGCCGTATCAATCTTCTCTGCCTTCTCTGTGCTGTAATCCCTACTTTGTATTGCCATTAGCTCGTCCTGCACCTCAACCATACAAGGTCTCATGTCCTTCTCATGTTGCAGACACTGAAATGCTAATTCCGCTACAGCCGTTATCATTTTCCTCACCCTAGAGTCTGTATCAAACCCAAGACTCGGGTCAACTAGCTCATGTAATGCATGATTCTGGATCCTGTTCATGGCCATGGTAGACAAGTTTATGTCGTGTCTGTGCCTTGTAATGTCAACAGCAGGCATGGAAGACACAAGCTCCACCAATACCACACCGAAGCTGAAGACATCGCTCTTGCTGGTCAGCTGATAACACTGATAATACTCTGGATCAACATAACCAGGAGTCCCTTGTGGAGCGGTAGATACATGAGTGACATGCGTTGGGAAGAGACGAGACAATCCAAAGTCCGCTACTTTGACCGTGAAGTTGTTGTCCAGGAGAATGTTGTTGGTTTTCACATCGCGGTGAATGATGTCAGAAGCATGGAGATAGGTCAATGCGGATGCGGTTTCTATGGCGATGTTCAATCTAATAGCCCATGGCAATGCACCAGGTTTAGCTCTTGGGCCGTGAAGATGATCAGCAACAGTTCCATTGGGAATGTACTCGTATACCAGGAGGAGTTCATGACAGTGGCGGGACGTGCAGCCATAGAGCGAGACCAGATTTTTGTGACGCAGGCGAGCTAAAATCCCGACTTCGTTCATGAACTGCTCCACCTTCCTGTAATTATTTTCATAGAGACGCTTGACGGCAACTGCTCTCCCGTCTTGGAGTTTCCCTGTACGGGTTCATAGAATCAGTCGAAATTTTAAAATTTCAGTAAATTAGAGTGTTTTTGAAGTGTTAACTAGCACTGGTGAAGTCTCCTATTGTAAGAAACTTTTGATTGTAGTCCTTGTTCCTTTAAAAGGGGTCAACTTGGCAGGTACATTCAAGGATAAAAAGCGCCTGTCCTTACCATAATACACTGTGCCAAATCCTCCATCTCCAAGTTCTTTGGATGAATCGAAACAACTAGTTGCTTCTACAAGTTCTTCATAGGTGAAGAGATGGACTCCAAAATATGTACTTCCCTTCTCGACATCCTTCACTGACACGCTGCCGGAAGATATGTCGCGAGAGAAGAAGGATTTCGGAGCATTTTGGTTTCTTTTACGTCGTAGATAGACGTAGAATACGATGCACATCATTAATACCCCAACAAAACCACCGGCAATACCTGCATATATATATGGAGGAGAGCTGTAAGAAGCTGCCATTGGTACTTGATGAGAAGAGGAGATGTATTTTCTTATTAGAAATTAGAAAAACATAGAGACGAAGAACATAAACAAAATTAGTTTATTACCTATGCCAGTCTTGAGTTGCCAATCCCACTTATTATCTGCGAAGGAAATCAGAGAAGGCAGAAGCCTTAGAGCAATAATAACGCATACAATATGAAAATTTGGACGAAAATTTGGAAAATTCAGGAAACTGTTGCACACAAGAGTCCGTAACTGAAATCTGAAGTATCATGCCAGGAATCAGAACAGGAAGCATGGACTCTAATTGAGGCTCAGATAGCAGCATTATGACTATTGCCCACTAATAATACAACACCGTTATCTAAACAATATCTAGAAGCAAAAACTGTTAAATTAGTACGTAATACCCTTCATCGGATTTTTTTTAAAAAAAAAAAGTCATTTGAAGATTTTCTTTCAAACAGCGGTGTGGATGGAGCAAGGCACACAAGGGAACATATATCTAAGCTGACACATTTTAATAAAAAAAGAGAGAGAGAGAGAGAGAGAGAGAGCATAGAAGGAAAAACAATTGGCATGGCTATAGTTGCTTTATGAAACTACCAAAAGGGAAAATTGCGGACCCCTTAAGATTACCATCATTGCAGGTTTTCTTATGCTGTCGATCATCACAAAAACAAACGAATTTGTTAGCATTGAATCCACAGCACCCGCCGCTTGTCTCACAACTGCTTTAACTCTGTGCAGTCCAATTCAAAAGGAAACCCATTCTCAAGATTTCAGTGTAATTCATATTCAACAAGCTAGAAATCTCAACACCAGAAGCCATATCAGCAGGCACGCGAACTAAAGATTCACACGAATAGTTCATGTGCCGCAATGCCTCCTCATGAAAAGCGGCAAATGAATGGGGGGTTTCATTGCTAGTATAGTCAACTCAATACGTAAAGATGTTGTAAAGGAAAGAAAAATCAACGTTTCTCATGGTAAACAGCAGCATTTGTCACTAGAAAAGAATAGTTTAAGTAAAATATTTCCTTGATGATGTAATTATCGTTAGGAATTCTGAGAACTGGGTTTTCATTACTATAGGTAATCTTAAAGTTCCGATTTCCACTAAAGGATTCTTGTTGACGAGAAAGCCAGAATGGATAACTTATTTTTGGTCTATTTCCACAGGTGGCCTCGAATTTCTCATCTATAGAAAGAGTTGGTTTGGAAAATGAGTTTAAAATGATTATAAGGATGCATATACGTAAAGGCTTGAGGATGTGCATTTGGAAGGAAGACATGAAAATGGCAGAGAAAAGCAGATAAGGAAAGCAAAATTGTGTAGTAGGTGTAGCTTGATAGAGCAGCCTCTTGAGCACGTTGATTTAGCTTTGTTTTATAATTTATGATTTGAGTTTGAAAAGCAGGAAAAGAAGCCAAAAACAGAAGAATGGTTCAAGCAAAGGCAAAGTTATTGTCTCTTTGACATAGTCGAAATTGTTTAAACCAAAATGGGGTCCAAACAAAAATGCCCAAGGACCTCAACAAATTTTAACCAGTAGAAAATGGTACGTCCATTGACAAGCATTTAAGGTTCTATGGTTTACCTAGACTAACCTCTTTATGCTATTTTTGTTGGTCTTAAGAGTAGAAACTGATCAATCCGCGTGGTAGTTGGAAGGAGTATTCAGCAGTTTAATAACATAAATGGACAAAAGACTTTAAAAGCTTTTTAGACCATAGAAGCAGTTTATTTAAAGACGATTCCAAAACGTCACAAGAAAAATTTGTAATCTTTCTCCAAGTTTCATAAGTTTTAAAGATCACAATCAAATGGAACTTAATTTGGCTAAAACTCCAATGATCTGGACAACTTTGAAATTCTGTCATGAAGAATTTTGGACAATTTTTTAACCAATCATAGTCTAAAATATTGTAGAAACCAATATCCCTATTAATGGTGACATCATAATGACACAAATATACCATCTATCTCTTGGACTAAAAAATTAACTAATATTAAATTACCATAAATTAATTAACGTGAATAAACAAGCATTACTGAAGAAACCAAGTATTGTGTCTAATGACACTAATTATTGGACTAGTCAGTGGTTTTGAGTAATTAACCAAAAAAAAAAAAAAAAGGAGAGAGAGAGAGAGAGAGAGAGAGAGAATCTTTTTCGACAGTCCACGCGCACCTAGCAAGTAAATCAACGGGTGGTGGGAACATGTGGAAAATTGGAATAAGTGGACGACCTTGACCCTTTGTGAACAAGCCAATGGTTGGCTGAACCAAAAGCATAAAAAAAAAAAAGCAAATTTCATCTTCACTTAAGGAAACATCACCATCGTGAATCAAGTCGTCATATGACGTTCCAACTAGCCAAATTTACAAGTATAATTGGCCTTCTGACCTCCACTTGCAAAGGTATTTTTATTTATTTATTTATTGGCTTCTAAAAGATTTTGATATTAGCTTCCAAACTTGGGTTTGTTACGAACTCAATAAGAAATACGTCCAATATCAAAACAGACCCGAATCCCAAATCTATTCTACCCAAAATTGGAAATTCATCTTTGACATGGATCAAAACAAACAAAAAAACAAACGGAGAAAAAAAAAAGTGAGAGAGAGAGAAAGAGAGAAGAAAAGCAATCCAAAACTGGATCTTGGACGTAGAACAGCAGAGAATCTATCCAAACTTGTGCATTAGAATTTGGAACATTTAAATTTTAATTTAGCATATTTATTTCAAATTCAACTTTGTTTTATCCTAAACCTCAAGTAAGTTAAAGTGGTAACTTTATTCACAGCCTATATTAAAACTTCCACTCATGTCATGAAGGATTAGAAACTCTTTTCTTTTCTTGTGTGTAGTACACCAGAGTTTAAAGCTTTTAGCAGTAACGATGTAAAGCAAAAAACAGTTATAATATAAAGCTCTCATATGCTATAGTATTTAAACTCATTTTTAGAAAACAGGTTTGTCAAACAACTACTTATTTATTTTTTTCTTCTAATCCGTTGACACTCATTAGCTGAAAACAACACTGAATCATTTCAAATTATGAAAATAAATAACTTACAGAAAGACAATTCTCTTAACAATTCTCTCTAATCATGATTTCAAATGCAATCCAACACTTGGGGAGCCTTTTAACATTTTGAACCAAAAACATTATATTTTTTTTTATCCGCTAGGTGTTTTTTTTTTTTTTCACATGCCAACATGGATATAAATGTGCATCATTAAAAAAATGAAGATCTAGCAAGTGAATAATTGTTGGTGTAAAGTCTGCGGAGATTTTTCTTAGCTTATTTCATTTGGACCGTTGACAGGTCCAATTGGAAATTGTTCCAAGAAGCTCAGTCAGTGCTTTACAGCTTGTCCAGCTGTGAAAGACTATTTAGTGTTGGGGAATTAGGCGACTCCTAATTCCAAGGATCGCAAGAACGAACAATTGCAGAAAATAAATAGGAGAAAAGAAGAAAAAGAGACACCAAATTTTTATACAGGTTCGTCCAAATTTGAGACTACGTCCTGTTTCTGCCGCTTGCAGATTCCACTATGATGAAGGAGATTACAGATTACAAGAGTAGTTTCTCACACACTCACAAATTGTGCTTACCAAAACTCTCTTCTATCTAACACCCAATGGGAATTTTTCTCTCTCTCTCAAGGATGGAGCTCTCAAGAATTTTGCCTCTCACAAAATTATACCACTCACAATTTTCACACACAGTTTCACACAAACAACCCTAGCCACCTTGTGTCTATTTATAACCAAAGGAGGAGAAAATAGCAACTAATGGGAAACCCTAGTGGTTTCCCGTTTTTGGGACCTTTGAATTCGACTTTGATTCAAAACACATCGCGCAGCACAGCGCGTCAGCGCCGCGGTGCTCGAAACGAGCGCTGCGGCGCTCCCCTGCGGCGCCTAGGCGCAATTCTCCTGGCGCCTAGGCGCTCACCACTCGAAGCCTCGGCGTAAAACCCTTGGCGCCTAGGCGCTTGCCACATAGCGCCTAGGCGCAATTCACCTGGCGCCTAGGCGCTCTCCACATAGCGCCTAGGCGCTCTTGTCCTGGCGCCTAGGCGCTCTTCACCTGGCGCCTTCGCCCCAGCGCCGCGGCGCTCTTCTACCAGAGCCGCAGCACTTGCTCCCTGCCTTCGAGGACGCGATTTTCTCCCTTTTCCTTCCTTTTGCTGGGTTGTCTACTTGATTTGGCTCCATATATGCAACAATCTCCCACTTGGAGACTAATCAATCACCATGTCTCCCACTGCAGCGGCAACGACTTCTCACGCCTCTTGGAGAAGTCCAACTGAAGTTGCGCACAACTTCAGTTTCTCAATCGGATCCATCTTGGTGAGCATATCTCTGGATCCTTTTACCACCCACCTTGCCTTATACCGTTTGCTGCCAGCACTTTTATTTTTTACCCGGTATACCCTTTTGTTGTGCAAGGACTTTTTACCCTGTGGTAACTTTACCAGTTGCCATGTCTGATTGGACATTAAGGAATCCATCTCATCCCTCATGGCTAACTCCCACTTGACCGAATCTCCAGCCTCCACAGCTTCATCATAGCTTTCTGGCTCACCTTTATCGGTCAACAAGATGTAATGCAGAGATGGGGAGTATCTCTGCGGCGGTCTAATTGTCCTGCTAGACCTCCTGACTGGTGTGGCAGGAGTCCTCTGGTTTCCTTCTGGAGCTATGTTTTCCTGGTCTTCAACCTCTGGATTTTGCACCTCCACTTCAGGCAGATCCTTTAATGGAATCACCTCAGGCTTCTTATCTTCAGAACCTGAACCCCTGGAGTCCGTGCTGTCTCTGTCCTTGTATAGAACACCTTCGTTGAAGATCACATCCTTGCTCCTGATAATCTTCTGGCTTTGGTCATCCTAGAGACGATAACCAAACTCAAGTCCGCCATAGCCAACCAGAAAACACTTCTTTGACTTGGCATCTAGTTTACTTCTAGCAGTAGAATCAATGTGCGCATAGGAAACACAACCAAACACTCTCAAGTAAGAGAGATCCACCTGTTTATGGCTCCAGACTTCTTCCGGTAGCTTGAACTTCAGCGGTGTGGATGGACTTCTGTTGATCAGATGAGCGGCTGTGTTAATTGCCTCAGCCCAAAACATCTTTGGCAGCCCTGCATGCAACCTCATGCTTCTGGCACGCTCGTTTAAAGTCCTGTTCATCCTCTCAGCTACCCCATTCTGTTGTGGTTTTCCTGGAATGGTCTTCCTCATCTTTATCCCATTCTCAGCACAGTACCGCCTGAAATCTTCACCTAGGTACTCTCCCCCATTGTCAGACTGCAAGCACTTCACCTTCAAATCTGTCTCGTTCTCCACCATGGCTTTCCATCTCTTGAAAGCATCGAACACATCAGATTTATTTTTCAGAAAGTAAACCCATACCTTCTTGCTTGAGTCATCAATGAACGTCACATAGTATTTTGCGCCGCCAAGGGAAGTCACCGGCGCAGGCCCCCACACATCAGTGTGAACAAGCTCCAATCTCCTGGACTTAGGCTCTCTACCCATCTTTGAGAAACTGACTCTCTTCTGTTTACCAAAGATGCAGGCTTCACACAAACTGTGATCAACAGTTTTCAAACTCGGCAGTTTTCCTTTGCAGTGAAGCACCTTCATACCCTTCTCACTCATGTGACCGAGCCTATAATGCCATAGCTCAGTATTGGCAGCAGAATCAGCAACTGCTAGGGTATCTCTGCAACTAGAGTTCATGTAGAGAGTTCCAGCCTTGCGTCCCCGAGCAATAACCATCGCTCCTTTCGTGACTTTCCAACCTCCACAATTGAAGGTTACTTTATGTCCATCATCATCCAGTTGCCCCACCGAAATCAAGTTGCGCATTAACTTAGGAACATGTCTCACCTTATGAATCTTCCATACCGACCCATTAGGCATTTTTAAACTGACATCTCCAATGCCAACTATATCCAAAGGTTCTCCATCAGCGAGATAAACCTTACCATGATTTCCAGCAACGTAGTTCTCTAGGACATGACGGTGTGCTGTGGTGTGGAATGATGCTTCTGAGTCCATCACCCACGAATCAAAAGAACTGTCGACAGACAAGATTAAAGCATCCTGTTGCTCTTCAGTGGCGGCGTTGGCTGCGTCATTAGTCTTGTCTTCATTCTTCCTTGGAGCCCTGTAGTTCTTTTTCAAGTGGCCCGTCTTCCCACAGTTCCAACACTCCATAATCCTACCGTTCCTTGACTTGCTTCTCCCATTCCTCGACTTGCCTCTCCTGCCATTATCCCTGTTGGATTGCCTATCAAGTTTCCTGCCCCTATTATCAACATTAAGGGCCGAGTTCGACGAAGAGGCTTCTCCTGAGTCCTTCCTGCGAACTTCTTCCGCCAGAATAGAATTTCTGACATCAACAAACTTTAATTTGGCATTTCCAAGCGAATTTGTAATGGCCACCCTCATGGGTTCCCAGCTATTCGGTAACGAGGCCAAGAGGATTAGAGCATTGATCTCATCATCGAATTTAATCTCTACCGAGACCAATTGGTTTAGAACGGTGTTGAAACTGTTCAGGTGCTCTACCACCGAGGCACCTTCAGACATCTTTAAATTAAAGAGCTTCTTCATGAGATGTACCTTGTTATTGGCTGAGGGCTTCTCATACATCTCTGACAGAGCCTTCATCATCCCTGCTGTAGTGGTCTCCTTCGCAACGTTGTGGGCAACGTTCTTTGACAAAGTCAAACGGATCACACCGAGTACCTGTCTATCAAGGAGACTCCACTCCTCATCCTTCATGCCTTCGGGCTTATTACCCAAGGGCAAGTGCAGTTTCCTGCTGTAGAGATAGTCTTCAACTTGCATCCTCCAATAGGAAAAATCTGAACCATCAAATTTGGTGATGCCGGCTGCCATACCTTCTTCTCCAGTCATCGTTCTTGATCAAAACCTCCGCTCTGATACTAGTTGTTGGGGAATTAGGCGACTCCTAATTCCAAGGATCGCAAGAACGAACAATTGCAGAAAATAAATAGGAGAAAAGAAGAAAAAGAGACACCAAATTTTTATACAGGTTCGTCTAAATTTGAGACTACGTCCTGTTTCTGCCGCTTGCAGATTCCACTATGATGAAGGAGATTACAGATTACAAGAGTAGTTTCTCACACACTCACAAATTGTGCTTACCAAAACTCTCTTCTATCTAACACCCAATGGGAATTTTTCTCTCTCTCTCAAGGATGGAGCTCTCAAGAATTTTGCCTCTCACAAAATTATACCACTCACAATTTTCACACACAGTTTCACACAAACAACCCTAGCCACCTTGTGTCTATTTATAACCAAAGGAGGAGAAAATAGCAACTAATGGGAAACCCTAGTGGTTTCCCGTTTTTGGGACCTTTGAATCCGACTTTGATTCAAAACACATCGCGCAGCACAGCGCGTCAGGGCCGCGGCGCTCGAAACGAGCGCTACAGCGCTCCCCTGCGGCGCCTAGGCGCAATTCTCCTGGCGCCTAGGCGCTCACCACTCGAAGCCTCGGCGTAAAACCCTTGGCGCCTAGGCGCTTGCCACATAGCGCCTGGGCGCAATTCACCTGGCGCCTAGGCGCTCTCCATATAGCGCCTAGGCGCTCTTGTCCTGGCGCCTAGGCGCTCTTCACCTGGCGCCTAGGCGCCTTCGCCCCAGGCCCGCGGCGCTCTTCTGCCAGAGCCGCGGCGCTTGCTCCCTGCCTTCGAGGACACGATTTTCTCCCTTTTCCTTTCTTTTGCTGGGTTGTCTACTTGATTTGACTCCATATATGCAACATTTAGGACACGTAAGATTGTGGGTTCTACTGGGTCCAGGCTGTCCCGAGGATGATTTTCCAATCTTGTCCCTCCAGCTGCCGTCTGGTGTTGTTCTTTTTCTTGTTTAAGGTGTTTATCAAAAAAATCAAAAGTCAAGGTCGAATGGTCAGGATTTGCGACCATTCTTCCTGGTGAACAAGAGAGCACACAACGAAAGCTCAATTGCCCAATTGTATGGAATAGTTAGGAGATCATAACCCTTTTGGCAAGGATTTGAGATCATGAAACCAGATAGGTGCATGAGAGTCGATGTGAGATTTTGCTTTTTTCTGGAATTTCCAACAGTTTTGTAGAATTTATAGTAAAAAAACAAAAGTCAAGAACCAAACTCTGATGTGGGTTCAATTTAATGAACACCAACACATTAACTCTCAACAGTCAAAATTTAGTAGTAGCAAATTTACTTGACATTCAGCTTTGTTTTATCCTAAACCCAAGATAAGTTTAAGGGGTATTTTAATTGAGACAAGTGAGGGCAGCTTATTTGGTTTGAATTCCATTCACCCTAATCATAGATTGAAGGTTCGAGTCATGCTTAGCCCTACTCAAAAGTGATGACATTCCCCTTCCCCTTGTATTGAAAAAAAAAACTTAATTGAAAGCCTTTGTTATAAATTCCACTACATAATCCACTCATATTATGCAGAATTAGAGATTCCACAATAACTTAGAGAAGACAATGAAGGCAATTCAAATCATAAAATCATAATTAATAAGGTAATTCAACATTGTTATAGTATTTTTCTCACAACATTTAAATTTAAACCATTTTAGTTCAAATTTTTGCTTTAAATTGCGATAAAAAATATTCCAAACATTTAACAATCCTCTATAATAAAAATTTCTAGGGTATTTAGCAAATGAATTTTGAACTCAAAAAATGAAAAAGTCTTTGTTTTTAAAAAATAAGAGCTTTATATTATAGACGATTCAAATTTATGAGTTTGAAATCACTTACCAAACACAAAATTCAAATTCAATCCAATTTTGGGGAACTTTTCTGAACATTTTTAAGCAAAACATTGCCTTTTTCTTTTTTCATACACCGATAGGAATATAAATATGCATTAACGATAAAAATGTTGATCTGAAGTCTAAGGGCATATTCGTAGCTGTTTCATTTGGACCATTGACAAGTCCAATCAAGAATTGTCCTGAGGAGCTGCATTAATAGGTTTTGAAGTTGTAACAAATTACTTAGAGCCTAATTAGTTGAAGGGTTTACATGATCTGAACTTAAAATCTACATTGAATCAACTTTTGACAATTAAAAACTCAACCATTTCAAACAATGATTTAACAGTTTGAACTCAAAATTGCTTCTAAATTCAGAATTACCTTTTCCTTATTTTCAAGATTTTGAACTCAATTTTCAAAATGCACTTTTCATAGTTCTTATTTCAAACAAAAAAGTTCAAATCATCATAACTATTTTTCACCATACACAAAGAATTACAAGAAACAAAATCATCATAACTATCGTTCACCCTACACAAAGGATTACAAGAAACGATCTTCCTGATAAGATGGTTGTGGGGTTGGAAGGGGGGACAAGAAGCCCCTCTTCTGGAGGTACAACAGATCCACCTCCAGCGCTGCAATTGTGAGAAGCAAAGAATTGGGTGCCGCAGCACTAGGAAGCTGAGGCCACAGCATCCGATCGCAAATCAATATTATCTTTTGATAAGCTGATTTCTTTTTTTGTGTAGTCCTATAAATAAGAGATGCTAAAACCTATTTGTATGACACTGAAAATTAAGAGAGATAAGAGAAAATTTTTGAGAGACGAAGTGGAATTTTCATTATAAGCATTTTCATCATTATAGTGAATTATTTTGCGTAATTTAAAATAGACATAACTTTTTTATTGGAATTTTCATTATAAACATTTTCATCATTATAGTGAATTATTTTACGTAATTTAAACTAGACATAACTTTTTTATTGAGGGTGAGCTATTATAAATTTTTTGTGTGTTTTATTTTTGTTTATTTTTGTTTTGTTGCTGCTCTCCTAATAATTAGGGCGTGTAATTTGCAATACTTATCACACGTTATGTTGTGAGTCCTGCCATGGGTTCGGACAGTCCCGTGGCTTTTCCAATCATGTTCTTCAACTGCTGCCTGGCAGTGCTAGTTTTTCTTGTCTAAAGGGCTTTTAAAAAAAATCAAAAGTCAAGAAAATCAGATTGTCAGGGTTCGTGACCTTTCTCTATGGTCAACGAGAGAGTACACACCTAAAACCCCATTACCAAATTGTATGGCATAGCTAGGAGACTATAACCTCTTGGAAAAAATTTATGTTCATGAACCAAGATGAATGAATGTTACACGGTATGAAGATAGAACTTTGCCAAAAATAACTGAAGAGACCCATATGTAACTTAAATTAAAAAAAAAAAAAAAAAAAACACTTGGGGTGTAAGGATTTAAACACTACAGTAGAATCAGACAAAAATTCATTATTAGACAATACTTACAGCCATATATATTGGGAGACGTATAACCAGATTTACATGAACTTTTAGTTTTCTTTTTTGGTTGCCTGAGTTTAAGAGTTAATTAAAACGTTAGTTGCTTTTCATGTTTGGAAAAGACCTGCTATTCTAACTTCTATTGGATGGTTGAAAAGAGGGGGAAAAAAGGGTTAAAAGCTTCTTTTCAAAGAAAAAAAAGGGTTCAAAGCTTATTCTGAAGTTACTGGATATATTAGTCGAAAAGAGGTTGTATATTTATTCCTTTTTATTTTCAAGGGAAATTGAAAAAGTTTTCGAATAACATACAAGCGAAAAACGCAGCGGTAATAGGAGATTCACCTAGCGAATGGTGCGATCCCTATCAAATAGCCAAAACATAGTTTGAATTATGAAAACTAATGATTTATAGGGAATTCATTTGTTAAACAAAGTAACTGAAATCGACTTGTGTTTCAGTTAAATACAATGGAAAGATGAATAGCGCGTTTTCTAGCGTTGTGATGAAACTGTAACTCTAATTCTTCCAAACCACCACGCCTCAATCGTATTGATCGTTGTTAAATTAAAAGGTTCTTTCGAATGAAAATAAAGAGAAAGAAAGTTGAAGAGGAAAATATGCGTACCAGAACGAGAGGAACAGTTTATATCGTACTCTGTTCCGTCAGGGCAATAGCAGGTAAAAGCTCCGCTGATATTATTAGTCCCGCATCTCCCATCTGAATTCGTGCATGTGCTACAGACTGGCAAATTCATATAAAGTACGTCAAAGCCTTGTCTCGAAACATTCTTCAGTTTCTCAACTCCATCCTCTTCAGATTTCTCAATCTCATCAAGTGCAGTCTGGAAAACCGGAAATTGGAGGACGCCGCCGCTGCATGCGTTGATGAGCCCCATACTTTCCAAAACTCCAATCTGTAAAGAATCGTGTGCGTAGTAAGAAATCCGTTCCTTATCGTCTGAGCAAGAGAAGTTATTCGGAATAGATACAGATTGTCCAACTTCCTCTGGCTTCGGGCAGTCATAGAATAAAGTGAGGTTTACAACATTTGCAGAGAAGTTTACCAAGGAAACATGATCGAGAGTGGTGTTGAAATTTGTTCTTGGCAAACAAGGATCATTCCATAGATCCGTCCTCGCTAGAGTCATGGTGTCAATTGATTGATTAACGTCGAGTACGCGGTAATCTAGGCCATCCATATTGATAACAGGGTATTCTCTGTTTTTGCAACTAAGCTTAAAGCCATCATGACCGCAGTTTTTTGGTCTGTCATCTCCCCAGAACGGGAACGTGAGGTTTTTTATTTCTCCGCACTCGTAAGGACGGCCACATGTTGTAAAATTCCCATTGTCTTCACAGCGAGATGAGGGGAAGGTCAAGAAGATGAAGATGGCGAAGAGGGATTTTAAGAAAAAGGGCAATTCCATAAGTGAAGGCTAAGCTAAGTTCTCATAGAGATATTCTGGTTTTGATCCATGTTGATGAAGAATGGTCATGAAAAGAATAACAAATTACTAAATACTTGGTTTGGTCAAATGAAGTGAATGAGACGTCGGAAGAGTTTGATTCTCTTAGAAAAGGATAAAATAATCAAATAAGCACGCAAATAAGATTGTTTTAACGAAGACTAGTGTATGTTAGGTGGCTTTCTCAGAAATTTCCTACATGAGAAAGAGACAAGAGAGAAGGCCCGACGTAAGTTTGACTTGGATTAAAGAGCTCTGTTTGGTTGAACACAAGGGAGGCTACACACGTAACCAGCCTTAAATGGACACAACTCTTTCCGCCTGAAAATGTAAAATAGCCAAAGTGCAATGAGGAAGACACTACCGAGTTTCCTTAAGGATAGTGATATTCTAAATTTGGTTTTATGGGAAATTATGACTTTTTAGTTCTTATTTAGAACTAGATTTTTGGAAATATTTAATAGGACAAGTACTCTATTTAGATTTTTTTTAATAACCATTAAAAATATTAAAATAATAATTATAAAAATCTAATTAAAATTTAGTTTGAGTTTTAATGTTTTCTTATTCTGTAAAAGACTAAAAGAAAGGTTGAAGTTCTTCTCAAAGCTATCCAAATGTTCATGAAAGCAATTTTCAGAAAGCAATGTCAAACATAAATGTGCAAGTTGATGATTCTTATTAAGAATGGCAGCAAAGCAGGGTGGGATTGGGAAATACTTTTCCGATCCTATCCTCTTCCCGAACGATCCCCATCCCCACCCCATCCCAAACCCAATCTCAGTTACATATATGCATCGAGGGAGTTGAGGAATTCCTGTTGTATTGTATGGACCTTTTCCATAACCACCACAATTTTAAATATCTTATTTATTTTGACAAAAAAAATTGAAAAAAATTTGAAACAAATGGTAAGCTGAAATCATTCTTAAATTCAATCAAATTAATGTTTTCACAAAACAAAATAAACTCTAATAAAATATATATAAAGAATAGTATTAGGATTAAAGGTTAATAATCAAGGCAAGGACGGGGAGTATTTTATCCATCCACTCTGACGGCTTCTACACGAAAACGAGACGCTATTCTCACGAGGGATTTTGAAAACTAGACTTAAAAGAAAAACTGATTTTGGCAAAATGAGCTTTTTTTTTGGGCAGTTTTTTGACGAAAAAAAATTCTTTTTGAACATGAAAAGAGTTTTAGTTTTTTTTTTTTTTTTTTTTTCATTCTGTTGAGGTTTCTCTCATCGTTATAGTTATTTTCGTCTTTTTTTCTGAAAAAAATGAAACAGTTTAATTGCCTAGAAAATCGTGTTTTATTTGCCAAAAAAAAGAGGCCATTTACCCAATTAGAAATTTTTTTTTGCCCTTTCGTCAAAGTCTCCCTATTCTTATTGAAAGATTTTGAAGAAAGGGACAAAAAAAATTTTGAATTGAGTAAAAGTCCTTTCGTCAAAGTCTCTCTATTCTCATTGAAAGATTTTGAAGAAAGGGACAAAAAAAAATTTGAATTGAGTAAAAGTCCTCTTTTTTTTTAAACAAAAAAAATACACTTTTTTGTGCAGGTAAACTGTCCTAGTTTTTTTTTAAAAAAATAAGAAAAATGACTGTAGCAGAATAAAGAACCTCAACAGGATAAAAAAAAAAAAACTAAAACTGTTTTGATGTCTAAAAAACTTTTTTTTTGTCAAAAATTGTTCAAAAAAATCATTGACCAAAAATTGTTTTTTCAAGAAGTTACTTTTAAAAATCTCCCCTCCCGTTCTACCAGGGGTGGGTCCTCGTGGGGCCGTCCTCACAGGAAAAAAAAATGTCATATTTAAAAATATCTTATTGTCTGGGACCAAGTAAATGAGTCCGTTGTTCATATTTTTTTAATGCCCTTTTAGCTAACAAATTAATTTTTAATTGATGTGGAAAATGACAGCAGCTCAACCTCCACTAATAGGTAATGCAATGTGTACGAGAGTTTGATGATTTTTATCGGATGACTAAGGAGGAATTGGTGAATTTTATTAGAAGTTAAAAGAGAAGTTGGAATTTTGGGGAGTGGACCAAATCAAACCGAGGAGGAGAAGACGCGTTTCACCTTTCTTTGCGTTTGCTGAGAATGGAACTATTTTCTCATATAATTTTCGTGTCACCACCATGGAAGACCTATTCAAAACTTTTCCTCTAAATGATGGGTTTTTGTTTAATGGATGGACATGTGAAGAAATGTCAAGGAAGTTAGCTATGACGACGAGTTCCGAAATACTAAAAAAAGAATCAGAGAAGGACCTAATAATAAAATTTGTGAAGTCATGACGAAATTTAAAATAGAATAATATTAATCCAATTATTACATTGTCACTACCTATTAGTTTAGCTCATTAAACAAAAAGTAATTCCAAATCCAGAATAGCCGGTGATTGACTAATAACTTGACTATTGGAAATTATTTGTTTCTCTTTCTAAGAATAATTAATATTGGATGAAGAAAATAGTTTTTGTCTACCGTATATAATTCAATGTTAATGTTTGTAAAATTCAAGCCTTTGTAGCTAAAAGTCAAAGAAATACAATAAAGATACAATTTAATCAATAAACATACATTAATTTAACATACATATTGTCACTAGGCCATATAATATGAATATCATGTACAGTCTCACCTACAAGTATATGTAATGTACAAAATTTAATTAAGGATAATTAGTATACAAATTTGATGAATTAGTATGCCTAATTAAAAATTAATTTTAATTAATCAAATTTGTGGCATTTTCTTAATTAATTGCATTTTAATTATTTTGTTGATCTGTTTTAATTTTTACCATTTATTTAATTGTTTTTAACAAATTCTGATATTTCATTTTATTTCCTAAAAGTCTGATTTAAAAAAGGAGGAAAAATCAGAAAACAAAACAAACTCCTAAATACTCAACTAGTCCCCACTCTATTACACTCAGATGAAGCCACGTATTGCAGCCTCAAACACTCACACCTCAAGAGTTCCCAGACATTGAAACTTACTCTTACCAAATCAGTGTGCCGTGCATGGTTTTGAAGAAACCATTAAGTTTCTTTGATTTAGAAACCAAGAAAAAAAAAACCATCAAAACTACACTCTTGCTCTTTCCCTTCCTCTTCTTCATGTTCTTCCCCGTCCCTCACTGAGATACACTCAGTTGTCCACAAGAAACTCAAGAACACATACACAAGTCTTATTTTTCAGCCAAAAACAGAAGCAAATTTCTAGTGTCCAAACCATGTTTCTCTCCATTAGTCTGAGGTTAGATGTTCCAAACCAACTCAATCTTTCATTCAAATTTTATTTACGTGTAATTTGCTCAAACTCGTGTTTAATGCATGCATTATAGTTTTATGATAAACAATTCTTGTTTTAGAAACTTTCAACCCTGTATATGAGTTTTATTGTTAAAATTTGAGCTTAAAATATGCTTTGATGTCTGAACTTGGTGAGAAGAGCTTGATTGAACCATGATTTATATTCTCTAAGAAACTAGAATTCATCATCAACATGCATGCAAACTCAAATACTTACTTATCTTATCTCTGTTTTTCTTGTTTTGGACCAAATATGTGTTGCATATCTAAATTGTGAACACGGATTATGTTTTGGTGGCTGAGCAAGTAAAGAGAAAACGTTTTGCATGCTATACCAGAGAAGATAATTAATCTCCAACACTTGTGCAAACTCGGATTTAGCATGTTCTTCCATTTTTTTTGTTTATTCTCGGAATAATATGAAAATGAATGAAAGATGATGAGATGATATTGCATGTGGATAAAACCAAGTTATTATATCTCATATATTGTTTGTGCATCATTAGAACATGTTTAGATTGCATTAGAACCGAATTAAAATGGACTGAATTCAATTTGAACTCGAGCTCAAAACAGAGCATGCTGGTCGCGACAACACAGTTGATTGCGGTTTGTGTAACACGGTCGACCATGGAACCACGACACATGCGGTCAACCGAGGGTAGGGTACCTTGGTCAACCAAGCTTCATCAGGAAGCCTACTCCGAGCCACCCAAGCCCCCTGTTCTAAGATGAATTTTTAATTGCATTTTCATTTATTTTTCTGATCAGGAATAATTCTTGAAATGATTTAAAGTGTGTTTGATTATTATGAAAATAAATGAGACGTTTCAATGAGAAATGGCATTGAGATAGCATACTAATGTAGGATATTCGAGTTTAGACATTAATATATTTAGTCAATGCCCAAGGAGGTTTGCTGTCCAGAGGAGTTAACGTTTAGAGGAAGGCAATTGTAGTGTAGGCGTGAATGGTGCTAGATAATAAGGTAGGACTCTATACCCCTTTCTTGGATAGCCATGATTTGAATAGTGTTTTGATCATATCCTATATTCTTAAAATGTTTTTAAGAATTGAATAGTTTATGTATATTTTGTTTCCAAGAGATATTGGTTATGAATAATAATAAACGAATGATAATGAATGCAAAAAGATAATTCGGTAGAAGTATACCGACTGAATGGAATGATTATATGTTATTAAATACCAAACGGACTAAGAATCCCCATTTGGAATGGTTATTAAGTTAATGATGCCACATAAAGAGATTGGGTCATACAGAGCGGCCTTAGGGGCAGGTCCAGAAACTTTATGCATGACGCCACATACTCAGAGATTGGATCGTGTAGAGAGCGATCTTGGGGGCAGATCTCAAACCCAATTGTGCCACTACGGTGGTGATTTATTATGCTTTACATGTAAAGAATAATGATGTATGATTTGAGATAATCACAGATGATGAACGGTACGTATGAATTTGATTAATCACTTGTAATGAATTTTGATGACTATAGATGGAGAGAGGTAAGTATGATTTTGTTTAGTCATTTATTATTCCTCCAAAATTACATTTAAATTCATTTATTTTATTTTATAAATGATGATTTTGAAACCCAAGTCTTACTAAGTTTTTTGCTCATGATTCTTCTATTTTGTTTTAAATTCCCCATCTGGGTGGATTGTAGTGCACTACTGAGTAAGATGTTGCTGTTGTTCTCACATAAACCGTGAGTTATTTAGGTTATATGTTTTATTACCATGGCATGTAATAATGAGATATTAATCATGTGTTTCGTTTAATTTCTGGAGGATTGTGGTTTGTTATACTCTCTTTATGTTGGTTCTACGTGTGCATCGTGTGAGATCTGATAGGGCCTAGATTACTTTGATAAATTTCATATTTTAAGTTTATTTAGAGATTATTTTAGAAGTTTAATTGCTAAGTTTTAATATTGATGATATTTCAAAAAGGATTAAAATTGACCACATTTTTATAAATTGCCCAAAAATGTTTTTCCTGGAATATATAGTAAAATATAACTGGTGGGTTTAATTAATAAAGTTTAATATTTTAATTAAACTGTCATATCACCATTCGGGTTTGGGTGTGTGACAGTATATTATGCAAGAAAATTTTTTTTCATCCCCATAAGATTATAGCTCCGCTACTCACAAAACTGTAGGCTCTAGTTTAGGGTGTAGTGTATTTTTTACATTAGGTTCCACTATTTTGTTCATAACGAGGCCATGGAGTTAAATAGAATTGCTTATTTAGTGACAAAGTCCCATGAAGGAACATTAATTAATAAAAGTTAAATATGATATTTATTATAACTCAGTTCAGTAATGATATACTTAAAAAAAAAACTACATTTTTCTTTTAGAAATAAATATGCAAGTATTTGCCAGTTTAAATTCTTTTAAATAGTATGCGCGGCTGAAGCCTTTAGGCCAAAACTATAGTTTAATCTTTCTTTTCATAGGTGTACTATGCAATATGCAAACAGTTTTGGTTCAATTCAAACAATATACCATGTGAAAGTATACATTTATTTTGTATACATTTATTTTATCAATAAATTTATTTTATACGTAGGATGGGAGAACTTTATACTATAACAACCAAAATTTTAGTTTAAATTTATTTTTATCGAATTAATCATCCATTTGGATAACGGACAAATCAATTTAAACTATTAATATCAAAGCTACTTTTATCTAGTAGAATTCACCAACAAAAGTACTAACAATTTATATTTTTCTATAGATCGAAACCCTAATAATACTATCTCATATTCATTTTAACAACTTCTCAGGATGCTCATGGGATGTCATGTTGGAATTAAATCCAATTATGGGCTAATATATTAAATAAAGGTGTATTATCGGTTATTAGATAAGGTTAGCCCAATTAAAATAATTAGTTTGGGTTTTGGGCTTTTAAAGCCTCATTAAGTTTGGACCAAAATGTAATTACTAATCTTATGATAGGCTAAATTGATAACTAAAGATAACTATTAAAGTTTATAGTTATATAAAGGTTGTAGGCCCTCAAGTCAGTACGTATGTCTTCTTTCTACCATCCATCTATAGAGAGATTGCAGAGATATTCTTTAAAGGAGGAATTACGTGCTAGACTTAGAATATCCTCAATCTATAGATTTGGGAATCATAGTCTGATCGATAAATTCTAGTTAGCTTCCGCATTTTGTTAATTCTTTCAATGATTTGACATGAACGATCCTAGTTGATGATAGTTTTTTAGAGCATCTTCATGTTAAATCATTGGGAATCAATTTATTTTTCTAGATGTGATTCTCGTAGGAATTATGAAATTTAACAGTTTATGTATTTTCTAAGTATTGAACTTAAGGACATATTAGGAGATTTTTTGGTTTAATACTTTTATGGAAAATTTTTGGGTTACATTTTGCTTTCTTTTAAATCCAAAAAGGGAAAGGCAGTCGGCGACAACTTTACTGCCACCGGCCTATGCTGACAAGAGAGAACCACAGCCTCTGGCCGTAGCGGAGCAAGGAGAGTGGCAACCAAAGAAGAGGGTTACTTTGTTTTGGCTGGCAACTAGCCCTGCCATCGTTGGCATCGGCCTCTTCTGGGCACTATTGTAGGGCCACACTAGCGAGGAGCGACCTCTAGCCATGGCGAGGCTAGACAAGCTAAATATGTTGATATTCCTATAGCTGCTATTGATATTGATCAGGCTCCTATTCTTGACATTATTCAAGAAGCAGATCCAAATCAAGATAATGTCAGAGAACCTCCCATTTAAGAAATTGTTCTAGAAGAACAAACTCCTCCACCTCAAGAACTTTTGCCATTAAAGAGATCCATTAGAGATAGGAGAAGTGTGGTGCCAGATGATTACATTGTATTTCTCCAAGAATATGAGTTTAACATTGGTGTAATGGAAGATGATCCAATCAACTTTTGTCAAGCCATGGAATGTTCTAAATATGAAGAGTAGATTAATGCCATGAACGGAGATAAAATCCATGAAGGACAACAACGTTTGGAATCTTGTCTCATTGCCTGAAGGAATGAAGCCTATTGGTTGCAAATGGATATTTAAGACCAAAAAGGATTTGAAAGGCGATATAAAGAGGTACAAGGTTTGTCTTGTTACTAAAGGCTTAACACAAAAAGAAGGTATCCATTATAAAGAGACTTTGCTATGGCTTTATTAAAAGACTCTTTTAGGACAATAATGGCACTTGTGACGCATTTTACCTTGATCTTCATCAGATGGACGTCAAGACTGTGTTTCTTAATGGCAACATTGATGAAACAATCTATATGGTGCAACCAGAGAACTTTGTAACGAGATATGTAAAGAATGTGGTTTGCAAATTGAAGAAATCCATCTATAAGCTTAAGCAGGCCTCTCATCAGTTGTATTACAAATTTCATCAAGCTATAATCTCATTCAGTTTTGAGATAAATGTGGTCGATGATTATATATACCACAAGTTCAATGGGAGTAAGTATATTTTTGTGGTTTTGTATGTCAATTACATTTTGCTTGTCAGCAACAATATAAGCTTATTGTACGAAACTAAGAGATTTCTATCAAAGAAATTTGAGATGAAGGATCTTGGTAATGTGTCTTTTGTGTTGGGTATATAGATACATCGGGATCACTCTTAGGGTATTCTTGGATTATCACAAAAGCGCTTTATAAAAAGTTTTTAAGAGATATAGAATATAAGATTGCAAACCATGTGATACCCCCCATGGATAAGGGAGATAATTTAAGTCTCAATCAGTATCTTAAGAATGATTTTGAAATTAAAGAAATGCAGAAGATTCTTCATGCATCAACAGTAGGGAGTCTGATGTATGCTCATATTTGTACACATCTGAATATTGCGTACATTACAGGGATGTTGGGCAAATACTAATGCAATCCTAGAAGGATCACTAGATAACAACTAAGTGAGCCTTAAGATATTTACAGACAACAAAGGACTACATTTTCACACATCAGAGTTCGGGTCAGCTTGGAATTTTTGGGATGCTACTTCGATTATGTTAGATGCCAAGATAGTATGAAATCTTTGTTGGGCTATGTCTACTTTCTAGTTGGAGGTGCTATCTCTTGGAAGAGTGTTAAACAGTCTCTTATAGCATCTTCTACCACAACGGTAGAGTTCATAGTGTGTTATGAGGTATCCAATCATGCAATATGGCTGTAGAATTTTGTCATGGGGCTGCGCATAGTGGATAGTATCGAAAGGCCACTAGAGTTATTTTGTGACAATAAGTCGGCAACAAGAGCTCGATAAAGTTAAAGCATATAGACATCAAGTTCTTGCTTGTTAAAGAAAAAGAGTTCAAAGTAGACAGTTGTCTGTAGAGCACGTCGGTACAGACTTTATGGTTGTGGATCCACTTACTAAAGGGTTGCCACCCAAAATATTTTATGCACACTGCTCATATGGGTGTTATGTCTTTTGAGGATATTTAGTTTTAGTAGAAGTATGTAATTTTAGATGCTTTTCTAATATAGAGACATTTTTAGTTATTTTAGTTTATGAATATTTTAAGTTTATTTTTTTTAGAAATAAAGTTTTGATTTATTTACACTCTGATTTTGGTATGATTTGATCTGTTAGAAAAATAGCACGTAGCAAAATTTTAAACATTTTTATATCAAAATATTTTTTAAAACACAAGTTTGGCACACTATATGTGTAAATTAACTAGATCTTAGTAATCTTGTGTATGCCAAAAAGCTACCGCAATTAATGAAGAGAAGTCAAAAAGCTACCGCAATTAATGAAGAGAAGTAATGTTCTATAAGGACCTCAATTGGCCTTCTTTACTATTCTCTATCCACGATTGTAGTGAGTGTGGGCTCACATCGTTCAGCTTTTCTACCAAGTGGCTCTCCTTCCAACCAATTGAGAAATACCCAAAGCTATAGTTCGTGATTTGTGGACAACAACTTTCTAGGGAGTTGCAGAGTCTCGCTGGTAGAGTCTCACTCTAGATTTCTCAATTGATCTAAATAATAATGAGACTCACTCCCCTTTTATAGAGGTTGGGCCCGGAAGTCAGTCCTTATCAGATTAGGGCTCAAAAATTTGGATCAGAATCAATATCTGATAAAATTCACATGAAAACACGTGATCCTTTTATCGCTCGATCGGCAGGCCGAATTGGTAGGCCAATCTTCCTTAATCGACAGGATCGGCAGGCCAAACTCAAAGATTGGCCTATTGAACTTGCAATAAAAAGTTCCCTGTGAATTTTTATTTTTCACCTGAGATTCTGGGGATAGAGCCTTAGTTTTAATTCAAATAACTTAATAGAGAAGTTATTTAATTAAAACAGTCATATCTAGATAATCTTTAGGAAAGTAAATATTGCAGATAATTCAACAAGTTTTTCTTGAATTAATTCAAATTAATCCAACCAATAAACAAGCATGAATTATTTGATCCCGATAACTCAACAAGTTTATCTTTAATTTATTTTGCCACAAAATTAATTCAGCTGAAAAACAAACATTAATTATCTGATTCTATCGAATTTTCAGTCAATCTGATGATTTGACACAAGTCACCAATTATTGAAAAAGCACATCATATCGTTACAGGATTTTTATGAGCTAGCAAAGAGAACCTGATGGATCTATATAGTTCAAGCTCCTGATAATTATGAATCCTAATATCATATATACATTTCGTAATTATCAACTTCAACGCTACTCTATTAAAAGCTCTAAGCTGTACTCTCAAACTATATAGAATTATAAAGCCCATATAGCTAAGTCTTCATGACATATCATAATGTATCATATCCCTATAGGACTATCCATAATTGGCTTAAGGACAAGTTCTATCTTACCTTCTCAATTATTTTTCTCTTACGTTTCATTATCTCACCAACAGAAAACTTACCATCCAAATAGAGTATACTATTTGGTTACACCTATGTATCCAAATGGTTAAATACTTTAGTTTTTCAATTACAGGATAACGCATATAAAAGGATATCACTACTCCTAAAAAGGAGCTATGGATTCCATATCTATGAATAATGGGTCTATGCTATCAAGAGTTATGCCTCTAACGTACTGGCATGCGTACCACTATTAAAATGGGGATGCCACCCTTTGGTACATCAAAAGACACAAGTCAAGACAACGGGCCCATTATTCATCTCAAGATTAAGATACAACATATATGATTGTCTAAAGTGAAATAATTTGTCAAGACTGAATTAGTAATCCAAATGAATTCACTTTATGTCCCGATCCAACACATTATCACCTATGAAAGTGCCAATGTTTCTATTCGCAAAATCCACCTCCGATGATCAAGACAAACCATTTCCCATTAGGAATATAGACAACATAACAATCTTTGCATAAATAAAGCGCCAAACTTTATTCCCTCGATTGCAGATCTCATAATTTAGACCGTCACCTTAAAAATTGTGTATTCTGCATAATCTGTCAATCATTTGCCCAATTCTTAAAGGTTTAGACCGAGAGTCTTAGACTTTTGTTTGCTTTACATACATTCAACAAATATGAACATAAAGAGAATAAAATTTGGTATATAAATAATAAATAAATTTTTTATTGATAAAAATGTCTCCAAAAACATATTACATTTTTACTCCTTAAGGCCTATATGTCTAACAATCTCCCACTTGTACTAAGTAAGTAAACATGACAAATCTCACATGCATATAGCTTCCACAGCTAAATTGCCCTCAGATGCGATTTTGCATACCATAACATGCCCGCCCTCGATGAAGTACTTTATCACATGATACTTCTGATCAATATGCTTACTCTTCTTATGAAATCTTGGTTCCTTAGCATTAGCTACCTGCACTATTATCACGATATAACGATACTGCCTTATCCATGCTAAGAACAACCTTAAGATCCCCAAGAAACTTACGGAGCCACATTGCTTCTTTTGAAGCATCACTAGCTGCCACATACTCGGCCTCCACCGTTGAATCTGAAGTGCAATCTTGCTTCATACTTCCAGCTGATGGCACCGCCACCCAGGGTAAACACAAAACATAAAGTCGGAATCCAAACAAGATTGGAAATCAAAGTCAGTATATCCTAGAGGAGTTAAGTCCTCACCCGAATACACAAGCATATACCCTCGAGTCTTTCTCAGGTACATGAAAATATGCTTTATCGTTACCCAATGGTTTGATCCCAGATCCACCAGAAATCAACTTACAATCCCAATTGCATAACAAATATCAAGTCGTGTGCAAAGCATGGCATGCATAAGACTACCCACTGTCAAAGCATAAGGCACTTTCTTCATGTATTCTCTTTCTTCCTTAGATTTTGGAGAGTCTTTCTTAGAAAGAGTAATTCTAGGCCTAGATGGTGGCCCACCTTTCTTGGAATCCTGCATTACAAACCTCCTGAGAATCTTATCTATGTAGCCAGCCTAGGACAGAGCCATCATTCTGTTCTTTCTGAAAAATTTGGATATTGAGAACAAAATTAGCCTCACCTAAGTCCTTCGAGTCAAACTACTTGGTCAACCATAATTTGACCAATGACAACGCCCCAACGTCATTGCCAAGTAGGAGAATGTCATCTACATAGAGTAGTAGAAAAACCACCTTCTTATCCTTAATCCTTAATGTGTTTGTACACACATGGTTCATCCACATTTTGTAAGAACCCATAAGTCTTGATCACCTGATCAAATCTTATGTTCTAAGAATGGGAAGCCTGCTTAAGTGCATAAATTAACTTTAACAGCTTACAAACCTTACCCTACTAACCTTTGACCTTGAACCCATTTAGTTGCTCCATATAAGTGGACTCATCAAGACAGCCATTTAAAATAGTCGTCTTGACATCCATCTATCAAATCTCGTAATTGAGAGTAGCAGCTATGGACAAGAGAATCCGGATGGACTTAAGCATGGCTACAGGCAAAAAGGTTTCCTCGTAATTGATTCCTTCCTTTTGTGTGTATCCCTAAGCTATAGTCTAGTCTTAAAGGTCTCAACTTTTCTATCCACTACTCTTTTTCTCTTGTACATCCATTTATACTCTACGGATTTTACCCCTTCAGGAAGATCCACAAGCTCTTAGACTCGATTAGTCTCAATAGACTTTATCGCTATGTTCAAGGCCTCTGTTCAAAGTTTCAAATTAACATCTTCCATAGCCTCTGCATAAGTGTAAGGATCCCTGTTCTATTCATTCGGTTTAGTCAAGAAGGCCTCACCATTGAACATATAACTCTAGGGTTGATGCCCAACCCTTCCACTACGCCGAAGCCCCTTAGGTTGTTGTTCGGGTTCGTTTGGTTTTTCTACATCGATTGGAGTGGTTTCTACTGGAACCCCCGAAGTGATCGAATCACCCCTTAACTCCTCGAGTACCACTTTGCTTTGAGGCTTAAAGTCATCCATGTAACTCTCCTTAAGGAAAGTTGCATTAGTCAAAACTATGACTTTATTTTCCTTTGGGTTATAAAAATAGCCCACTTTACTCCCTTTTGGATATCATACAAACACAGAAACTTTCAAATGTGCTTCCAACTTATTCACATCCTTAAACAGGACATGAGCTGAACATCTCCATATGTGAATATAGTTTAATGATGTCTTCTTGCCCATCAACAACTCATGAGGAGTTTTAGGGATTGATTTTAAAGGCACATTGTTCAAAAGATAAAATGCAGTTTATAGTGCATATCCCCAAAAGGATAAAGTAATGATGAATAACTCATCATGGATCTAACCGTGTCCAAAAAGTCCTATTTCTTCTCTCTGCTATGCCATTCTACTACGGAGTGTCCAACGTAGTCAAATGGGATAAAATCCCATTCTCTAATAAGTATCCTAAGAACTCATTAGAAAGGTATTCTGCCCCTCAATCAGATCGAAGTGCCTTTATGGGTCTATCAAATTGCTTTTCTACTTCAGCCCAAAGCTCCCTGAACTTGTCAAAAGTTTCGCTTTTGTGGTGAATCAGGTACACATACCTATACCTTGAGTAATTGTCAATAAAAGTGACCAAGTACTCATACCCTCCTCGTGCCTGATTGTTCATCGGTCCGTAAGCATCACTATGCATAAGTTCTAGAACCCCTTTGACCTTGTTGCCCTTAGACCCGAATGGTTTTTTGGTCATTTTACCCTCTAAACAAATTCACATTGAGATATAGATTCCACCTCTTAGTGACTTAAAGGTCCATCCCTTACCAACTTTTGAATCTTATTTAGGTTAGTATGACCCTAAATAGGATTCAAAGGTATTTTGCTATGCCATTCTACTACGGAGTGCCCGACGCAGTCAAATGGGATAAAATCCCATTCTCTAATAAGTGTCATAAGAACTCATTAGAAAGGTATTCTGCCCCTCAATCGGATCGAAGTGCTTTATGGGTCTATCAAATTGCTTTTCTACTTCAGCCCAAAGCTCCCTGAACTTGTCGAAAGTTTTGCTTTTGTGGTGAATCAGGTACACATACCCATACCTTGAGTAATCGTCAATAAAAGTGACAAAGTACTCATACCCTCCTCATGCCTAGTTGTTCATCGGTCCGTAAACATCACTATGCATAAGTTCTAGCCCCTTCGACCTTGTTGCCCTTAGACCCGAATGGACTTTTGGTCATTTTACCCTCTAAACAAATTCACATTGAGGTATAGATTCCACCTTCAAGTGACTTAAAGGTTCATCCCTTATCAACTTTTGAATCCTATTTAGGTTAGTATGACCAAGGCACAAATGCCAAAAATAAGTCTTATTAGAGTGAGAAGTTTTAAGTCTTTTAGAGTTATTATCATTCATCCCAACATTGAGCCGTAAGTCTATATTAGGTTTGATAAAATATAGATTATTTTGCACACAATCAGAATAGATAAAAGATTTGTTTTTACAAATCACTACTTATTATTAAAAGAAACCAAATAGGAGTCTTTAAATAAACAAGCTACATAAATTAAATTCCTCTTAAATTTAGGAACATAAAAATAGTCTCGCAAAATTAAATTCCTATAATTATCAAAATATAGATGGACGTCTCCCACTACTTTAGCAAAGAGCAAGGATCCATAGCCCATCCGAAGCTTGAAGTCTTCATGAAGCAGACGTCTCGTTTCTTCGAACCCCTATAGAGAAACACAAACATGATTAGTTACACCAGAATCTATGACCCAAATGTCACTGGATTCCTTAACCAAACAAGTTTCTAAATATAGAAGATCACACCTACCTCTTTGGGAAAGGAAGTCATGCAATTCTTCTTAATGTGCTCGACCTTCCTGTAGAAGAAGCACTTTAGCTTTTTCAGGTTCTTCTTCTTCTTCTTCTTCTTGCTCTTGTTGTTAGCAAGAATAGAAGACTTCTCATTCTTGGCTCGTTATTTCTTCCCATTCCCAGGGTTGGTATCAGAACTAGAAGCAGCCACCAAATTGGCCTTGCCACCAGTAGGAGACTCCCTGATCAGTAGTTCAAACTCTTGTAACTGTTTCATTAATTCTATTAAGGTCATATTTCGACTATTACTTAAATTAAAAGTAGCTCTAAATGGGATAAACTCCTTAGATAGAGTCTCACAGATCATAGTCATCTAAGTTTTAGTATCGATATTGGCTCCATTGGTTCGTGCCTCAGTGAGGTAACCCATGACCAACATCATGTGCTCCTTTAGATATTTTTAATGTAAAATAAAGAATCATATACCAAACATAAGCAAATATAGCATAATAATTTAGTAAGATAACACAATCATATAAAAACATACAAATGTGATTATGTGTCAAAACCTTGAAAATATAACAACCTTATAATGATAATTCCTAACTCAAAATTCAACAAGCTCCTAGGGGAGTCATGCCAAATTCAATTAGGAACACAGATCTTCTCCTAATTAATATATGCCATCCAAGACCTGTATGATCCAACATATATTAATAATCGTTTCTTTGGCCATTAATTTTATTAATAGAGTCCCTAGGGGAGGTTAATAATAAAATTAACACGAGTGTATAACCATTGTTTCAATATTTTATCCATAATTTATAATCACCACTTAGGGGTGTGCAATCGTAAATCATGCTACAATATCTTATCCTCTCGGAGATCCAACATGGTAGACAATGAAGTCTCTTCCTAGGGATCAAAACCACCATGTGCTACCTATAAACCAACGATGCAGGCCTTAGGTCCTCTCTTTGAAAACCTTCTCCTATTCAATCTTTTGAAATCAAGGTTTTATTTTAAAAACTTGCATGAACAATTTTAATAAGAGCGGCACTCCCTATTCTATATGCCATGTTATCAATATACGTGGTAAATTATATTATAATGTAGACAAGTAAAGCAATCAAGTAAAGCTACAAGCAAAACAATAATAAATGACCGTAATATTATGGTTCCACTCTATAGAATAGAAAATAAAAATTACAAGAGAATAATCGAAACATATTATAGATTCTTCATCCTTGAATCCTCATGCTGTATCCTTCTTTATGTAATGCCCATCTTTAAGTGTTCAATCCCCATAGATCAAATACTCCATATTTCTGGTCATATCTAAATTTTAATGTTTCTCAGAATAGTCCCAAAAATAAAATTGAAACTGCATAAAAAACTGCACCTCTTTTGAAAAAATTTCCAGCTCTCTGTTGGCATATTGTTCTAACAAATACGGAACCATAACCGACATAAATTAAGTAATTAATAAATAAGTAAATAATAATTTAATCACCATAATTAATTAACAAACATTCACCATATAATTCATGAAAACATATAAATATAAGGAAACCTAGAGTGCCAACTCTCTAAAAAATTAAATTCAAGCATGTTATTCATATAGCATGATCACAATCTCGTAAATTTATATAAAAACCTTGGCTTTGATACCAATTGTTAGAAAAATAATACGCAGCGGAATTTTAAATGTTTTTATGTTAGAATATTTTCTAAAACACAAGTTTGATACACTATATTGCACAAATTAACCAGATCTTACTGACATTGTATATGCTGAAAAGCTACCACAATCAATGAAAAGAAGTAACATTCCAAGAGGACCTTAACCAACTGGCCTTCTTTGCTATTCTCTATCCATGATTGGAGTGAGTATAGGCTCACGTCATTCAGGTTTTCCACTAGGTGACTCTCTTTCCAACCAATTGAGAAATACCCAAATCTATAGTTCATGATTTGCAAACAACAGCTTTCTAAAGAGTTGCAAAGTCTTGCTGGCTGAGTTTCACTCTAGATTTCTCAATTGATCTAAATAATAATGAGACTCACTCCCTTTTTATAGAAGCTGGGCCCAAGAGTCAGTCTTTATTAGATTAGGCCTCAAAAATTCAAATCAGAATCAATATCTGATAAAATCTGTGTGAAAATGTGTGATCTTTTTATCATCTGTACGACAAGCTGAACTGGTAAATCGGCCTATCAATCCTCCTCAATCAGTAGGCAAAACTCAAAGGTCGGTTTGCTGAACTTACAATAAAAAGTTCCCTACGAAACTTTATTTTTCACCCGAAATTCTTAGGATAGAGCCTCTGTTTTAATTCAAATAATCCAATAGAGAAGTTATCTAATTAAAACAGTCATATCTAGATAATCTGTAGGAAAATAAATATTCTTGATAATTTAAATAGTTTATGTTGAATTAATTCAAAATTAATCCAACCAATAAATAGGCATAAATAATATAATTCTGATAATTCAACAAGTTTATCTTGAATTAATTTTGTCACAAGATTAATTCAACCGATAGACAAATATGAATAATCCGATTCTATCGAATTTTCAGCCAATTTGATAATTTAACACAATTCACCAATTATTGAAAAAGCACGCCATATCGTTACAGGATTTTTATGAGCTTGCAAAAGGGACCTGATAGACCTATATAGTTCAAGCTCTCGATAACTATGAAACCCAATATCCTAGATATACATTTTGTAATTATCAACTCAAACGCTACTCTATTAAAAGCTTAGAGCTGTACTCTCAAACTATATAGAATTACGAAGCCCGTATAGCTAAGTCTCCATGACATATCATAATGTATCATATCCCTATAGGATTATCCATAATTGGTTTAAGGACAAGTTTTGTCTTACCTTCGTGATTATTTTTCTCTTACGTTCCATTATCTCACTATCAGAAAACCTACCTCTTTGGGAAAGGAGGTCCTCACAATTCTTCTTATTATGCTTGACCTTCCCGTAGAAGAAGCACTTTAGCTTCTTCAGGTTCTTCTTCTTCTTCTTCTTGCTCTTATTGTTAGCAAGAATAGAAGACTTCTCGTTCTTGGCCCGTTGTTTCTTTCCATTCCTAGTGTTAGGATTGGAACCAGAAACAGCTGGCAAATTGGCCTTGCCACCAGTAGGAGACTCCCTGATCAACAGTTCAAACTCTTGTAACTGTTTCATTAATTCTGTTAAGGTCGTATTTTGACTATTACTTAAATTAAAAGTAGCTCTAAACTAGATAAACTTCTTAGACAGAGTTTCAAAGACTATAGTCATATGAGTTTCAACATCGATGTCGGCTCCATTGGTTTGTGCCTTTGCAAGGTAACCCATGACCAACATCATGTACTCCTTCACAGGCGTCCCCGGTCTTTGTTTACTGTTAAGAAGTTTTCGAAGCGACCCTTGCCACTTTGTTAAGGCCTAGCCTCTAAATATGTCTTTTAGATTATCCAAGATCTATTGAGCAGTCTCATAATCCATATGTTGAGCCTGCAGTACGTTATTCATGCTGGCCATAACATAGCAGCAGGTCTCATCATTTGCGTCTTTCCAACGATCATATGCTTGGATTTCATCATTGCTGAAATCTCTTGTAGGCTCGAGAGGACAAGGTTATTAGCACAAATTTCAATTTCTCAAAGGAGAGCACGATATTCAGGTTCTATTTCCAATCATTACAATTCTCACCGGTTAATTGGTTTTTGTCAAGTATCGATGATAAAGCGTTTTTAGACATTTTTGGTCTACAATAAAGAATCATATACTAAATATAACCAAATATAGCATAATAATTTAGTAAGATAACACAATCATGTAAAAACATACAAATGTGTTTATGTGTCAAAACCTTGAAAATATCACAACCTTACAACGATAATTCCCAACTTAGAATTCAACAAGCTCCTAGGAGAGTCATGCCAAATTCAATCAGGAACACATATTCCCTTTTGATTAATATATGTCATCTAGGACCCGTATGATCTAGCATATATTAGTAATCATTTCTTTGGCAATTAATTTTTTTAATAGAGCTCCTAGTAAAGGTTAATAATAAAATTAACACAAGTATATAATCATCGTTATAATATTTTATCCATAATTTATAATCACCACCTAGGGGTGTGCAATCATAAATCATGCTAGAATACCTTATCCTCTCAAAGATCCAACCTGATATATAATGAAGTCCCTTCCTAGGGGATCAGAACCACCATGTACTACCTATGGACCAAAGATGGAGGCCTTAGGTCTTCTCTTTGAAAACCTTTTCCTACTCAATCTTTTGAAATCAAGGTTTTATTTTAAAAACATGCATGAACAAATTTAATGAGCAGCATTCACTATTTTGTATGACATGTTATCAATATGTATAGCAAATCATATTATAATGCAGACAAGCAAAGCAATCATGCATAGCCACAAGCAAAATAAGAGTAACAACCATAACATTATGGTTCCACATTAAAGAATAGAAAATAAAGATTACAGGTGAATAATCGAAACATATTATTTATTCTTCATCATTTAATCCTTAAGCTGTATCCTTCTTCATGTAATGCCCATCTTTAAGTCTTCAATTCCCATAGATTGAATACTCCATATTTCCAATCGTATCCAAATTTTAATGTTTCGTAAAATTGTCCCAAAAATAAAATTAAAACTGCATCAAAAACTACACCTTTTTTGAAATAATTTCTAGCTCTCTGTCGGCATACCGATCTGTGTGATTGGCCCGTTGATCAAGATCCATCAGCCTGCCGATCTTGAAAATCAGCTTGCCAATCATGATAGATTAGCCTGCCAATCTTGAGTTCAGCTTGCCACCAGAGCCACCAAATTTTTGCCCCGCTGATGGCCTGCCGAACCCAAAGTTTGGCCTACCAATTTTGCAACCATCAGCCTGCCAAACTGGAGGGTTCGGTATGCCAACGAGTAAAGATCACGCTTTTTAGAAAATACAGTTTTACTACAATTTATCAATTTTATTTTCAACAATTCAAAACATAAAATTAAGGATTCAGGAAATACCTAGCAATGCATCATCCAACTTTTAGATCCATCTTCTCTAGATGATTATTTAATTATGAGATTCTTACAAATTTAAAATTAAATAACAATTCCTAAATGGAGATGATAGTCTGCCATCTAACTACATGAAAAACCTAGATGTACATTCTAACCTCTAAGGAACCATAACCGGTATAAATTAATTAATTAATAATTAATTAAACAATAATTTAATCAATCATAATTAATTAATAAACATTCACCATATAATCCATGACAACATAAAAATATATAAAAACCTAGAGTGCCAACACTCTATAAAATTAAATTCAAGCATAGAAGAAATAAAGATCACATAATTTATTTATATAGCATGATCACAAACTCGTAAATTTATGTAAAAACCTATCTTTGATACCAATTGTTGGAAAAATAGTATGCAAGGGAATTTTAAAAAAATTTTATATCAGAGTATTTTTTAAAACAGAAGTTTGACAACTATATGCATAAATTAACTAAATCTTACTAACCTTTTAAATGCCAAAAAGCTCTTATAATCAATGAAGAGAAGTAACGTTCTAGAAGGACCTTAACCAACTGTCCCTCTTTGCTATTCTCTATCCATGATCGGAGTGAATGTGGGCTCACGTTATTCAACTTTTCCACTAGGTGACTCTCCTTCCAACCAGTTGAGAAATACCTAAAGCTATAGTTCATGATTTGTGAACAACAGCTTTTTGGGGAGTTGCAGAGTCTCACTCTAGATTTCTCAACTGATCTAAATAATAATGAGACTCACTCTCCTTTTATAGAGGTTGGGCCCAGGAATTAGTCCTTATCAGGTAAGGCCTCAAAATTTTGAATCAAAATCAAATCAGAATCAATATCTGATAAAAAGTTTGCATGAAAACGTGTGATCCTTTAATCGCACGGTCAGCAGGCTGAGCTGGCGGATCGGCCTATCGATCCTTCCCACTCGGCAGGTTGAACTTAATCATCAGTCTACCAAACTCGTAATAAAAAGTTCCCATCGAATCTTTATTTCCCGCCTGAGATTCCTGGGATAGATCCTCAGTTTTAATTCAAATAACTCAATAGAGAAGTTATCTAATTAAAACAGTCATATCAGATAATCTCTAGGAAAATAAATATTTCTGATAATTCAACAAGTTCATCTTGAATTAATTCCAAAATTAATCCAACCGATAATCAGATATGAATTATCTGATCTTGATAATTCAACAAGTTTATCTTAAATTAATTTTTACAAAATTAATTCAACCGATAAATAGACATGAATTATCTGATTCTATCAAATTTTCAGCCAATCTGATAATTTGACACAAGTCACCAATTATTGGAAAAGCACGTCGTATCGTTACAGGATTTTTATGAGCTAACAAAGGGGACCTAATGGACCTACATAGTTCTGTTGGAAAAAAGGTACGCAGCGGAATTTTAAAAATTTTACATAAGAGTAATTTTCAAAACACAAGTTTGACATGCTATATGCATAAATTAACTAGATCTTACTAACCTTTGTGTGCCGAAGAACCCTTGTAAAACGTGAAGAGAAGTAACGTTCCAAAAGAGCCTCAACCAACTGGACTTCTTTGCTATTCTCTTTCCACGATCGGAGTGAGTGTGGGCTCACACGTATAGCTCTTCCACTAGGTGACTCTCCTTCCAACCAATAGAGAGAACCCAAAGCAAGTGTTCGTGATTTGTGAACAAAAGCTCTCAGGGAGTTTTTAGATTCTCACTAGCAGAGTATTTCTCTTAATCTCTCAATTGATCTAAGTAACTTGTGAGAATCACTCCCTATTTATAGAGGTTGGTCATAAGGTCAGTCCTTATAAGATTAAGTCTCAAAACTCAAAAAAGAATCAAATTCGGATCAATATCTAATAAGATCTGAGTGGAAATGCGTGATCTTATCCTTCGCTAATCGGTAGGCCGAACCACCTAATCGGCAGGCCGAACACGTCCATCGACAGGCCGAACAGTCTAATAAAAAATCTTACGAATATTTCATTTTTCACCCGAGATTCTATAAGATAATGTCTCAATTTTAATTCAAATAACCCAATAGAGAAGTTATATGATCAAAACAACTTTATCCAGATAATCTATAAGAAAATAAATCAATTCCCAATAATTCTACATGTTTATCTTGATCTAAGTTATCTAAAATTAAATCAACCGATAAAAAGACAAGAATTATCCAATCCTTATAGTTCAACAAGTTTATCTTCAATTAATTTTTTATCACAAAATTAATTCAACCAATAAATAGACATGAATTATTTGATTCTTCCAAATTTCAACCAATCTAATAAATCTGATATAAGTCATCAATTATTGAAAAAGCACGCCGTGTCGTTATAGGATGTTGTGAGCCAGCAAAGGGGACCAAATGGACCTATATAGTTCAAGCTTCCGATAATTATGAAACCCAATATCCAAGATATACATTGTATAATTATCAACTCCAACGTTACTCCACTAAAAGCTTGGAGCTGCACTCTCAAACTACATAGAATTACGAAGCTCATATAGCTAAGTCTCCATGACATATCATAGTGTGTCGTATCCCCATATGATAATCCATAATCGGCTTAAGGACAAGTTTTGTCTTACCTTCCTGATTATTTTTATCTTACATTCCATTATCTCACTATCAGAAAACTTACTATCCAATGATAGTATACCATTCGGTTACACCTATGTATCCAAATGATTGAGCGCTCCAGTTTTTCAATTACAGGATAACGCATATAAGAGGATATCATTACTCCTAAAGAGGAGCTATGAATTCCATACTATGAATAACAGGTCTACGCCATCAAGAGTCATATCTCCAACGTAGTGGCATGCATACCACTATTAAGATATGGGTATCACCCTTTGTACATCAAAAGACACAAGCCAAGACAACGGGTCCACTATTCATCTCAGGATTAAGATACAACACAAATGATTGTCTAAAATGAATCGATTTGCCGAGAGAGAATTATTAATCCAAATCAATTCACTTTATATCCTGATCCAACACATCGTCACTTATGGCAATATACCAATGTTTCTATTCACGGAGTCCACCTCCGATGGTCAAGAGAAACCATCTCCTAAAAGGAATGTAGACAACATAACAATCTTTGCATGAATAAAACGCCCAACTTTATTCCCTCGATTGCGAATCGTATGATTTAGACTATCACCTTAAGAATCGTGTCTTCCATATAATCCGTCCATCATATGCCCAATTTTTAAGGTTTAGACCGACAGTCTCAGATTATTGTTTGCTTAACATACATTCAACAAATATGAATGTAAAGAGGACAAGATTTGGTATATAAATAATGAATAAATTCTTTATTGATAAAAATGTCTCTAAAAACTTATTACATTTTACTCCTTAGGGCATACATGTCTAACAATCTCCCACTTGCACTAAGTAAGTAAATATGACAAATCTCGCATCCCATAGCTTCCACATGCCTCTCGAAGACTCTCCCAGTAAGTGTCTTCGTAAATGGATCAGCTAAATTGTCCTCTGAAGCAATCTTGCACATTGTGACATGCCTGCCCTCGACGAAGTCCTCTATCACATGATACTTTCGATCAATATGCATACTCTTCTTGTGAAATCTTGGTTCCTTAGCATTAGCTACCGCTGCATTGTTATCACAGTACAGTGATACCGCTTTATCCATACCAGGAACTACCTTAAGATCCCCAAGGAACTTGCAGAGCCACGCTGCTTTGTTAAAAGCATCACTAGCTGCCACATACTCGGCCTTCATCGTTAAATCCAAAGTGTAATCTTGCTTAGCACTTCTCCAACTGATAGCACCGTCGCCCAGAGTAAACGCAAAACCCGAAGTCAATTTCTTAGAATCCAGACAGGATTAAAAATCTAAGTCAGTATATCTTAGAGGAGTCAGGTCCTCACCCGAATATAGAAGCGTATACCCTCAAGTCATTCTCAGGCACTTGAAAATATGCTTTATCGCAACTCAATGGTTTGGTCTTGGATCCGCCTGAAATCAACTTACAATCCCGACCACATAACTAATATCCGATCGTGTGCAAAGCATGGCAGACATGAGACTACCCACTACCGAAGCATAAGGCATATTCTTCATGTATTCTCTTTCTTCATAAGACTTTGGAGAGTCTTTCTTAGAAAGAGTAATTCCAGACCTAGATGGTTACCCACCTTTCTTGGAATCCTATATTGCAAACCTCTTGAGAATTTTATCTATGTAGTCACCCTAGGACAAAGCTATCACTTTGTCCTTCCTATCCCGAAAGATCTGGATACCGAGAACAAAATTAGCCTCACCTAAGTCCTTCATGTCAAACTACTTGGTCAACTATAATTTGACTGATGACAATGCCCTAACGTCATTGCCAATAAACAGAATGTCATCTACATAGAGCAGTATAAAAACCATCTTCCCATCCTTAATATGTTTGTAAACACATGGTTCATCCACATTTTGTGAGAACCCATAAGTCTTGATCACCTAATCAAATCTTATGTTCCAAGAACGAGAAGCCCATTTAAGTCCATAAATTGACTTCAACAGCTTACAAACGTTACCCTCTTGACCCGTGACCTTGAACCCATTTGGTTGTTTCATATAAATGGACTCATCAAGATAGCCATTCAAAAAAGCCATCTTGACATCCATCTGTCAAATCTCGTAGTCGAGAACGGTAGCTATGGACAAGAGAATCCAGATGGATTTAAGCATGGCTACGGGCGAAAAGGTTTCCTTATAATCGATTCCTTCCTTTTACGTATAACCCTTAGCTACTAGTCTAGCCTTAGAGGTTTTGACCTTTGCATCCACTCCTCTTTTCCTCTTGTAGATCCACTTACACCCTATGGGTTTTACCCCTTCAGGAAGATCCACAAGCTCCCAGACCTGATTAGTCTCCATAGACTTCATCTCTATGTTCATGGCCTCTGTCCAGAGTTTTGAATCAACATCCTCCATAACTTCTGCGTGAGTATAAAGATCCCTATTATGTTCATCCGGTTCAACCAAGAAGACCTCCCCATTGAACATATACCTCCCAGGTTGACGCCTGATCCTCCCACTACGCCGAAGCCCTTGAGGTTGTTGTTCAGGTTTGTTTGGTTTTTCTACACTGATTGGAACGGTTTCATTCGGAACCTCTAGAGTGATCGGATCACTCCTTAACTCCTCAAGCACCAGTTTGCTTCGAGGTTTAAAGTCATCCATGTAACTCTCCTCAAGGAAAGTTGCATTAGTTGAAACCACGACCTTATTTCCTTTGGGTTATAAAAACAACCCCCTTTAGTCCCTTGTAGATATCCTACAAACACACAAACTTCTAAACGTGCTTTCAACTTATTTAGATCCTTAAACAGGACATGAGTCGGACATCCCCATATGTGAATATGGTTTAAGGATGTCTTCCTACCTATCCATAACTCGTGAGGAGTTTTAGGGACCGACTTTGAAGGCACATTGTTCAAAAGATAGCATGCGGTTTGCAGTGCATATCCCCAAAAGGATAAAGGCAATAATGAATAACTCATCATGGACTTAATCATGTCCAAAAAAGTCCTATTTCTTCTCTCCACTATGCCATTCTATTGCGGAGTGCCCGACGCAGTCAAATGGGATAAATCCCATTCTCTAATAAGTGTTCCAAGAACTCATCAGAAAGGTATTCCCCACCTCGATCCGATCAATGTACCTTTATGGGTCTACCCAATTGCTTTTTCACTTCAGCCTGAAACTCCCTGAACTTGTCAAAAGTTTCATTTTTGTGGTTCATTAGGTACACATGCCCATATCTCGAGTAATCGTCAATAAAAGTGACGAAGTACTCATGCCCTCATCGTGCTCGGATGTTCATCGGTTCGCAAACATCACTATGCATAAGTTCTAGAACCCCTTTGGCCCTATTGTCCTTAGACCCGAATGGTCTTTTGGTCATTTTACCCTCCAAATAAGATTCACATTGAGGTATAGATTCCACCTTTAAGTGACTTAAAGGTCCATCCCTTACCAACCTTTGAATCCTATTCAGATTAATATGACCAAGGCACAAATGTCAAAGATAAGTCTTATTAGAGTGAGAAGTTTTAAGTCTTTTAGAGTTATTATCATTCATCTCAGCATTAAGCAATAAGTCCATCTTAGATTTGATAAAATATAGATTATTTTGCATCCATCTAGAACAGATAAAAGATTTATTTTTACGAATCACCACTTTATCATTAAAAGAAACCAAGTAGGAGTCTTTAAATAAACAAGCTAGAGAAATTAAATTCCTTTTAAATTTAGGAACATAAAAACAATCTTGCAAAAATAAATTTCTATAATTATCAAAATAAAGATGGATGTCTCCCACTACTTCTGCTGAGACCAAGGATCTATCGCCCATCCGAAGTGTGAAGTCCTTATGCAGTTGACTTTTCATTTTTTTGAACCCCTGCAGAGAAACACAAACATGTTTAGTTGCACCGGAATCTATGACCCAAATGTCATTTGATTTCTCAACCAAACAAGTTTCTAAATACAGAAGATCACACCTACCTCCTTTGGAAAGAAAGTCCTTGCAATGCTTCTTGATATGCCCGACCTTTCCACAGAAGAAGCACTTAAGCTTCTTCGAGTTCTTCTTCTTCTTCTTCTTGCTTTTGGTGGTAGCAGGAATAGAAGACTTCCTGTTCTTGGCCCGTTGCTTCTTTCCATTCCCAGAGTTAGGATTGGAACCAGAAGCAACTACCATGTTGGCCTTACCACCCGTAGGAAACTCCCTGATCAGCAGTTCAAACTCCTGTAACTGTTTCATAAATTCTGTCAAGGTCATATCCCATCTATTGCTTAAATTAAAAGTAGCTCTAAACGGAATAAATTTCTTAGGCAGAGTCTCAAAGACCATAGTCATCTGAGTTTCAGCATCGATGTCTGCTCCATTGGTTTGAGCCTCAGCGAGGTAACCCATGACCAACATCATGTGCTCCTTTATAGATGTCCCTAGTCTCCGTCAACAGTTTAAGAGTTTTCGAAGCGCCCCTTGCGGCTTTGTTATGGCCTGGCCTCCAAACATATCCTCGAGATTATCCAAGATCAGCTTCGCAGTCTCATAATCTTGATGTTGAGCCTGCAACACGTTGTTCATGCTAGCCATAACATAGCAGCGGGCCTGATCATTAGCATCTTTTCAGCGATCATACGCTTAGAATTGCTCATTAGTTGAGTCTCTCGTAGGTTCAGGAGGACAAGGGGTTGTCAGTACATATTTTAGTTTCTCAAAGGACAGGACGATATCCCCGATTAATAGGTTTTTGTCAAGTATCGATGATAAAGCGTTTTTAGACATTTTTAATCTACAATAAAGAATCATATACCAAACATAAGCAAACATATCATAATAATTTAGTAAGATAACACAATCATGTAAAAAAAAATACAAAAGTGTTTACGTGTCAAAACTTTAAAAATATCACAACCTTACAACGATAATTCCCAACTCAGAATTCAACAAGCTCCAAGGGGAGTCATGCCAAATTCAATCAGGAACACGAATCCCCTCCTAATTAATATATGCCATCCAGGACCCGTATGATCAAACATATATTAATAATCATTTCTTTGGCCATTAATTTTATTAACAGAGCTCCTAGGGGAGGTTAATAATAAAATTAACATGAGTGTATAACTATCATTTCAATATTTTATCCATGATTTATAATCACCACCTAGGGGTGTGCTACCATAAATTATGCTAAAATACCTTATCCTCTCAGAGATCCAATCTGGTACATGATAGAAATCCCTTCCTAGGGGTCGGGACCACTATATTCTGCCTATGGACCAACGATGGAGGTCTTAGGTTCTCTCTTCGAAAACCTTCTTCCACTCAATCTTTTGAAATCAAGGTTTTATTTTAAGAATATTCATGAACAATTTTAATGTGAGCAACACTTCCTATTCTATATGACATGTTATCAATATACATGGCAAATCATATTATAATGTAGACAGGCAAAGCTACAAGCAAAATGATATATAACCGTAATATTATGGCTCCACCATAGAGAATAGAAAACTAAGATTATAAGAGAATAATCGAGACATATTATCGATTCTTCATCCTTTAATCCTCAAGCTGTATCCTTCTTCATGTAATTTCATCTTCAAGTCTTCAATCCCGTCTGAATTGAACACTTTATATTTCCAGTCATATCCAAATTTATTGTTTCTGAGAATTGTCCCAAAAATAAAATTAAAACTACATCGAAAAAACTGCACCTTTTTTAGAAATTTTCTAGCTCTCGGTCGGCAGGCCAATCTCGATGATCGGCTTGTCGAACTAAAAGTTTGGCATGACGCCAGAGCCACCCGATTTCTGCCCCACTGACGGCCTACCAAACCACACGTCTGGCCTACCGATCTGTGACCATCGGACTGCCGAACCGTGAGGTTCGGCATGTCGACCGAGCAAAAATCTCCATTCTAAAAAATACAATTTTTTAATGCAATTCATTAATTTTATTTTCAACAATTCAAAACATAAAATTTGAGACTCAAGAAATACCTAGGAACATCATCATCAATCTTCTAGATTCGCCTTCTAGATCCGTCTTCTCTGAATGATTATTTAATTATGAAATTCTTACAAATTTAAAATTAAATAATAGTTCCTAGACGGAGATGATAGTCCGCCATCTAATTACATGAAAAACCTAGATACACATTCTAACCTCTAAGGAACCATAACCGGCATAAATTAAATAATTAATAAATAATTAAATAATGATTTAATCAACCATAATTAATTAATGAAAATTCACCACATAATCCATGACAACATATATAATATATAGAAACTTAGAGTGCCAACTCTCTATAAAATTCAATTCAAGCATATGAGAGATTAAGATCACAAAATTTATACATATACACAAACTCGTAAATTTATGTAAAAACCATGGCTCTAATATCAATTGTTGAAAAAAATAGTACGCAGTAGAATTTTAAAAATTTTACATAAGAGTAATTTCTAAAACACAAGTTTGATATACTATATAAATAAATTAACCAGATCTTACTAACCTTTGTGTGCCGAAGAACCCTCGCAAAACGTGAAGAGAAGTAACGTTCCAAAAGAGCCTCAACCAACTGGTCTTCTTTGCTATTCTCTTTCCACGACCGGAGTAAGTGTGGGCTCACACATACAGCTCTTCCACTAGGTGACTCTCCTTCCAACCAATCGAGAGAACCCAAAGCAAGTATTTGTGATTTATGAACAAAAGCTCTTAGGGAGTTTTTAGATTCTCCCTAGTAGAGTATCTCTCTTAATCTCTCAATTGATCTAAGTAACTTGTAAGAATCACTCCCTATTTATAGAAGTTGGTCCTAGGGTCAGTCTTTATCAGATTAAGTCTCAAAACTTGGATCATAATCAAATTCAGATTAATATCTGATAAGATCTGAGATAAAACACATGATCTTATCCTTCGCTGATTGGCAAGCCGAACCACCTGATCAGCAGGCCAAACAGGTCCCATCGGTAGGCCGAACACGTCCATTGGCTGGCCAAACTACCTAATAAAAAATCCCGCGAATCTTTTTTTTTCCACCCGAGATTCTATAAGATAAAGTCTCAGTTTTAATTCTGATAACCCAATAGAGAAGTTATATGATCAAAACAACTTTATCTAGCTAATCTCTAAGAAAATAAATCAATTCCTAATAATTCTACAAGTTTATCTTGATCTAAGTTATCTAAAATTAAATCAATCGATAAAAAGACAAGAATTATCCGATCCTTATAATTCAACAAGTTTATCTTGAATTAATTTTTTATCACAAAATTAATTCAACTGATAAACAGACATTATTTATTTAATTCTTCCAAATTTCAACCAATCTAGTAAATCCGACATAAGTCATCAATTATTAGAAAAGCATGCCGTGTCATTACAGGATATTGTGAGCTAGCAAAGGGGACCAAATGAACCTATATAGTTCAAGCTTTCGATAATTATGAAACCCAATATCCAAGATATACATTTTATAATTATCAACTCCAACGCTACTCCACTAAAAGGTTGGAGCTGCACTCTTGAACTACATAGAATTACAAAGCTCGTATAACTAAGTCTCCATGACATATCATAATGTATCCTATCTCTATAGGATTATCTATAATCAGCTTAAGGACAAGTTCTGTCTTACCTTCCTGATTATTTTTCTCTTACTTTCCATTATCTCACCATCATAAAACTTACTATCCAATGACAGTATACTATTTGGTTACACCTATGTATCCAAATGGTTGAGTGCTCTAGTTTTTCAATTATAGGATAACGCATATAAGAGGATATCATTACTCCTAAAGAGGAGCTATGGATTCCATATCTATAAATAACAGGTCTACGCTATCAAGAGTCATGCCTCCAACGTACCAACATGCATACCACTATTAAGATGTGGGTGCCACCCTTTGGTACATCAAAAGACACAAGCCAAGACAATGGGCCTACTATTCATCTCAGGATTAAGATACAACACAAATGATTGTCTAAAGTGAATTGATTTGCCGAGACAGAATTATTAATCTAAATCAATTTAGTTTATGTCCTGATCCAACACATCGTCACTTATGACAACGTGTTAATGTTTCTATTCACGGGTCCACCTCCAATGGTCAAGTCAAACCATCTCCTAAAAGAGATATAGACAACATAACAATCTTTGCATCAATATAGTGCCCAACTTTATTCCCTCGGTTGCAGATCATATGATTTATACTATCACCTTAAGAATCATGTCTTCCACATAATCAGTCCATCATATGCCCGATTCTTAAGGTTTAGACCGATAGTCTCAGACTATTATTTGCTTAACATACACTCAACAAATATGAATGTAAAGAGGACAAGATTTGGTATATAAATACTGAATAAATTCTTTATTGATAAAAATGTCTACAAAAACTTATTACATTTTTACTCCTTAGGGCATACATGTCTAACAAGTTTGATCTCCCAATAATTATGAAACCCAATATCCTATATATACATTTCATAATTATCAATTTTAATGCTACTTCACTAAAAGCTCAAGGCTACACTCTCGAAGTATGTAGAATTACGAAGCGCATATAACTAAGTCTCCATGACATATCATAATGTATCCTATCTCTATAGGATTATCTATAATCAGCTTAAGGACAAGTTCTGTCTTACCTTCCTGATTATTTTTCTCTTACTTTCCATTATCTCAACATCAGATAGCTTACCATCTAAAGATAGTATGCCATTTGGTTTGACCTATGTATCCAAATGGTCGAGCGCTCTAGTTTTTCAATTACAGGATAACGCATATAAGAGGATATCACTGCTTCTAAAGAGGAGCTATGGATTCTATATTTATGAATAACATGTCTACGCTATCAAGAGTCATGCCTCCAACGAACTGAAATGCGTACCACTATTAAAATATGGATGTCATCTTTTGGTACATCAAAAGATACAAGTCAATACGATGAGCCCATTATTCATCTCAGGATTAAGGTATAATACATATGATTGTCTAAAGTGAATCGATTTGCCGAGATAGAATTATTAATCCAAATCAATTCACTTTATGTCTCGATCCAACACATTGTCACCTATGACAATGTGCCAATGTTTCTATTCACGGAGTCCACCTTCGATGGTCAAGACAAACCGTCTCCCTTAGGGATATGGACAATATAACAATCTTGTCATGAATTAAGCGCCCAACTTTATTCCCTCGATTACAGATCTCATAATTTGGACCGTCAGCATAAGAATCATGTCTTTCGCATAATCTGTCCATCATTTGCCCAATTCTTAAAGGTTTAGACCGACAGTCTTAGACTTTTATTTGCTTAACATACAATCAACAAATATGAATGTAAAGAGGACAAAATTTGGTATATAAATAATAAATAAATTCTTTATTGATAAAATTTTTTTCAAAAACATATTACATTTTTACTTTTTAGGGCATACACGTCTAACAAATTTTCCAAAGCTATCTTCACAACTTCCACATTGCCTCGATGCACTATCTCTCTAATCAAATGATATTTTCACTCTATATGCTTTCCTCTTTTATGGCTTTTCAGTTCTCTTGAATTTGCTACTATACCATTGTTATCACAATACAGTGTGACTAGTTTATCAATGTCTAGAATGATTTCTAGATCATTTAATCATTTAAGAACTTACCAAGCCAGACAGCTTCTTTAGCTGCTTCACAAGCAGCCAATATTCAGGTTCTATAGTTAAATCAACAATATAATGTTGTTTGATACTTCTCCAAACTATGGCTCCACCACCAAATGTAAACACTAATCTAGACGTAGATTTATATGTGTCTTTGTATGATTGAAAATCAAATTGGTGCATCCAATAGGAATCAAATTCTTACCAAAATATACCAGCATATAGTTTTTGTTCTCTTAAGATACTTAAGAATGTGTTTAATTGCCACCCAATGATCTAATCTTGGGTTGGATTGATACTGACCGATTCTACCTACCGCATAGCAAATGTCAGGTCTTGTGCACAACATGACATATATTAGACTTCCTACTACAGATGCATAGGGTACCTGTCTCATGTTTTCTTCCTCTTGAGGTGTCTTAGGGCACTACTCTTTTGAAAGATAAACTCTATGACGTGTAGGTAAATTACTTGTCTTGGAGTTTTGCATTGAAAATCTGATAAGCGCCTTATCGATGTAGGATGCTTGAGACAACGCCAACAGTTTGTTCTTGCGATCTCTTATGAGTTTGATTCCAAGAACAGAACTTGCCTCTCCTAAATCTTTCATTTAGCATTGGTTGGCAAGCTATTTCTTTACATTAGATAATATCCCTACATCATCCCAATGAGTAGGATATCATCTACATAGAGAACTAAGAAGACCGCTTTATTATCATTGATGCACTTGTATACACAAGGTTCATCAACATTTTGATCAAAACCATAAGACTTGATCACCTCATCAAATCTTAAGTTCTAAGATCTAGAAGCTTGCTTAAGTCCATAGATGGACCATTACAACTTGTAAACTTTTTGCTCTTGACCTTTGACTACAAACCCTTCTAATTGCACCATATAGATGCTTTCCTTAAGATAGCCATTCAAAAAGGCAATCTTGACATCCATTTGCCATATCATGTAATCAAGACATGTAGCAATGGATAAAAGAATCTGAATGGATTTAAGCATAGCTATGGGTGAGAAAGTTTATTCATAATCAACTTTCTCCTTTTGGGCATAACCCTTTGGCATAAGCCTAGCTTTGAAAGTCTCAACTTTCCCATCCACTCCTTTTTTCTTCTTATAGATCCATTTGCATCCTATGGGTTTTATACCTTCAGGTATATCTATAAGTTCCCAAACTAAATTGGGGTACATGGACTCCATTTCAAGGTTCATAGCCTCCAGCCATTTCTCCTTCTCTGAATCTTCCATTGTATGACAATATATCAATGGATCATCTTTACTATTATCAGAGATAGCAACATATGCTTCTTCAATTTTCTTATAGCGAGCAGGTGGTCCCATAACCCTCCTACTATGTCAAGGTGGTATGACATCTTGATCTAGAGATGTGGTCCTCCTCATTCTGTCCTTCGACAATAATTATCGGCTGTAGTCTGATCTGATTAGAAAGTAACTTTTCAAGTACAATTTTGCTACAAGGTTTATAGTTTGTCATATAATCTTTCTCGAGAAAAGTGACATTGTCAACACAAATACCTTTTTTTCTTGTGGACTATATAACAAACCTCTCCTCGTCTGCTTTGGATATCCTACAAACAAGCATACTTCAAAACGTAGTTTTAGCTTCCTAGTTTTTCCTTTCAGCAAATGTGCTAGACACCCCCAAATACAGATATGTCGCATATTAGGTTTATGACCATGCCATAATTCTAAGGGTGTTTTTGGAATAGACTTAGATGGAATCATGTTTAAAAGATATATCGCAGTTTGTAGCGCATATCCCCAAAATGAAGTAAGTAATATTGAGTAGCTGAGCATGGATCTCACCATATCAAGCAATGTTTGATTTCTTCTCTCGGCATCACCATTCTGCTATGGTGTTCCAGGTGCAGTGAGTTGTGATAGAATACCATGTTTTGCCAAATAGTCCTTAAACTCAATATCGAGCTATTCTCCTCCTCAATCAGATCGAAGAGTCTTCACCATCTTTCCTAATTGCTTTTTAGCTTCGGCTTGGAATTCTTTGAACTTTCCAAAAGTTTTAGATTTCTTTTGCATTAGGTACATGTATCCAACCTTGAATAATCGTCAATACATGTGACAAAATATTTGTAACCACTACATGCTTGTACATTTAATGGACCACAGACGTCGAAATGTATTAGCTCAAGTGATTCCTTGGTCCTTTGCCTTTTGCAGAGAAAAGCCTTTTGGTCATTTTACCCTCAAAATAAGATTCACAAACTGGTAGGGAACTAACTTTTAGTTCTCTTAAAGAACCATCTTTTACTAGTCTGTTAATCCTATCAAGGTTAACATGACCTAATTTAAGGTGCCATAAGTATGTTTTATTGTCAAAAGAAACTTTTTGTCTTTTGGGTTTTTGTTGTTTAGCTTTGAACATTTTAGTGTTAAGCAGTGATTTCTTGTTGGGCCTTAAAGTGTAAAGCCCATTTTCCAAATAAATAGAACAAATATCCAAACCATTCTAGAATTATTAGCACAATTGCCATTAGAAGAAACATTAAACATTTGTTCAAACAACCTAAAAACAAAAATCAAATTCTACGAAAACTAGGAATATAATAAACTTTGTCCAATATTAAAAACCTATGTTTAAAATAAAGTTTAACTACTCGCACTGCTCTTGCTGAAACAACCGCTCCTGCTCTCACTCTCATCATTTGCTCCTTGTTGGTAAGCTCCCTTAAAGCACTAAGCATCTGCAAAGAAGAACTAACATGATTAGTTGCCCCTAAATCAACTATCCAACATGAAGTATCATGTTCCAATAAACAAGCTTCTAAAGCAAGTTAATTTGATTTTTTGTTGTTCTTCTTTTCTTTAACCTCCTGAAGATACTTATTGCAGTTTCTCTTCCAATGGCCGATTGCATCGCAATGGAAACATTTTCCTTTGGGATTCTTTTGCTTTGAGCTCCTTTTGTTGTTGTTGCTCTTATTCCTCTTAGGTTGTCCTTCATTCTTAGACTTACCACTTCGTTTACCTTTTTTCTTCCTCTTCCTTTTCTTTCAAGCAGAAGAGGAAGGTTGAGCTTTTGCAGCATTTGCCTCACCTTCTTTAGTCTTTTCTTTTGAAATAGATTCAAAGATTTACACCTTAGTAACCAACTCAGTCATGTTATATTTTATCTTGTTCATAAAATAGTTGCTCTTGAATTGAAGGAACGCACGAGAGAGGGTTTCCAAAATCATCCTCACCTATGTGGCTTCATCTATCACCACCCTGTTTACCTCAGCCTCATAGAGATAGTTAACCATACTAAGAACATGTTCTCTAATTGAAACTCCTGCCTTTATTTTGGCGTTCATCATAGCCTTAACGGTTACATGACATGCCTTCTCAAAAGGCTTGCTAGCCATGTCTTATAGAGACTACATTATCTCGTAAGTAATCTCCATGCTTTCATGCTTCATTCTAAGCACGTCAGACATGCTAGCCAAAAGGAAGTAGCGGACCTTGTTACTTGCCTCAATCCAATAATCATATGCTTCTCGTATTTTAAAAGAGGCATTGGCAGCAGGCGATGGAGGATATTCTTCTGTTAAGACAAACTTTTAATTTTTGCAAATTAGTATAATATTTATGTTACTCTTCTTCTTGACAAAATTATCTCAAATTAATTTTTCGTTTGAGAAAATAGTGATGATTGGATTATACATTGTTGCTATAATAAATAAATAAATAACATAAATTAAACGGTTGCTTAAACATCATAAATATATCTTTTGGAATAGTAAACGTGATGCATGATGTATATAGAAAAACACATAAAATATTTTACTAATTCCATGATCATTCAATTTTAATAAATAAAGTGCCACCATAGGGTAGGTCAAAATATTTATAAATTGAATTGAGAAATTCTTAATTAATAAATATATTCAAAATATCTCATATTTTATATATTTATTAATAACCGTTTATTTTTCGTGAAGATTGTTAGACATGTATGCTCTAAGGAGTAAAAATGTAATACGTTTTTGGAGACATTTTTATCAATAAAGAATTTATTCATTTATATATACCAAATATTGTCCTCTTTACGTTCATATTTGTTGAATGTATGATAAGCAAACAGTAGTCTGAGACTGTCAGTCTAAACCTTAAGAGTTGGGCATACGATGGGATGATTATGCGGTAGACACGACTCTTAAGGTGATGGTCTAAAATATATGATCCGCAATCGAGGGAATAAAGTTGGGCGCTTTATTCATGTAAAGATTGTTATGTTGTCTATATCCCTTTTGGGAGATGGTTTGTCTTGGCCATCGGAGTTGGACTCCGTGAATAGAAACATTGGCGCGTTGTCATAGGTGACGATGTGTTGGATCGGGACATAAAGTGAATTGATTTGGATTAATAATTCTGTCTTGGCAAATCGATTCACTTTAAACAATCATTTGTATTGTATCTTAATCCTGAGATGAATAATGGGCCCGTTGTCTCGATTTGTGTCTTTTGATGTACTAATGGGTGACTCCCACATCTCTATAGTGGCATGCATGCCGGTACGTTGGAGGCATGACTCTTGGTAGCGTAGACTTGTTATTCATAGATATGGAATCCATAGCTCCTCTTTAGGAGTAATGATATCCTCTTATATGCGTTGTCCTGTAATTGGAAAACTGGAGCGCTCAACCATTTGGATACATAGGTGTAACCGAATGGTATACTATCTTTGGATGGTAAGTTTTCTAATGGTGAGACAATGGAACGTAAGATAAAAATAATCGGGAAGGTAAGACAGAACTTGTCCTTAAGCCGATTATGGATGATCATATGGGGATGCGATACACTATGATATGTCATGGAGACTTTGCTACACGAGCTTCGTAATTCTATAAAGTTCGAGAGTGCAGCTCCAAGCTTTTAGTGGAGTAGCGTTGGAGTTGATAATTGTGAAATGTATGTCTGGGATATTGGGTTTCATAATTATCATGAGCTTGAACTTTATAGGTCCATTTTGGTCCCCTTTGCTAGCTCACAAAATCCTGTAACGACACGGCGTGCTTTTCCAATAATTGGTGACTTATGTCGGATTTATCAGATTGGTTTAAAATTTATAAGAATCAAATAATTCATGTCTATTTATCGGTTGAATTAATTATGTAAGAAATTAGTTCAAGATGAACTTGTTGAATTATGGCGTTCGGATAATTCTTGTCTGTTTATCAGTTGTTTTAATTTTGGACAATTAGAACAAAATAAACTTGTAGAATTATTGTGAATTGATTTATTTTCTTAGAGATTATCTTGATAAAGTTTGTTTTGATCAAATATCTTTTCTATTGGGCTATTTGAATCAAAACTGAGACTTTATCCTTTAGAATCTCGGGTGGAAAATAAAAGATTCGCGGAGATTTTTTCTCGGCAGTTCGGCATGCCGGATGATGTGTTCGGCCTGCTGAACTGGCCAGTTCGGCCTGCCTATCTCACAGTTCGGCATGCCGACCGCGACAGTTAAGATTATGCGTTTTTCACGCGTATCTTATCAGATATTGATCCGAACTTGATTCTGTTTCGATTTTTGAGACCTAATCTGATATGGACTGACCCCAAGGACCAATAGGTATAAAAAGGGAGTGAGTCTAATGATTTACTCAGATCAATTTGAGAGATTAAGAGTGACACTCTTCTAGTGAGCATCTGAAAACTCCCTGAGAGCTTTTTTTCACAAATCACGAACACTAGCTTTGGGTTCTCTCTATTGGTTGGAAGGAGAGTCACCGGTGGAAGAGCTGTACGTGTGAGCCCACACTCACTCCGGTTGTGGATAGAGAATAGCAAAGAAGACCAGTTGGTTGAGGCTCTTCTGGAACGTTACTTCTCTACACAGGTCGCGGAGGTTCTTCGGCATGCTGAGGTTAGTAAGATCTGTTTAATTTATACATATAACATGTCAAACTTGTGTTTTGAAAAATACTCTGATGAAAAATTTTAAAAATTCCGCTGCGCACTTTGTTTCTAACAATTGGTATCAGAGACGAGGTTTTTACATAAATTTGCAAGTTTGTGATCAAGTTATATGCATAAATTTTGTGATCTTAATCTCTCCAATGCTTGAAATTAAATTTTATAGAGAGATGGCACTCTAGGTTTCTATATAATATATATGTTGTCATGGATTATATGGTGAATGTTTATTAATTAATTATGGTTGATTAAATTGTTGTTTAATTATTTATTAATTAATTAATACCGGTTATGGTTCCTTAGAGGTTAGAATGTGTATCTAGGTTTTTCATGTAATTAGATGGCGGACTATCATCTCCGTCTAGGAATTATTATTTAATTTTTAATTTGTAAGAATTTTGTAATTAAATAATTATTCGGAGAAGACGGAACGAGAAGTCAGAACTTAAAGATTGATAATGGCGCCTCCAAGTATTTCCTGAGTCTCTAATTTTATGTTTTTGAATTGTTGAAAATAAAATTGATGAATTGCATTAAAATTGTATTTTCTGGATTGAGGGTTTTCTGCTCGGTCGGCATGCCGGACCTCACAGTTCGGCAGGCCGAAGGTCACAGATCGGCAGGCCGGACGTACGGTCCGGCAGGCCGACAGTGGGGCAGAAATTTTGGTGCTCTGCCGGCAGGCCGAACCTTCATGTTCGGCAGGCCAAACCACCATGATCGGCAGACCGATCACCCAGATCGGCCTGCCGACCGAGAGCTGCCAGATGTCCAGAAAAGGTGCGATTTTTCCAGTGCAGTTTTAATTTTATTTTTGGGACGATTCTGAGAAACATTAAATTTGGATATGACCGGAAATATGAAGTGTTCGATTCATACGGGATTGAGGACTTGAAGATGGATATTACATGAAGAAGGATACAGCTTGAGGATTCAAGGATGAAGAATCGATAAATGTCTCAATTATTCTCTTGTAATCTTATTTTTTCTATTCTCTAGGGTGGAACCATAATATTACGGTTATTATTATTATTATGCTTGTAGCTTTGCTTGATTGCTTTGCTTGTCTGCATTATAATATGATTTACCATGTATATTGATAACATGTCATATAGAATAGGGAGTGCCGCTCATATTAAAATTGTTCATGCATAATTTTAAAATAAAACCTTGACTTCAAAAGATTGAGTGGGAGAAGGTTTTCGAAGAGAGAACCTAAGGCCTCCATCGTTGGTCCATAGGAAGAACATGATGGTCCCAACCCCTAGGAAGGGATTTCTATCATGTACCAGATTGGATCTCTGAAAGGATAAGGTATTTTAGTATGATTTATGGTTGCACACCCCTAGGTGGTGATTATAAATCATGGATAAAATATTAAAACGGTGGTTATACACTCACGTTAATTTTATTATTAACCTCCCCTAGGAGCTCTGTTAATAAAATTAATGGCCAAAGAAACGATTATTAGTATATGCTGGATCATACGGGTCCTGGATGGCATATATTAATCAGGAGGGGATCCGTGTTTCTGATTGAATTTGGCATGACTCCCCTAGGAGCTTGTTGAATTCTGAGTTGGGAATTATCGTTGTAAGGTTGTGATATTTTCAAGGTTTTGACACATAAACACATTTGTATGATTTTACATGATTGTGTTATCTTACTAAATTATTATATATGTTTGCTTATGTTTGGTATATGATTCTTTATTGTAGATTGAAAATGTCTAAAAACGCTTTATCATCGATACTTGACAAAAACCAATTAACCGGTGAGAACTATAATGATTGGAAACGGAACCTGGACATCGTCCTTTCCTTTGAGAAACTGAAATATGTTCTAACAACTCCTTGTCCTCCCGAGCCTACGGGAGACTCAAGTAATGAGCAATTCCAAGCGTACGAACGCTGGAAAGATGCTAATGATCAGGCCCGCTGCTATGTTATGGCTAGCATGAATAACGTGCTGCAGGCTCAACATCAGGATTATGAGACTGCGAAGCAGATCTTGGATAATCTTGAGGACATGTTTGGAGGCCAGGCCATAACAAAGCGGCAAGGGGCACTTCGAAAACTCTTAAACTGTAGACAGAGACCGGGGACATCTGTAAAGGAGCACATGATGTTGGTTATGGGTTACCTCGCTGAGGCTCAAACCAATGGAGCCGACATCGATGCTGAAACTCAGATGACTATGGTCTTTGAGACTCTGTCTAAGGAATTTATTCCGTTTAGAGCTACTTTTAATCTAAGCAATAGATGGGATATGACCTTGACAGAACTGATGAAACAGTTACAAGAGTTTGAACTGCTGATCAGGGAGTCTCCTGCTGGTGGAGAGGCCAATATGGTAGCTGCTTCTGGTTCCAATCCTAACTCTGGGAATGGAAAGAAGCAACGGGCCAAAAGTGGGAAGTCTTCTATTCCTATTGCTACCAAGAGCAAGAAGAAGAAGAAGAAGAACCCAAAGAAGCTTAAGTGCTTCTTTTGTGGTAAGGTCGGGCATATAAAGAAGCATTGCAAGGACTTCCTTTCCAAGGGAGGTAGGTGTGATCTTCTATATTTAGAAACTTGTTTGGTTAAGGAATCCAGTGACATTTGGGTCATAGATTCCGGTGCAACTAATCATGTTTGTGTTTCTTTGCAGGGATTCAAAGAAACGAGAAGTCTACTTCGTGAAGACTTAACGCTTCGGATGGGCGATGGATCCTTGGTCTCAGCGGAAGCAGTGGGAGATGTCCATCTTTATTTTGATAATTATAGGAGTTTAATTTTGTGAGATTGTTTTTATGTTCCTAAATTTAAAAGTAATTTAATTTCTGTATCTTCTTTATTTAAAGACTCCTACGTGGTATCTTTTAATGAAAAAGTGGTGATTCGTAAAAACAAATCTTTTATCTGTTCTAGATGGATGCAAAATAATCTATATTTTATCAAACCTAAGATGGACCTATTGCTTAATGCTGAGATAAATGATAATGACTCAAAAAGACTTAAAACTTCTCACTCTAATAAGACTTATCTTTGGCATTTGCGCCTTGGCCATATTAACCTAAATAGGATTCAAAGGTTGGTAAGGGATGGACCTTTAAGTCACTTAAAGGTGGAATCTATACCTCAATGTGAATCTTGTTTGGAGGGTAAAATGACCAATAGACCATACGGGTCTAAGGGCAATAGGGCCGAAGGGGTTCTAAAACTTGTGCATAGTGATGTTTGCGGACCGATGAACATCCGGGCACGAGGAGGGTATGAGTACTTCGTTACTTTTATTGACGATTACTCAAGATATGGGTATGTGTACCTAATGCACCACAAAAGCGAAACTTATGATAAGTTCAGGGAGCCTAAAAGCAATTAGGTAGACCCATAAAGGCACTTCGATCTGATCGAGGTGGGGAATACCTTTCTGATGAGTTCTTAGGACACTTGTTAGAGAATGGGATTTTATCCCATTTGACTGCGCCGGGTACTCCGCAGCAGAATGGCATAGCAGAGAGAAGGAATAGGACTTTGTTGGACATGATTCGGTCCATGATGAGTTATTCATCATTGCCTTTATCCTTTTAGGGATATGCACTACAAACCGCATGTTATCTTTTGAACAATGTGCCTTCAAAATCGGTCCCTAAAACTCCTCACGAGTTGTGGACAAGACGGAAGACATCCTTAAACCATATTCGCATATGGGGATGTCCAGCTCATGTCCTGTTTAAGGATCCGAATAAGTTGGAAGCACGTTCAGAAGTTTGCGTGTTTGTAGGATATCCAAAAGGGACTAAAGGGGGTTATTTTTATAACCCAAAGGAAAATAAAGTCGTGGTTTCAACTAATGCAACTTTCCTTGAGGAGAGTTACATGAACGACTTTAAACCTCAAAGCAAAGTGGTGCTTGAGGAGTTGAGGGGTAATCCGTTTACTCCGGAGGTTCCGAACGAAACCATTCCGATCGGTGTAGAAAAACCAAACAAACCTGAACAACAACCTCAGGGGCTTCGGCGCAGTGGGAGGATCGGGCGTCAACCTGAGAGGTATATGTTCAATGGGGAGGTCTTTTTGGCTGAACCGGATGAACATGACAGGGATCCTTATACTTACGCAGAAGCTATGGAGGATGTTGATTCAAGACTCTGGACAGAGGCCATGAACATTGAGATGAAGTCTATGGAGACTAATCGGGTCTGGGAGCTTGTGGATCTTCCCGAAGGGGTAAAACCCATAGGGAGTAAGTGGATCTACAAGAGGAAAAGAGGAGTGGATGGAAAGGTCGAAACCTTTAAGGCTAGACTGGTAGCTAAGGGTTATACGCAAAAGGAAGGAATCGATTATGAGGAAACCTTTTCGCCTGTAGCCATGCTTAAGTCCATCCGGATTCTCTTGTCCATAGCTGCCGCTCTCAACTATGAGATTTGGCAGATGGATGTCAAGACGGCTTTTCTGAATGGCTATCTTGATGAGTCCATTTATATGGAACAACCAGACAGGTTCAAGGTCGCGGGTCAAGAGGGTAAGGTTTGTAAGTTGCTAAAGTCTATTTATGGACTTAAGCAGGCTTCTCGTTCTTGGAACATAAGATTTGATCAAGTGATCAAGACTTATGGGTTCTCACAAAATGTGGATGAACCATGTGTTTACAAACACATTAAGAATGGGAAGGTGGTTTTTCTACTACTCTATGTAGATGACATTCTGCTAATTGGCAATGACGTTGGGGCATTGTCATCGGTCAAATTATGGTTGACCAAGCAGTTTGACATGAAGGACTTAGGTGAGGCTAATTTTGTTCTCGGTATCCAGATCTTTCGGGATAGGAAGAACAAAATGATAGCTTTGTCACAGGCTGGCTACATAGATAAAATTCTCAGGAGGTTTGCAATGCAGGATTCCAAGAAAGGTGGGCAACCATCTAGGTCTGGAATTACTCTTTCTAAGAAAGACTCTCCAAAGTCTTATGAAGAAAGAGAATACATGAAGAAGGTGCCTTATGCTTCGGCAGTGGGTAGTCTCATGTATGCCATGCTTTGCACTCGACCGGATATTAGCTATGCGGTCGGGATTGTGAGTCGATTTCAGGCGGATCCAGGACCGAACCATTGGGTTGCGGTAAAGCATATTTTCAAGTACCTGAGAAGGACTCGTGGGTATATGCTTGTGTATTCGGGTGAGGATTTAACTCCTCTAGGATACACTGATTCGGATTTTCAATCCTGCCTGGATTCTAGGAAATCGACTTCAGGGTTTGTGTTTACTCTGGGTGGCGGTGCCATCAGTTGGAGAAGTGCGAAGCAAGATTGCACTTCTGATTCAACGATGGAGGCCGAGTATGTGGCGGCTAGTGATGCTTCGAAAGAAGCAGTGTGGCTCCGCAAGTTCCTTGGGGATCTTGAGGTAGTTCCTGGTGTGGATAAAGCGGTATCACTGTACTGTGATAACAGTGCGGCGGTAGCTAATGCTAAGGAACCAAGATTTCACAAGAAGAGTAAGCATATTGATCGGAAGTATCATGTGATAAAGGACTTCGTTGAGAGCGGGCATGTCACGGTGTGCAAGATCGCGTCAGAGGACAATTTAGCTGATCCATTTACGAAGACACTTTCTGGGAGAGTCTTCGAAAGGCATGTGGAAGCTATGGGGATGCAAAATTTGTAGTATTTACTCACTTAGTGCAAGTGGGAGATTGTTAGACATGTATGCTCTAAGGAGTAAAAATGTAATACGTTTTTGCAGACATTTTTATCAATAAAGAATTTATTTATTTATATATACCAAATATTGTCCTCTTTACGTTCATATTTGTTGAATGTATGATAAGCAAACAGTAGTCTGAGACTGTCAGTCTAAACCTTAAGAGTTGGGCATATGATGGGATGATTATGCGGTAGACACGACTCTTAAGGTGATGGTCTAAAATATATGATCCGCAATCGAGGGAATAAAGTTGGGCGCTTTATTCATGTAAAGATTGTTATGTTGTCTATATCCCTTTTGGGAGATGGTTTGTCTTGGCCATCAGAGTTGGACTCCGTGAATAGAAACATTGGCGCGTTGTCATAGGTGACGATGTGTTGGATCGGGACATAAAGTGAATTGATTTGGATTAATAATTCTGTCTTGGCAAATCGATTCACTTTAGACAATCATTTGTATTGTATCTTAATCTTGAGATGAATAATGGGCCCGTTGTCTCGATTTGTGTCTTTTGATGTACTAATGGGTGACTCCCACATCTCTATAGTGGCATGCATGCCGGTACGTTGGAGGCATGACTCTTGGTAGCGTAGACTTGTTATTCATAGATATGGAATCCATAGCTCCTCTTTAGGAGTAATGATATCCTCTTATATGCGTTGTCCTATAATTGAAAAACTGGAGCGCTCAACTATTTGGATACATAGGTGTAACCGAATGGTATACTATCTTTGGATGGTAAGTTTTCTAATGGTAAGACAATGGAACGTAAGATAAAAATAATCGGGAAGGTAAGACAGAACTTGTCCTTAAGCCGATTATGGATGATCATATGGGGATGCGATACACTATGATATGTCATGGAGACTTAGCTACACGAGCTTCGTAATTCTATAAAGTTCGAGAGTGCAGCTCCAAGCTTTTAGTGGAGTAGCGTTGGAGTTGATAATTGTGAAATGTATGTCTGGGATATTGGGTTTCATAATTATCATGAGCTTGAACTTTATAGGTCCATTTTGGTCCCCTTTGCTAGCTCACAAAATCCTATAACGACACGGCGTGCTTTTCCAATAATTGGTGACTTATGTCGGATTTATCAGATTGGTTTAAAATTTATAAGAATCAAATAATTCATGTCTGTTTATCGGTTGAATTAATTATGTAAGAAATTAGTTCAAGATGAGCTTGTTGAATTATGGCGTTCGGATAATTCTTGTCTGTTTATCGGTTGTTTTAATTTTGGACAATTAGAACAAAATAAACTTGTAGAATTATTGTGAATTGATTTATTTTCTTAGAGATTATCTTGATAAAGTTTGTTTTGATCAGATATCTTTTCTATTGGGCTATTTGAATCAAAACTGAGACTTTATCCTTTAGAATCTCGGGTGGAAAATAAAAGATTCGCGGAGATTTTTTCTCGGCAGTTCGGCATGCCGGATGACGTGTTCGGCCTGCCGAACTGGCCAGTTCGGCCTGCCTATCTCACAGTTCGGCATGCCGACCGCGACAGTTAAGATTACGCGTTTTTCACGCGTATCTTATCAGATATTGATCCGAACTTGATTCTGTTTCGATTTTTGAGACCTAATCTGATATGGACTGACCCCAAGGACCAATAGGTATAAAAAGGGAGTGAGTCTAATGATTTACTCAGATCAATTTGAGAGATTAAGAGTGATACTCTTCTAGTGAGCATCTGAAAACTCCCTGAGAGCTTTTGTTCACAAATCACGAACACTAGCTTTGGGTTCTCTCTATTGGTTGGAAGGAGAGTCACCGGTGGAAGAGCTGTACGTGTGAGCCCACACTCACTCCGGTTGTGGATAGAGAATAGCAAAGAAGACCAGTTGGTTGAGGCTCTTCTGGAACGTTACTTCTCTACACAGGTCGCGGAGGTTCTTCGGCATACTGAGGTTAGTAAGATCTGTTTAATTTATACATATAACATGTCAAACTTGTGTTTTGGAAAATACTCTGATGAAAAATTTTAAAAATTCCGCTGCGCACTTTGTTTCCAACATTTCGTGAAGATGTAATTAACTAATTAATTATATCATTATGAGTATAACACACTATTTCAAATTCTAATAACTTAACTCAAGATTGCTGCCGCAGGGTAGGTTAATTTTGAAATACATTATAAATCTTATCTCTTAGAAGCCAACCTTATTATTGATTTAAATAAGCACCCCCCGTAGGGAGGAGAAAATCAAAGCATCACAAGGCGCCACCTAAATCTAATAGTATTGTGCTAATAGTGGAGATCACATATTATATTGTCATATTACCTCCTCCCACTCATTATTTTAAAATGATGTGTTTTATCTTATAAAACATCCTATGTTTCATAATTCTAGTAAATAAAACAAATTTTTAATTATTAGGTTATATTGTGCGTTAATAGAATCTCATCCTATTTTACACATAAATAAATTATCAAATTTTCTAAAAGTCTAAATTTGTTATGAATTGTCTAAGTTACCCAATATTAAACATTTAAAATTAGAGAACTTAGAATTGATGTGAATTTTACTAAGTTTTAACTATTAAAACTAAAATCACATTATTTGGTTGATTAATAAAATAATTAAAATTAAAATTTTATAAAATCAACCCAATTAATTTTAATCTCATTAAATTAATTCGATCACATATTAAATCATTTTATCAAGAACTTTATAAAAAAAATAAATAATATGCAAGTGTATGCATCTTGTTACAATGACTATAAGTAACCACTTTCCTAGATGACATGTTATAATGCATGAACAAGTTTTCAAAATCATCACATGAAATAATAACATAAAAAATAAAAAAAATAATAGATTTTTGACTGGGTCTTTTTGGATAATTAAATTGCAACCCATAGAAAAAAGATAAATAAAATTATAGGGGTCTTCTTGCTACAACATATTTCCCAATTCGAATTTTGTAGACTTCATATGGCGGTGTACTTTGCAAAAAACTGCCGGGTTACCTTTTAAAATTTTGATAGCCTAAGGGCTTATATGGGTCAACAGTCCATTGGGTTATTGAAAGTAACACAACTGAGTTTATCTTCTTCATCAAAGTTTTCTTCACGTGCAGCGTTCTCTTTCGAGCAACCGTGCCTCTGTTGGCGAGAGCATCTTCACGATGTCGGCAAGCCAGATGCACGGTGCTTGTTCCTATTGCTCCTTACTTTTGCACGGTGATGGATGAAGTGCGTGTGAATATTTTGTTGTGTATTACGTGATTCATTCGTAATTGGTGAATGCATGTTTCATGCGAAGTTTGTTACGTGTAGTTTGTAAAGTGCACATTGTGTTTGTAAGTTAACTCTATAAAAAGATTCATGCATCTAGTGTTTGCATGTTAACTGCATATAGATGCAAGTCATTTTTTTTTTATTGAAACCATATACGTAAAACGGTTTATGTGTAAGTGCCTTTTTTTTTTTTTTGAATGGTTTATTGAAACCGTAAGTTGATTAATATTCACCTAAGTGCATCTCATGCATATTAATGAAGGCTAAAACCTTTTGAACGTTGAAGGTACTCATAAAGAAAAAAAATAAAAAAAGAAAAAACAATAACAATAAATTACAAAAAACTTATGCCTCCTTATGGGCTTACACAAATTTGATCTAATCAAATATAAGATAAAATTACAAATCCAAAAGGACCATATAATTGACGACTCATAAAATAACCATTTATTACATGAACAAAATAAGTAAAAATGCAAAATACCTATTAACATGCATCAAGAACATGATATTAACAAAATAAAATCATGTTAATTAAAATTATATATGCTATAACTCTCTCTCATGCCATTTGTTGGAATTAAATACTAAACTAGTGAAAGGAATAGATAGTTGATAAACAAAAATTTTCTAAAAAACTTTGTCCATCGAAAATAGCTATATAATTTTAATTAATAATAGAAAGCTTGGAGAATTTTTACAAATCTTTTGAAGACCTATCAAGGTATTCTAGCTTTCCTCTTTGACACGACGATCTTTCAAGCCAAGCCTCTACACCAATGGAAAGACAATTGGATGTCAAACTACAAGAATGAATTAACTTTACACATTTCTAAATCTACTATGTACTCAACACATAAGATAGTAGACTTTTTTTTTTAGAGAAAGAACTCTTAGTTTTTTCTCTTTGAGTCTTCTATAAGAGTTACGTAAAAAGATATATATATATATATATATATACTGAGATTAGTGTTATCTATATCTTTTTATATCTGAACAGTTAGTTATTTTTTAATTAATTTTAATTCATTTTAAAATTGAAATAATCACCCTATCATATATATAGGAAGGGCTATACTCCACGCTCCTTATCTTTTTTTTTTTTTTTTGAATTTGAGTCACTTACGTGATTCTAGATATACATACATACATACATATATATATATATATATATCGTTTATATAAAAAAATGTTAAAAATATTTTGTATAAAAATATCATGTGAAAACATGATTTACATATATTATATATATAATATAATTAAATCTTATATATATTTAAATTTAAAAATAAATCATATTTATTTAAGAATAGATTTTAAATTAATTAATACTTTAATTTTGTGTCCATGTTGAAAAGGACAAAATGTGGTTCACAACATGTGTCATACACAAAATTAAAATTATATTTAAATAATCTTATTATTCAAAAATTTTCAATTAATTAATTTAAAACATATTTAATTAATCTAATTCATTAAATATAATCAATTAATTACTTTCACCAATACTTAGTTAAATGTGACAACATTTATCACATTTATTATGTATCACAGAGAACATTTTCTATGCCATATTAATACCTAAAGTGTAAAATAATTAATTTAAAATTTAATAATTCTAAATTAAATATATATGTATATAATCCATCCTATGTATTAAATCCAATACAGTGTTATAGAGGTAGCATTAGGGACCTATAGACTTTAACACATGCTTAAATAAATTTTGATAATTAATTAAACTCTTTAATTAATATGCCTAATTTATTAGTTTCAATGTTATTCCACTAAAAAAACTAAAACTGAACTCTTGAGATTATAGTGAAAATTACTTAAAGAAAATTAGTGAGTAGTCCATTGATATAATCATTACATGTAAGTCAGTCCTCCATAAATAGTTTATAATAAGAGCTAGATTCAATTTCCATTTGCCTCTCTTAGTACATCTTTATTCTTGAGTTCCAATAATTTGCTAATGAACAGTTAATTCATAATCTTATTATGAACGAGTGCTCTACTATTCAAACCTCGAATCATCACTCAAGAAAGCTATTTTTCTAACTTCCATAACGAAAGAATAGATTCTGTATTTATGTAATATTATTCCATGCTATTTATTCTATTATGTTTTCAAGATGCTAAGTTATAATCTATATTTAGACAAATCTTACCATACAAGTCAAAAAACATAATATCATAAACAGGAGTCTAATAAATATATAGGATTAAGACTTTCATATATATGATCATCATAGTGATAAATTTGAATACTCTATTTGTAATAGATGATTATTAGAGATTCATAATTTATTTGGTCTAGTCCTATATAATCTCATTATATAAAATACCTCCAATCTAATGCCTCTACATTAGTAGCCTGGATAAGACTATTTCATTCTAAATGAGATTAAATTATACTTGTAATATTTAATTAAAGATCCCAAACTTTAATTAATTATTACGGATTATTTAGATTATTATCTATAAATTTTATCCTTAAGCATATAACACTTATATGCTAAATTTATAGTTTCATAAATAATTATGAAATTTTCTTGATGTTTATATAAGTATTCATAATACATATAAGCAACCAAAATAATTAAAAATGTCATTTTATTTATTTATTAAGAATATATATAATGTCGTAGCTTATAAGGCACCGACCCCAACATCTTCATCATGAGGATATAAACAACTAAACTCATTCGCAGTACCAACTTCGTTGTTAATTCTACACATCCCACCAGAATCAACACTATCTTTGCACGTTTTCTCTAACATAATAGTCCACTCAACTTCAAAAACTTTTTCAATAGTGTTTCCAACATCGACCCCATTATGATAGTCTTCTATTGCTTCCTCCATAACAGGAGCCACAATGCTCAAGTACAAACCGGCTAAGTGAGTCCATAACTTCCCAAATTTGTCCCAGATATAAAGAATGCTTTGCGAGAAACGTTATTTACACTACAATCAATACTAGAAAGATCAATAAATGATTTAGTACTACTGTCACAATCATATAACTAGGTGGCGTTTTTGTCTTTTGGATTATAATGAGACAAAGTGGAATTCAGAGTTGTTTTTGAGAACTTTTTGGGACATATCGAGAAATCGATTTGGGCAATCGTGAGAGTTTGAGCACTTCGATTGATGTGGAGGATGAGAAAATTCTAGGAGAATATGTTCAATAGACGGCGATCGGGATTCAATTCATAATCGAGAATGAACCCCCAATGTCTGCAGTAATTGGGTTGGTTTCTTTCCGGGAAAGGGTAAGAAATTTTTTTTGAATTTGTCGTAAACAAAAGGTTGGCATCTCGAGAATTGATTGTCACGATCATCAGCATGGCTAGGGAAGAATGATGGGAAGAAAAGGATTAACAATGTAAGGAAGAGAAGAGGGAAGGAAGCGAAAAGATTCATAGAGAGAAAGATGAAGGAAAATGTTTCAGAGTAGACTTGTTAGGAAATTAAGATATAATTAAATTAAAGTAACAAACAGTTAAAAGTTGTAATGAATGCCATAAATGTTCATTTTGATAAAGATTTTCATGTTTGTTTCATGGATCTATTTTGTTTAAAACTGGTGAGGTTTAAATTGTAATCTGAATTAACTTTTGGAAGTTGAATGCACAATCAAACATTTTAAACTAGGCTTCTGGGTTAAAATAATTGCACCCATGAACCAAACACTACCTATGAGTTGTTCACTAGTTGAGTTAATGTGTGTGGTAATTGTTTCTTAGTAAAGCTTGTTGGTGGTAGTGAAAAGAGAGCATTAATTGGACAAATTAGACACACATAATCTTGCTTTGAAAATGAAGACTATCTGAGGACTAAAATGGAGATTTGTACTAGCAAAAATATTTGGCTTAGACATTTGATGTTTGTTTGAAAAAAGTGGTTTTTGCACATTAATTAACATATAGAATTTTGATCTCAACCTTATTTTATATATTGCTTAATTTATTGTTGTTAATTTTTTTAGAAAATCTACATGCATTGTCCCTAGTCTAATTAACACTTCAATGGTTTGTAGTGACATATCTTGTGTGATAAATTAATAGTTTGACTATCGATTTCTTAGCTCCTAAAAAATTATTCAGTACTTTTCCTTTTCAAGAAAAGAAAATAGTGATTAGAGCGCAACTCCTCCACTTCCCCTCTACTAGGGTTTCCCCTTTTCTTCTCTCTTGTGAGCTGTCTATGTGTGCGGATTCAAAAGGTCAAAGTTTGGCACCTGCCATGGCTGGTCTTTGGACTCTGTGTCCCATGGAAGGGTTGCTGACTAGCACGACTTTCGTTTATCTGATGGTCTTGCAATTAGAATTGATTTTGGAAGGATGAGTTTAGGCTTGGGTGTGTGGAGTTTGGCAAGGGCATGGTGGTCGTTTTGGGCCTTTGCGTGCACCAATGACCTCAACCTAGGTGCAACTATGGGTGGCGTGGGTCAGATTTGTTCAGTAGGGGTTAAGAAGGTTTTTCCTTTGCTGGCTAAAGGTGCAGGGGTGCTCATTGGGCTTTGTCTTTGGGAGAATGTGGCCTTTGTTGGAGAACAAACCCTTTGAGTGACTTTCTTCCTATTTAGCAGTGGCAGGCAACAGTGGAATGCTAGGTTCCTCTCACTATTAGTCTTGCTTTTCCTCAGCTCCTCTTCAAAATTAAAGTGATTTTGCACATTTTATGAAAATCATAAAAATGCATAATTAGTGTTATGCCATGTTATAACATGATATGATAAGTTATGCCATGTTCTGTTATGTTATGATAAGTTATACCATGTACTGTCATGCTATATTAAGATATGCAATATCTATGCCTATTTTTGTTTTATGTTATGCTATGCTTATGTTGTGTTATATGTTATATGTAACCCGTGTGATATTAAATTATTGTGTACTCATTTTATGTTAAGTATGGTTATGCTTACATTATGTGATCTTATGTAACATGTCATATTGTATACACAAAATAAGACAAGTAAAACAATAAGTTAAGTTAAGAGTGTCATACCAACCTGTCGATGTACGAAGAGGCTTTGAGACCTTTCAACCTATAGGGAGGCATTCAGTTTAGTTCAGTTTATGGTCTAGGGATGCTAAGTACCTTCGTGAGTCCTCAATTCCTAACGATCATGCATCTTCAATACGAGCACTCAGCCTATCAAGTATGACAAAATAGATGCAGAAGGCATGTTCTTAATAGAGCATAACTAGTTCATGCATGTTCTGATAAATGTTTTATGTTAAGTTTTGCAAATATGCATTCCTACTTGCTAAGCAAAAGCTTAGTCAAATTTGTTCATGTGGTAGGTAAGAAACCTGTCAGCAACATGTGCTGGGCAGTGACAGTGGCAGATAGATGGTGGAGATGGGTATAAATACCACTAACAAGTGTATCTTCTGCAATAGTTTTAAAATTAATTATGTATGTATGTATAAGTAGTTTTATGTATGCATGGTTTGAAACTAAGATTGTAACTATGCAGCATTTGTCTAGATTACTTTGAGACTAATATGTTGTAATAAATACTACAATATATATATATATATATATGAAAAGTTTAAACAAGTTAATTACAACAATATTTAGTTTTAGAAATGTTTAAAAAAATTGTCCTATAAATTTAGTACTTTACAATAAGTTCAGATTAAGTATATAATTCTATAGTTAAGTAACAACCATATAGACAAGGCCATTATAGATTCATCCTCTAAGAGTCTTGTTTTTTACAAACAGTGCTTGAAAAATTGTTTATGTTAATGTTTAAAAAAATTGTTCTTTAAGAGTCTCTAAAAGTTAATGATTCAACAATTTCATGTATAAAGCCAAGTAGCGACATTTATATGAATCTCAATTAGAATATTTAAGTTGAGATTATATGATAAAAAGAATTTTTGACCCTATAGGGTTATATGAAATTCCTATACGATGCTAGTTCAGGTCAACATGTGATCAAAAACTCAATACCATGATAAGAAATAGTAAGCATAAAGTTTATATATGTAAGATCGATCTTGATTTTTATGAGATCACAAAGCATGACAAGGATTTTCTAAGTCATAAGAATTATTAGAAATTCAGGAATTCATGATGTCTTATACGTGCACAACAAATTGCATACAAGTGTAAATAACTATGTTATTATTATTATTATAAAAACATTGATAGATATCACAAACATTGCATGAGCCTTTAAGGCAAATGTAAAATCACAAACAGATAAATTTCTATTCGTAAAGTGATTAAGAAAATTTAAAGAGCATCCGTAGATTGGATATGAAGATCAGTTTGGTTAACCGTAAAGCACGTAATCGTACCAAGTCTAGATTTTGAATTAAATTGACTTGCAGATAGTCAATTTAATTTACGAAAATTTTGACAAATTAAGACAATTATTTTTACGTTAAAATTTGAAGTTTATAATATGAAAGTTTTTAATGAAAATATATGTTTTAATTAACATTTTAAAATTTTAAAATTTACAAAAATTTATTTTGGTCACGTTCTAAATACAGAATATTATTTTAAAAAGAGAGTAAATGTGGCGAATATAGTTAATCACTGATTTTAAAGACAAATGTGGCAAAGTTTATTGTTTCAGAATAAAATCACAAAAAATCCATAAAATATAAATAAATTCATAAAAATGATTTTATGACAGTATGAATATTTTAGTAAAGCAATAATACAATAAGAGAATTAGAATTTATGTAATTATTCTTAAAGAGACAATAAATTACAGTTTTAAAAAGTACAGCTATATTTACAAGAATTTCAAACTTACGGATCAAAAATTTGATCAACTATAACATAGTATAGACTTCAAAGACTAGCAATAGTGTCTATAAATACATGAAAAATGCAGCAACAAGGAAGAAAATCTCACAAAATTAGATTTTCACTTTCTTTGCTTTCTTTCTTTACTCTCTTTCCCCTCCAACTTTGGTGTAGAATCCGGTACTGGTTTTCAACACAGCCAGTGTCATTGGAAAGCTCTTGACGAGCTAAGCCCAACAATATACTATGTCGACTGTAACTCCACCGAAGCAATCCACAATCTCCAGTCAAAATCACAAAAAACAAGATTTCTTTCGGCAAGATTTCTCCACTATCCAACCACCAATCAACACGATCTTAGTGGCTACAGGATAAGATTGATGAAAGGAACAAAAAGGTACCAATCTGTCCATTCGATTTTAGCCAGAGCAACTCAACGAAGTAGCCCTATAGCTGCCGTTGAGCAACCATCAAACCGACCATCTTTGGTAGCGGTGTAGGACACCGCTAATGCCAAAAGGATCAGACGATAACGAGGAGCAAAAGCATCAACTAATTTCCTATTATGCCGTCTATTAAAGCTCGATGTTGCCATGCCACAACCACTGTGAGGGACGTCGAACCTACCCTTATAGCCACCGTGAAGCTTAATTGGCCTCACCCTTACATTCAGACCATCGAGGGAAGAAAAAGCCCTTGATCAATATCACCAAGGGAGACCATCTCACTAGAGTCCTATGCCAGCCATTGTCCACCACTGTTGGAGGTGTCAAGTTTGCCAATTTCACTACCATGGTGGCCAATTGACCTTGCTAACATGTTTAGAGTTATAAGGGGATCAAAATGCACCATTTAATTTCATGGAACCATTGTGAGAGTGTGATGATCGAACTTTGCCACTGTACGCCACCGCTGTGAGCTCGATTACGACAATGCTGTGGGTGTTGAAGCATGTCATTGACACCATTACACTCCAAGAAGCATGGGAAAGATTTCCCACTATTTGATTTCATGAGAACATCGTTAGAAGAGCAAGGAAGGCCTCTGCCCTTAAGCACCATCGTAAGGAGGTATGAGCTGCCATTCATGCAGCAGTGTGGTGCACTACCCATATCATCATGTTTAGAGAGGCTTGAACAGTAAAAAGCCCAACTTAATTTGGGAATGTTGTGGATGGAGATCTACCACCTGTGATGTTGTCGTGGCCAAGGAACTCGAGTTCGATTTGTGTTGTCAGAGGTCATTTTTTCCAAAATTGAAGTGACCATTAAATTCAAGAGGTGGAAAAGTGTGGGAAACTGAAGCTACTATGGCCATCAACCACCGGAGCCATAGCACATGCTGCCGCACGCTGTCCCAAGAGGCCAGGCTTCGGCAGGCCTTGACTCTCATGCTCTTGACTTCTGATTGATGATTCGAGACCTCCTCCCAACTTGTTTTGACATCTTGAAAGTGATGGCTCCCTCTATTCGAGCTATTCTGCTTTATTGAAAATCATTCAGTACTGACTACATGTGGATCGAGATGACGCATACTGCAATAATAAAGCTAAAATGATGTTCATACCTAGCCATCCATGGTCGCTTAAGGACCACCGCCGAGGATGCTTCGTAGATTGTAGATATAGTGAGATTCAATTAGAACCGCTTAGCTTGAAATCTAGGTAAGTAAGAATCTCGCCTATGGTATGAACAATTTTTAAATAAATTGTTTTATACGTTTTCATAAAAATATTCTAAAATGCATTATCAATGATTTGTCATATTGTGTTATATTATGATGTGTAGTTATGTTATAATATTATGATTTATAATGATATTTAGTTTAGAATTGTTCTAGAAATATTATCATTTAAATTTAAAATGTTTAAAACAATATAGTTTCTAAATAATTATCTTTTTATTTAAAAGAAAAGTTTTAAGGAATTATTATGATTATTATGTCTTAAGTAAATAATATATGATGTATATAAAGAATTAAGTTTTTTCAGAAGTTATGATTATGTTAAACCATAGTAATCACTATTAGGTTATTATCAGGTTTAAGTAATTAATACTATTATGATAGATTTATAGAATTAAGTTTTGAGAAATAATTATTATTTCTTTTAAGGAAATATGTTAAGAATTTATCATCAAGATTTGGTTTTTTTTTTTTAATAAAAATATTCCACAATTTAAGTACTTTATGTTAAGGTATGTTTAAGTTTATGATTATGTAGTTGAGTAACGGCTATGTAAATAGGGTCGTTATAATTGGTATCAGAGCTGGTATCCTGTCATCCTACTTCACATCACCACGTGCCTACTTCCCTATAGCCCAAGTAAATTAAGTTAATTAAATGTTAAATTAATTAGTTAAGTAGAAGGTGCCGATGTTTTAAATAACAACAATCAAGTTATCACCATGCCAAGCACAATCTAGACGTCCTCTCAAGGCCCGACGCTAAGCATAGTTGCCATAATGCATTGAATCATGGAAACCAATATTAGGTGCCAATTTCCTAAGTCATCTAGACAACACCTAGACTCGCATGATTGTTTAAACTGATACATCGAGATGGATGACACTCGGAGTACAAGTCCTAGCAAGAATATATGGAGCTGCAACCAACGGTTCAAAAGAAAGTTGTTGCCAATACCTCCTTCCTTTCTCCTCAAGACTTGCTCTTTATTTTTATTTCATCCTTTACCCCTTTTTATCAATAAGGAAGCCACGAACAAGGCAACTCCACCCTATAAAGAAAACAAGCCTATAGGTTCTTTTTCGATTAATCGTTAACTCACGAGCAAAGTTGCCCCTCATACTGCATGTGAATGGATTTCCACTAAGACCTGACTCTATTAGTGGATGGATAACACCCTTCACCCTATCATGAAAACAAAGAAAGTCACAGTTAGGATATACAAAAGGACGAGAGAACGAAGTCTCCTTCAAAGAATTACCACCAAAGGCAATGATGTCAAGACACTTCTATGAAGCATGAATGAGCACTTTGTTAGAAAGAATTTCTAGGCTTAGACCATTAATGAGGACATCAATATCCGACTTGGAGACGATGTAGAAGAATAGATAGTCATAGTACCACTACGGGGTTAATGGCATGCCACGCCATGCGATTAAACAAGTGTATGCATAGTATAAAAACTAAGATCTATATATGAAAAGTAAAAGCTTTGATAGGAAAAGCTTTATGTTATGCGATCTATTGAAGATGTGTAAGGTCTTAAACTTAGCGATAGTTTATGATATGCAATAATTGCTAGCAAAAAAAAGTGTTTGCAATTTCAAGCTATGAAAGAATGATTGATATATGTGTGAATGTTATGAACTATGATTGTTATATATTTTATAAATATAACATGACTTACAAGTACGATATGAAATAGTTACTAACAAAAGGGAAATGTTTAGCAACTTTATGATATGAAAGTATGAATGGCACGTATATGTATGATATGTTTATGAATATTATGTGTATATATGATATGAATATGAAAGCTATGTTTGATGTTTGTTATATGTATTATAAACACGATACAGCTTATAAGTACCATGTAATGCATAATAAACATGCATAATAAGGTCTACAAAAAACCTATTAAGGACCTACATGCCTAGGTTACAATAAAAGGAGAGATTCTATAAAATTAGAATCTTGATAAGGAAAAATACATGGACCTTACACGAAATTAGAATGTAAGCAAAAGTTTAAGATATAAGAGAAGAACCTCCTAGAGATCACAAAATGTTTATGGGTGGTTACTTCTAAACTAGGATCTGACCAAACAAACCTCTACAATAGTGATATCATAATGAGATAATCACTCCCCAACCTACAAATAAATAAATAATGTCAATAAATAAATAGAAATGAAAATAATTAAGTTATGTGGATCGGTTAAACATTATCCTATAAAAGTTAAGATCACATTAAGAAAAGATTGTTGAAGCAAAGTTGCTTCCCACTTACTCAAGAGATGTAAGTAATGTCACAAAAGGTATTATAAGAGGATAAGAATGATAATATATAGCCATTTACATACCTGCTTAGGAATTACAAAAGAAATGATTTCAAGCTAGTTCAATATTTGAACCACTCTGATAGAGTTACATAGTTAAGATAGAGTAGCCATACAAAATGAAAACCAATAGAAATTTCTGAACAAAAGATACAACCCATCATATGACTCGATGACACCTAGTCATTAATAGCCAGAAAACCTAGTTTAAGACAAACAAATAGATATGTTCTTTTAAGAATATAATCTGCCACATTATTAAATGATATTTAGTAATCAACGAGCAGGGAACTAATTTAAGACAAGTAGACAGAGACATTTACTTAAGGTAGTGAATAGAGAATTCTAAGATGGGGTAGTAAACCTGCATCATCCAAATTATTTAACTAAGAAAACCATCTCAAGTAGATGTGGTACCCTTCTAGTTCTGAAGCCAGTAGATATGAAAAGGTTATAGAATAAACAAGATCAAAGACCTTAGAGTCAATCAGTGAACCCTCACTAGTAATTAGATGTTATGAAATGCGAGTATACGGATAATAAAAAAAATACTTTGACTAGTTAAGACGTGCCATATTGAGGAGAGATCGTCTAGAAATAGTAATGAATAGAACTAATGAGAGTATCACTCAACCTTTTAGGAAAACTTAGTTATGTACTCGGTAGTCAAAATAACTTTAAGTTATTTTCATATAGAAATATTATAAGTGTGCTTGGTCACATAAAATACGCCCAACTATGACATTAACCTAATAGCAAAATTTTCTAGGACTCAAAGTAAAAGACTTGCAACGTTGAGGCTACGAAGTTTATGGTACGTCCCTCAAGGAATGATAGATGTGAAGGAGCGACATCTTTTAGGATTATCAATGCGATCTCTTTGATAAATGTATGGATAGCAAAGACTGGAGAACCAATGACTTTGAGTCAATATGATTAGCAAGTTTAAGAGTAATATGTCAAGGCTTGGGATGTAGCGGCGGTTTAAGGGTCATTTAATGCCCCTCCCGATGCCAATAAAAGAGTCCACTAATGTCATGTAAGAGATAAGATATGGGGAGGATGGCACATGTAGTGTCCGCCAAGTAAAGTAATGCATATGAACACAGTTCTATTGGCATGTCTCAATAGTTGGAATTGTACGATAGGCAAGTAAGGATTATCAAAAATCCTTCCAGCCCCCATAAAATCAACGAGAGTTGCCATTTGATTAGTTAAAGCATATAGCATCCAAATATTAGTAACCATGCTCAAATTGAAGTGTTACAGGTAACACATTAGGATCGTTCTGACACATGTTACAGCACAAGTGCATGTAAGATCATAAGAATAAGTGTCAAGCCCCGTGTCGTTTATCTAAAGATTAAACGAACATTAGAGTAATCGATAGATTTTCTCCAGGTAGAATTTAAAACCAGCAAAACCAATAACCCATAAGTATACTTCTTAGAATATTTTCCCCACATTCTTCCCATCCACCAAAAAAAAAAAAATTGCAAATTCCCTTTGAAGAAAATTTAGAATCAATCAAAACCATCTACCAAAATATGTAAGACCACTTAGCTATCTTCTCACTTTATGTCCATCGACAAAAAGAAAATATAATGTTTTACATAAAATAGAATACTCATAAGTATGAAAAGATTACCGGTATTCCCGTCCTTCTAATGGTAAAGAAACCTTGTTAGGTTCAAGGTTGAACATCAAGGACTAGATTAGGAACAACCTGAAGTACTTAATAAAACTACGATCCATATCCATGAAAATATAAATACCATGATATCAGAAGACCCAACCCATGAACTAGGACCATCAACAGAGTTTTTTGCTTCTAAATATTGATAATACCTAATTAGAGCAACAATGATAAAAACCCATTAGCTATGAAATGACGAGAGTAAATACCTGTACATGGTGCTGCATTGAATGAGTCCATAGCACTTAGTTTGGCTCAGACTCGGCAATGAGAAATAATAGGAGTACAAGACCATGTAAGAAGGGTCTTGAAGCCTGAGACACAACCCTTCCTAGTAGTAGTAACGAAGCCTTAGAATGACATAGGACACTAAAGTGGTTTAGAAAGAAGGAACACTTAGCAAGCTATAGACACAAAATTCACATGTAGAGAAAGTTAAGACACATCATGAATGTTTCCATAGTGGAAACAAGATTGATTAGAACCCCAAAGGAGAGCTAAGTTACACAAATAGTAAAATTCTATAAGACAACCTAACGAGGATTATGCCGTTGAACAAGTTAAGACCGTTAAGGCCAGAATGACACCTATTTTCTAAGACAATAGGTGTCTGAAAGATTAAAATTATAGTATCAAAGTAGATAGAACGTAGACAAGGCTCTAATTAATTCAATAAACCTCTTTCAGGTTAAAGGGGACAACATAAATTTTGCTATTTTAGAAGAGCATGCCATACACATTAGTACAATATTAGAATGACTAATTACCCGTAGAAGGGTTATTAGAAGGGGTAAAAACACCCAATCACTTATGGTACGTTATGATAGTATGTACTAATTCCTAAAATAAGTGCAAGTGAGAGAATCAATCGTATGATTTTCGTACGTTAAGAGACCATCTCACATCATGGATGAATTTTCTACTAGAAGAAAAATAAAACTCCAACTTGCCTTTAAGAAACCAAAAGAAATCACTACAAGACATACTAGTTTTGATTTGAATCATCAAAACGATTTAGATGATCAAGTAGAAGCTAGAAACTTCCTCAAGACCAACAAAGAGTTCACATGAGCAAAACTATGAGAAACCCTATAAACATGAAAAATGGGAACGAACTCCCTCTTACTTGTGCATCTAAGGAGGAGCAAGACACATACAAGAGAGATATGAGAAGATAAATTTAAGTGTTATGAACCCTTAGAAATTTTAAAACAAGTAGATATATATGTTTTAAACAATCATTATCACTAGTCCAGATGGCTGGAGGATAAAAAAATCCATAAATCAAGCAATAAAAGATGAACTTTCTAGGCAATTTTTATATACTAGATCATGATCTGGATGTAGATACGTGAAATAGGTTGCAAATAAGGAATGTAAGTCACAAACCATAAGAGAAAGGGGTCCTATAGGCAGCAGGATTGCATCCTTTATCCAGACCCTTGGGCTAGAATCACCAGATGAATTAAGTCCCATAGAAGTAAGTCATGAAGCAGTAGAATATCTCTAGTTTATCCCAATTTTTGAGGATAAAAATTCTATAAGGTGGGTAGATTGTAATGTCTGAAAAAATCCAAAATTAATAGGTATGATTAATTAAGAATTTTTTTATAACTTCTCTGTTAAGTACACGAGAAAGTACAAATTTAGAATTTATAAACATGTAATTTGAAAGTCAATAGCTATAAGACGTTAGAAATAAATAATGTTATAAATGTATAATTTTATATACTTTATATATGAAACATATAGCAAATATAATGTTATGATAGTACACTAAAATAATTATTTAATGTGCTAAACTAAAAATTTATGACTCAACAACTTCATGTATGAGCGAAAGTGGTGACATTTATAAGAATCTCAATTAGAATACTTAAATTGAGATTATATGATAAAAAATAATTTCTGACTCTATATGATTATACAGAATTCTTATACGATGCCAGTTCAGGTCAACGTGTAATTAACAACTCAATACCATGATTAAGAAATAGTAAGCATAAATTTTATGTATGCAAGATTAAACTTGATTTTTATGAGGTCACAAAACATGACAAGGATTTTCTAATTCGTAAGAATCTTTAGGAATTCAAGAATTCATGATGTCTTATATATGCACAGTAAATTACTTAAAAGTGTAAATAACTATGTGAAATTTATAATAATAATAAATTATTATTATTATTATACAAATGTTAAAAGAATTCACAAACATTACACGAGCCTTTAAGGTAAATGCAAAACAAATGGATAAATTTCAATCTGTAAAGTGATTACGGAAAGTTAAAAGAACATCTATAGATTGGATATAGAGTGATAAACAACATTTTACAAGGATTAGTTCTGGTTATAACCATGAAGCATGTAACTGTGCCAAGTCTAGATTTTGAATTAAATTGACTTACAGAAGGTCAATTTAATTTACAAAAGTTTTTATAAATTACTACTATTATTTTCACGATAAAATTTTTAATGAAAATATATGTTTTAATTAACATTTTAAAGTTTTAAAATTTTAAAAAAATATTTTTATCAAGTTCTAAATACAGAATATTATTTTAGAAAGAAAGTAAATGTGGTGAATATAGTTAATTACTAATTTTGCATACAAATGTGCAGTTTATTGTTTCGAAATAAAATAAGAAAAATCCATAAAGTATGAATAAATAAATGAAAATTATTTTTATGACAGTATGAATTTTTTACTTAGACAATAATACAATATTAATATTTTACTTAGACAATAATACAATAAGAGAATTAAAATTTTTGTAATTATTTTTAAAGAGTAAATAAATTAGAGTTTTAAAAAGTGCAATTATGTTTACAAAAATTTCAAGTTTGCAAATCAAAAATTTAATCAACCTGACCATGACATAGTATAGACTTCAAAGACCAGCAATAGTGTTTATAACTACATGAAAAATGTAGAAAAAAGGAAGAAAATCACACAAAATCATATTTTTATACTTTCTCTCTCTACTCTCTCTCCTCCAACTTTGGTGCAGAATTTGGTGCTAGTTTTTGACACAGCCAATGTCATTGGAAAGCTCATGACGAGCTAAGTCCAACAGTATATCATGCCCATCATAAGTCCACTGGAGCAGTCCACAACCGCAATCAAATTTGCAAAAACCCATATTATTTTCGGTAAGATTTCTCCAATGTCCGACAACCAATCAACATGATCTTAGTGTCTACATGTTCAAATCGATGAGGGGAACACAAAGGTACTCATCTTTCCATTTGATTTTGCTGGAGCAACTCAACGAAGTAGCTCCGTCACCGCCCTTAAGCCACCATCAGACTCGCCATCTTCAGCCACACCAACTGTGCCAAAAGGATCAGACGTTGACAAGGAGTGGGAAGCCCCAACCAACTTCCCATTATGATTCGGTCTGTTGAAGCTCGAAGCCATGACACCACAGCTGCCATGAGGGATGTCGAACCCATCCTTATGCCATCGTTGAGCACAAATGGCCTCATCCTCACATTTAGAACATTGAGGGGAGAAAAAGCCCTCGATCAATTTCACCAAGGGAGGCTGTCTCACTGGAGTCCCATATGAGCTGCCATCCACCACCATTGGAGGTGTCAAGTTTGCCAATTCTACCACCATGGAGGTCAATTAACCTCACCAACATGTTTAGAGTTGTAAGGTGATCAAAATGCACCATTCAATTTCATGGAACCACCATGAGAGGATGGTGATCGGACTCCACCGTCATGCGCCACCACCGTGAGCTTGATTCTGATGATATCATGGGTGTTGAAGCATGTCGTTGACACCATTACACTTAGAGACGCATGGGGAAGATTTCCTACAGTTCAATTTCACAAGAACATCATTAAAAGACAAAGGATGGCCTCTGCCCTTGAGCGCTATCATGAGGAGGAAGGAGCCTCCATTGTAGGCGATAGTGTGGTACACCGCCTATACCAGCATGTTCAGATAGGCTAAAATAGCAAAAATCCCAACTCAATTTAGGAATGTTGTGGCTGGAGAACCGCCACCTATGACATCATCGTGGACAAGGAACTTGAGTTTGATTTGTGTTTTTAGAGGTCTTTTTTGCAAAATTGAAAAAACCATTGAATTCAAAAGGGAAGAAAGTTGGAGAAGACGAAGCTACAACAGCCACCGACCACTGGAGCCACCACACGCGCCACCACATGCATCGGGTCTCATGCTCCTAGCCTCTGATCGGCAATCCAAGACCACCTCCCGACTTGTTTCAATGTTTTGAACATGATGGTGCCCCCAGTTCGAGCTAATTCTACTTCATTAAAAATCGTCAGGTACTAACTACTCACAGATTGAGGCAATGTAGACACTATAACGAAGTCCATAATGATGTTTTTAGCAATCCATGATCACCAAGAAGCATACCTAGCCATCCACAATTGCTTAAGGGCCACTACCGAGGATACTTCATGGACTATAGATACAGCGAGATCCAACTGGAACCGCTTAGCCCGGAATCCAAGTAAGTAGGAATCTCACCTATAATATGAATAGTTTTTAAATAAATTGTTTTATATATTTTTATAAAAATATCATGAAATTCACGATCAATGATTTGTCACACTACATTATGTTACGATGTGTTGTTATGCTATGATATTATGATTTATTATGTTTATGTCATACAATGTCATGTTATGTTGTGATTATGTCATGATCAATATGTGATGTATGAAATCTTTAAATCTATTGTTTAGTCACCTTTAAGTTAAGCTTGATTGCAATTTATGGTTTATAATTTACATAATTGTGATGTTATGTAGTAACATGCCATACTGCATACACACAATAAAATAAGTGAAATTAATAAGACAAGTTATGGGTGTTGTACCAACCTCCTGACCTATAGGGAGGCTTCAATATAGTTTATGATTTTGAAATCATTAAGGACTTCGCAAACCCTGATTTCCCAAAGATCATGTGCAATTATCACTTGGTCCAATTACTAAGATAAGTTATGGCTTATATAATTAAGCATAAAATAAATTGATAAGTAAGCATAAAATGTTCATGCATTTTTATTAAAATGAATTTTAGTTATGTTTTGCGAATCTAATTTCCTTCTTGCTAAGCAAAAACTTATTTAAGTATGTTTATGCAGTAGGTAAGAAAACCTATCAGCAACATTTGATGGGTAGTGATAAGCAGCAGATGAATAATGGAGATGGAAATGGAAATGGATACTGCTCATGTAAATGTAATATTTTTGCATTTTTTGCTTACAAAATTATATTTTACAAAAATTATGTACATATTATAAGTAAATGAAATTACATAATTATGTCTTAAAAACCAAGATTGTGATTATACAACGTTAGTCTAGGGAATTTTAAGGTCTTAAAAAAATGTTGCAATCACTACAACATATTCGAGATTATACGATCCTTATTTAATGACAGTTCTCAAAAATAGTCGTGATAAGGGAAAAAAATGCAAGGATATACACCCTCGAAGATGAAAACCTTCGTGGTAAGGAGAACATACCACGATGGTTTTTAGAAAACCGTCGTGGTAGATTTTAGCGATACCATGATGGTTTTTCTCAAAAACCGTTGTGGTAACTCACTTAAAACCCATTTTACTACCTCGACAATCAGATATAAATCAGAAACTCACCTCTCAAATAAGAACATAGACCCCTCTAAAACTGCTACCAATGTCCCTTTTCGCCTCCACACTCCTTAATTTCCTCCCTAATTGTAAGTTTAATTAGAAATTGATAAATTGTCGTTGATTTTGTTGTGTAATCCGAATTTGATAAATTGTTGTTAATTTTGTTGTTTAATCCATGTTATTATATTGTGGATCATGGTTATGATTTATTTGTTTTATGATAGGTATGTGTAATTTATTCTATGATGAATGAATGTTTTTGTACATGTTTTATGATTAGAGTATGTATGGTGGGTATGTATATAATTTGTGAATATAATTTGAATTGAATATTTGCTATTTATTATTTTGATTTAGGACTTGTAAACTGGATAGGAAATGGATGTAGGATTTTCGATTGTCTAGAGAATATGTGAATAGTGTGGAAGACTTCTTGGATTTTGCCAAAAGTCATGCCAACGGTGATCAACTTTGGCGTCCTTGTGTTCAATATGGAAACCATAGATTGCATCCAACTCCAGTTGTTAGAGGACATTTATTTCAAAATGGAATTATAAGTAGTTATCAAACATGGCATTTTCATAGTGAGTCTAATTTCAATCCAACTTTAGTAAGTATAGAAAAGGAAGCTATGATGGAGGATAACATGGATAATCACGACAATATGGTTGACATGGTCAATGATTTGAAAGAACACTTCTTGCACCGTCGGGATTTATTTGAGGCAATGATGAATGGTGCCAAGACACCTGTGTATGAGGGGTGTACCAATTTCACCAAATTGTCTGCTTTAGTTGGATTATGGAATATGAAAGTGTCAAGTGGGTGGTCAAATTCTAGTTTCACAAAGCTTTTGGAATTTTTAGGAAGGCTTCTACCAAAGGGTAGTGAATTACCAACTAGTATGTATGAAGTTAAGAAGACTTTTAGCACTTTGGGAACAGAGTATAAGAAAATTCATGTTTGTAAAATGATTGTGTGCTTTATAGGAATGAGTATGAAGACGAGAATTATTATCCAGTTTATCAACAAGCAATGTGGAAGAAAGGAAAGGAGCCAAAAAATGGTAAGAATGAAGTGACAAAGAAAGTGTTATGGTACATTCCACTAGTACCACATTTAAGACGTTTATTTAGAAACCCAAAACATGCCAAGAATTTGACATGGCATCATGACAAAGAGGTCGACAATGGTATGCTTAGACACCTGACGGATTCACCACAATGGAAGACTTTTGAAGCCAATCATCCCGACTTTTGTGTGGATCCAAGAAATATATATTTCACTTTGTCAATGGATGGAATGAACCCACATGGTAACATAAGTAGTAGGTATAGCACTTAGCCCGTAATGCTTGTTAACAACAATCTCCCTCCAAAGATGTGCATGAAGTGGAAGTTTCTAATGTTGTTTTTATTGATTTCGGGTTCTCAACAACCAAGCAATGACATTGATGTATACTTGGCACCGTTAATTGATAACCTAAAAAACTTGTGGGAAAATGGAGTCGAAGTTAAAGATGCTTACCAAGAAGAGATGTTCACACTCTATGCAATGTTGATATCGACAATTAATGACTTCCCCGCATATGGCAATCTATCTGATTATTCAGTGTAGAGTTCTATTGGTTGTCCTATTTGTATAACAAAAATGTCTCACAAACGGTAGAAGAATGGTAAGAAAACTATTTTTCTTGGTCATAGAAGATGGTTGCCAAGAGATCATGATTATTGCAAACAAAAGAAAGCCTTTGATGGCAACAATAAAGAATGAGACCCTCCTCGTCGTTTGATAGGTGAACAAATATTTGAAATGGTAAAAGATATAAGAATGGTATTTGGGAAGAGAAAGCGAGGTAAGAACAAGCTGCTGATTGATAGACCATGGAAAAAAAGATCAATCTTTTTTAATCTTCCATACTAGAAGACACTTTTTGCTTGTCATTGCTTGGATGTTATATATATTGAGAAAAACGTTTGTGAATCCATAGTCGGCATGTTGCTTGACATTTTAGGCAAGACTATGGATGGTGACAAAGCTCAGTTGGATCTGATGGAAATAGAGATTAGGCCTAATTTGTTTCCCAAGAAAAGAGGGAACCGCATTTACTTACCTTCGACGAAGCACACATTATCAAGAGCAAAAAAGAAAAAGCTTTGCGAATGGCTCGCTTTGTTGAAAGTCCCAGACGGGTAATCTTCAAACTTTAAAAAGTTGGTGTTGGTGAAGGATTTGAAACTTATTGGCATAAAAACACACGATTGTCATGTGTTGATATAGCAAGTACTACCACTTGCTTTACAAGGAATTCTAACAAAGGATGTGAGATTTGCAATTACCAAGTTGTGCTCGTTCTATTATTCAATATGATCTAACGTAATTGATTCACCTATGCTAGATTCACTGTAATCAGAATTGATGCAAACATTATGCATGCTTGAGAAGTATTTTCCACTGGCATTTTTTGACATCATGATTCATCTAACGATGCACTTAGTACGTGAAGTTAAGTTATGCGGACTAGTGTATTTGAGATTGATGTATCCATTTGAAAGATATATGAAGGTTTTGAAGGGCTGTGTGAAGAACCGAAATAGGCTAGAGGGATGTATTGTAGAAAGTTACATAGTTGAGGAATCAGTTGAATTTTGCTCTAAGTACTTGTCTAGTGCGGAAGCAATTGGGGTGCCAAAGACTATAAACATTGAGGCTAGGGACTATCCACTAGCAATCCTTCATTATTAAATCGAGAGGAGTAGGAGCAAGCTTGTCTTATGTCCTATAGAATGCTAATGGAGTGGAGCCTTTCATTGAGGGGCACATGAACGAATTAAAAGAAGGAAACCTAAAAAGAGTAAGAAATGAGAAGTGGTTGCAAGATGAACATAATTGGACCTTTCGATTGTGGATTAGAGCACATATCTATGGCAAGTGTTCCACATCACAAGATGGAGGCATGTCACAAGACTTGAAAAACCTAGCTAGAGGACCGATGTTGGTAGTTACAAGGTATACGTCATATTTCATAAATGGTTACACTTTATATACTCGCGAAAAAGATGAGAAGCATCTTGTCCAAAATAACGGCGAGACTCCCTGTGCCGAGGACAAGAATCTAGTATATGGGACCATGAACGTCTTTGGTTTCATTGAAGATATTTGGGAACTTGATTATGGGAGATTGCACATAGCACAATTTAAGTGCAAGTGGGCAGACAATAAATATATTAAAAATGATAATGACGGCATCATAGTGGTGGACTTTAGAAGATTGAGATACAAGAATAATCCTTTCATTATGGCATCATAAGCAATCCAGGCTTTTTATACTACGGATCCCTAAGACATGGAATTGTCTCTAATTTTCCCGATGAAGCCAAAAGTAGTTATCAATGGTGGCAAAGTTGCGAGGATTGCATGGACATCCCTTCAGTCACAAAGAAATTGCCACCAGTTGAAGAGATAGATGATTTTGAAGATGATGTTCGCACTTGCTACGTGAAAATGTGGAATTGATATGTATTGAGGACAATGAAAAAAAGAGAAAAAAATGTTAATTTATTTAATATATATATATATATTTCTTTGTTTAGTTTTTCACTTTTTTAAGGGTTTTGGATATCTATTTATAGCAATATTTGTGATGAAAACAGGAAAAAGTAAACATCTAAGCCATTGGATGCTTAACACACGGGCTGGCCACCCTGGGCAAAAGAGAAAAACATATGTACGTTGTAATTTTAACCATTTTCTTATGACGGTTTTCTTAAGAAACCGTCGTCAAAAAATATTCCATGATGGTTTCCATAGAAATCGTCGTGAAAAATTGGTACAAAACACTTACCTTACATGAAGGTTTCCTTAAAAACCGTCATGTAAGTTTTACCATACACGACGGTTTTTCAAAAAACCATCATTTAAGGTAAGACATTACATGATGGTTTTTTTAAAAAACATCGTGTAAGGCCTATTTAGGGCTTTAAATTTTTTGAATTCGCATGCCCCTGGCCATTTCAAACCTATGATATTCGAACTTCTCTCTCTCTAAAAGCTCTCTCTTTCTCTCGCCATCGCCGTCGCCTCCACCTCCACCACCGTCGCTTCTGCCACTACCTTTGTTGTCACTTTGGTAAGTCCCCCCACGTCCTCTCTCCCCTCTTACCCCTCCCTTCTCTCTCCCCACCCCCCCACACCGTCCCCCTTCCCTATCCCTAAATTTTATTTCTTTGTTTTTAATTGTGAAATTGTAAAATTGTTGAATTGAAATTGTTTAATTTGAGAAATTATGTGAATATGTGAAATTTTTTGAATATGTTTAATATGTTAATATGTGTATTAATATGTGAAATTATGGAATTGAAATTGTAAAATTGTGAATTTGTGTAATTGAAATTGTGAAATTGTGAATATGTTAAGATGTAGAATTATGATATTATTTAATTGTGAAAATTTTAATATGTGAAATTGTTTGAATATGTGTAATATGTTAATATGTGTATTAATATGAGAAATAACGGGATTATGTGAAATTGTGTAATTGAAATTGTAAAATTGTGAACATGTGTAATTGAAATTGTGCAATTGTAAATATGTCAAGATGTAAAATTGTGATATTATTTAATTGTGAAATTATTTGAATATGTGATTTTTTATGTTAAAAATGTAATTTAATATCAATATGCATGTGTTAGTTTTTGCTTACTTTGAACAAGTAAAATATCTCGCAAGATTGATAGTGACCAGTGTGAGGAGGAAACGAAGAGTGTACTCCATCTTCCTCTCAATATAGCAAGGGAAAACAACTTAGTAACCCATATAGGCGAACCAAATTTGATCACAAAGTAGACTTTGAGCGAAGAGCTACTTTGATGAAAAAGGTTTATTAGATGAAAAAGAAAGGTTTAAGAATAGAAGTGACCTTGATTCAAAAGGCCAACCGAAAGGCACACAGCCATGAATTAAGCAATTGGATTGAAGTCTTTAGTCGAGAACATGTTCCTAGATGGATTAAAGATTGGAGGTCTATTGATTTAGAGCAAATAAAAGATGTGATTTGGAGAAAGATTCATGAAGGTTTCACAGTCGAGGATTGATATAGGAAAAAGGCTTTGAAGGTTTGCGGTGAATTAACATAGGGGTTTAGGTCGGATATCTACGTTACCTTCATACAACCATACCTTTTCGTTCTGGAGGAGGATAAAAATGTATATAAGCGATCTCCTATGGTAGTAGACTACTACCCCTCCATAAACGATGACAATTGGGAAGTTTTTGTAAGGTACTGATGTTCTGTCGAATTCCAACTGCTATCATCAAACGCAAGAAAAATAAGAGCGAAAAATGAATACTACTCTATGGTTGGCCGAGTCAGATAGAGAGAGCTCGAGCAATCATTGGTACGTTAATATCTTACTTGTATTACATATATCAATTATTTTATCATTAATATGTTACTAACATAGCATAACACAGTTAGCTAAGATGGACGTGCTACTAACATGGGAGGAGTTGTGGGTAAAATCACGTCAAGCCCCCGATGGATAGTTTAAAAATCCAAGAGTAGTAGAAATTGGAAACTTGATTGTAAGTTTATTGAATAGAACATTCAAGATATGTTTGTGGTCTATCGAAGTATGTGAAGCAGTCTCAATACTTTGACCTCCAATTAGGTTAAATATTGAATTCTAAATGTCAAAGATGCAGATAGAGATTGTAGAACTATGAGGTCTTATGACCGAGCTCATTCCCAAGGACATGCCAGGTCGACGTATTATAGCATCTCACAACACAACAGCTTCAAGCCTAGTTGTAACCCTCTCGATAATGTAGCAGAAGCTCCACAAGCTCCAAAAATCCAACGGTCACCTCATCGTTAAGAGCCTGAACAAGGTCAAGAATGCTGGTTCTTTGTTGAGGATAGAATTAATGGAGGGTGTGCACTTATTATGCTAGGAAATACGTGGATGGAGAGTCTTCCGACTGATACAGTCCATGGAAGACCATTAGGGGAAGAAAACGTGCACATTACCATCACTACCATTAGAGTTAAAACAGCTAAATTGCCTATCCAGCATTCATAGCAGCAATGTGGGTAAAGCCGCTGGAAGCTTCGTCACATGGCCAAAGAGGTTAGTTGAAGTTGTCGTAATGACAAAGACGAGTAGAGCGCCTAGCCACTTTACACATGGTGTCAACAGAAAGAAACACCAAAAAAAGAAAAGCTCTACAAAAGCAAGACAATTACAACCTAAGGTAGAACAAAAACAAGAACAGCCCGTTGCAAATAAGCCACTACCTTCATTTAACTTCGCTTCAGTACCTCCAGAATTTAAGTAGTTGACTTTATGCACACATTCTTTCATGCGCGAAAGGTTGATGATTCAGTGTCTGATACCAGTAAATGTCACTGGCAATGAATGGCCTATCTATGTGGGGTATGAAAACGTTTACTACTTCATCAACATTGATCTAATCAGGGCGAACTATATCCTGGCATACCTTAGGTAATAACTCTATCCTTAATTTTTAAATTTTAAAATATAGGTAGAGTTGTAAGGTGCTTTCAAGTAATTGACTGTACTATTTTTTATTGTAGTTTTTTGGCGAAATATTGTAAACCTCAAGGCTTGGTGCAAAATTTCGGTTTCATATCTTTGACGATTGTTTCAAATGATTCAAGAGACCTATGAAATGATCGTAGAGAGCGCACCACGTCACTCCTCCATCTATTAGCTCAAATATTGAGGGGGAAATTATTCTTCCTACCATACAATGTTGGAGAACATTAGATGTTGGCACTTATTTCACCATAGGAGGACCAAATATATTGGTTTGATCCCCTCAGACACCCATCATGTGATGATTTCGTATCAGTCATGAGATTGTAAGTATTAATGTTTTCTTATAAAATTAATTGTTTTGAGCTTTATATAATTGTATTGTCTATTAATTCATTCAATCATGACACATTGTTAGGGCGCTTAATGATTGGAAGCTTCAAGTAAGAAGTGGTGTCACAAACCGACCGAACAGATGCTATATTCCAGATGTAAATGTCCAAGACAACAAAGAAACGTAGAATGTGGTTTTTTTATTCTATGTTTCATGTGAAATATAATTACTAGTGGTATACAAGCCCTAAGAAGAAAAGATTTTTATATACATACGGATATAAATGAAGTTAGACTATAGTGGGTACAATTTGTAAATAGGTGTATCATTTTTAGATAGATAGAGATAGGAGATAAACAATTGCTCAAAATAGCTCAAATGTAAATGATCTTGTAAATACCTTCCAATTTCAATAGACAAAAATTTTTGTATGCAATTAGGACCTTGTTGTAATGGATAACACATGAGACTAGCCATCCCGCGAGAAATCACAAATTTTGTAAAATTTTTTTTGGGCAATACTAATTTTTCGTGACTATTTTCTAAAAAACTGTCATGGAATTTATGTGGTGGATGTTTATTCCATGGTGGTTTTGTAAAAAACTGTCATGGAATATTAAGTTTCTACGACATTTTATTAGAAAATCATTATGGAAACTTCTTCTTCCGTGACGGTTTTTTTCAAAAACTATTGTGAAAGATATACTCTGACACCCCTATTTTAGCACCTATTCTAAGGTTCCACGATAGTAAAAAACCATGAAAACTCAATTTTGTACCACGATTGAGATTTTCACGATGGTTTTTTAACCATCGTAAATTTTTTACACGATGATTTATGTAGTAGTGAATAGAACATACAACAAACATCCAAAAATTTTCTACTAAGAAAACTATAAGATTAATTAGAATTAAAAATTATTATAGGAGCTTTATGTTAAATTAAGAAGGGATTTTAATGGATATGTTTTATGAATTTGTTAGTATGAAGGTTTAGAAGATTGTGTTATAAGAAGCTTAAATGTTAGACTTAAGTGAATAAATTTTAAGAAATTATTATTATATTAAGCTTCAAAATGATTAAGTTTTAAGAAATTAATATGTTAAATTTAAGATAATACTTTATAAGATAGTATAACGATAATTTAAGGAAGGATTTAAAAGGCATTTAGAATAGGGATTTATAATGATATTTGGTTTGGAATTGTTTTAGAAATATTGTCATTTAAATTTAGAAATGTTTAAAAAGATACAGTTTCTAAATAATTATCTTTATATTTCAAAGAAGAGTTTTAAGAAATTATTATTATTATTATGTCTTAATAAATTAATGTATGATGTGTATAAAAAATTAAGTTTTTCAGAAGTTATGATTATGTTAAGCCGTATGAATCACTATTACATTATTATCACATTTAAGCAATTAATATTATTATGATAGGTTCATGGAATTAAGTTTGAGAAATAATCATTATTTCTTCTAAAGAAATATGTTAAGAATTTATCATCAAGATTTGGTTTTAAAAAAAGCATTCTGCAATTTAAGTACTTTACGTTAAGGTATATTTAAGTTTATGATTATCTAGTTAAGTAACAGCCACATAAACAAGGTCTTTACATTCGTTCTAGGCATGCTTATTTGGGTCAAATTCTGGTCTGAACCCTTTTAAGAATGGTGCCATTTTGGAGTGGAAATGGGAGAGAAAATAGCTCCCGTCATTTGGTCAAGATAGGCTAGCCCTCTCATTATTCACCAAGTTAAATCATGCTTTTATGTCTTTTTCTTAGCCACTAACTTTCTCTAAAACATATATTTTCTTGACTTGCAAGGGGAATAGCTAACTAACAGGATATTTTCAAATCTTGATGGGTTTTCTAACTTTACTTGATTACAATCTAAAAGTAACCTCCAAATTGATTCGTAACAATATTTATAATTAATCGTGTAATAAAATTGGACTGTTACCAACCTTAAAACTATTCCTTGACTGAATAAAACCTAACATTAACTTTTCTTGTACTTATTTCAAACATGACATAGTTTTCAAAAGTTTTATTTCCCAAGTCTGGATATCATTTATACAAAAAATGTAACTCTTGTTACCTCGTTTTTCTAGCCAAATAGGCAATCAATGACTTTTTGCATATTAGAGTGTTTCTTAACATATTGCTAATACCATTTGGAATTCTTATAAATCGAATTATCAAAGTCTTTATGGATTGAAATTTCATTTACCTTAATTTGCAGTGAAAATTATCAACCTACTTATTCGATCAAAAAAGTTAATAAATTTAACTTTAATATTTACTATAAAATTTTGAAATATAAATGTAATAATTCTATAAATTCTCCAAATATAAAACAAAACATAAAATTTTTCAAAAAAGCCTCGACCTAGATACTTAAATTTTAATATTTTTATTATAGGATTTTCTTGGTCACTGCTATGACTATTTAAGTTCGTAACAATTGTAATGCTAGTTTCTTGATTACTAACATGAAACTCTCTAACGAAGAGAGAGCTAATTAATATTGTTTAGAGTATTTATCTATACACTACTAATACATACTATACTTGAAATCTTTACTTGTGGAATCTCAAGTCCCTCAATGATAATGATCCCTTCCCTTTAATTAAGATAGAAGGTTTCTAACCTTGAATTGAATTCTAATAGCTTCTCGTAGTGCTCAGCGATACTATATATTACTAAATTTATACTAATTATAAAATTACAAAATTTGAACTATAAATCCATAAATATTTACTCATAACTAAATATTTGGGTTTTCAAGAAAACTATTGATTAAGTACCTGAATTTTCTTAGATATAACTAATCGAGTCAGTCGTAACTCTGCTCAGGCCGTTTAAGAGTGTATTGACTTGTCTAAAGTCAAATATTTTCTTAGACCTTAATACTTTTCATAATTATTTTATCTTATTTTTCTACCATCGTGGTATGCTATTAAGCCATCTACCTAATTGCTGCGGTTATTCATAAACTTGCTCAATATGTATAGAATTACTAAGCTTGTCATATTTGTTGTTTTCATAAATCTCAGAGGGGAATGCACTTATATGTTATAAACTTATTCTTTCTCATGAACTTAATGATATATTTCTAGAAAAATCTTTAATTAATTGTACTTATTAATATTTACTAGGTTTTTTTGAACACCGCACCAATACTCTTTATAGGCCCTGTGATCTTTGTAAAGTCATGCAACTTCAATTCTCCATAAAATAACAATCCAATACTATGTTATAGTTTATCTTAAGAGTATTATTTTCCCTTAAAATTCAAACTCAAATTAGTAAACTACCAAGATTAGTACAAGTACATGAGGTGAACTTTAGATATACGAGACCCATTTGGTTCATAGTTTTGAATAGAAATTTAAAATTTTGTAGTAAAATACAATTTGAATTGTAATTGAACATATAAAACAGACAAGACAAACAATATGCTTTGGAGTTGGGATTAACATTGTCCAAAACTTGTCAAGACTTGTCATGCTATGTAGTGGCAAGGACATGCAACAGCATCTACTTAACATTTTACTCCTAATGTTTTTGTTAAATTATAGTTATCCCTCCTTAAAAAAAAAAACAAATAGGCGAATAATGTCTCAATTCAATAATTGAAACAAATAACTACGTTCTTATTTTTTCACATAAAAATTTTCTCATTTTTATCTATTAAGATCTTATAGCCATAGTCGGCTTAACCTCTACATGTTAGACATGTATGCCCTAAAGAGTAAAAATGTAATAAGTTTTTGGAGACATTTTTATCAATAAAGAATTTGTTTATTATTTATATAGCAAATCTTGTCCTCTTTATGTTCATATTTGTTGAATGTATGACAAGCAAACAAAAGTCAAAGACTGTCGGTCTAAACCTTTAAGAATTGGTTATATGATGGGCAAATTATGCAGAAGACACGATTCTTAAGGTGATGGTCTAAATCATAAGATCCGCAATCGAGGGAATAAAGTTGGGCACTTTATTCATGTAAAGATTGTTATGTTGTCTATATCCCTATTAGGAGATAGTTTGTCTTGGCCAGCAGAGGTGGACTCCATGAATAGAAACATTGGCATGTTGTCATAGGAGACGATGTGTTGGATCAGGACATAAAGTGAATTGATTTGGATTAATAATTCTGTCTGGACAAATTGATTCACTTTAGAAAATTATTTATATTGTATCTTAATCCTGAGATAAATAGTGGGCCCGTTGTCTTGACTTGTCTCTTTTGATGTACCAAAAGGTGACACCCACATCTTAATAGTGGTATGCATGCCGGTACGTTGGCGGCATGACTCTTGATAGTGTAGACCTGTTATTCATAGATATAGAATCCATAGCTCTTCTTGAGGAGTAGTGATATCCTCTTACATGCGTAATCCTATAATTGAAAAACTAGAGCATTCAACCATTTGGATACATAGGTGTAACCGAATGATATACTGTCTTTGGATGGTAAGTTTTTCGATGGTGAGATAATGGAACGTAAGTTAAAAATAATCGAAAAGGTAAGACAAAACTTGTCTTTAAGCCGATTATAGATAATCCTATAGGGATACGATACAGTATGATATGTCATGGAAACTTAGCTATATGGGCTTCGTAATTCTATGTAGTTTGAAAGTGCAGCTCCAAGCTTTTAGTGGAGTAGCGTTGGAGTTGATAATTATGAAATATATATCTAGGATATTGGGTTTTATACTTATCGGGAGCTTCAACTATATAGGTCCATTTGGTCCCCTTTGCTGGCTCACAACATCCTATAACGATACGACTTGCTTTTCCAATAATTGGTGACTTATGTCAGATTTATTAGATTGGTTGAAATTTTGAAGAATCAAATAATTCATGTCTGTCTATCGGTTGAATTAATTTTGTGACAAAAATTAATTAAAGATAAACTTGTCGAATTATTGGGATCGGATAATTCTTGTCTGTTTGTCAGTTGATTTAATTTTGAATAAATTAAATCAAGATAAACTTGTAGAATTATTAGGAATTCATTTATTTTCTTAGAGATTATCTAGATAAAATTGTTTAGTTAGATAACTTCTCTATTGTGTTATTTGAATTAAAACTGAGACTTTATCCTATAAAATCTTGGGTGAAAAATAAAAGATTTGCTGATATTTTTTATCAAGAGTTCAGCCTGTCGATCCTCAAGTTCGGCCTACCATCGGGCAAGTTCAGCCTACCGATGTGCGATAAAAAGATCACGTGTTTTTCACGCGGATTTTACCAGATATTAATCCGAATTTGATTCTGATTCAAATTTTTGAGACCCTATCTGATAAGGACTAACCCTAAACCCAACCTCTATAAATTAGGAGTAAGTCTCATAAGTTATTAAGATGAATTGAGAGATTAAGAGTGATACTCTACTGGCGAGAATCTGATACTCCCTGAGAGCTTTTATTCACAGATCACAAGCACTAGCTTTGGCTTCTTTCAATTGGTTGGAAGGAGAGTCACCTGGAGGAAGAGCTGTACGTGTGAGCCTACACTCGCTCTGATCATGGATAGAGAATAGCAAATAAGACCAGTTGGTTGAGGCTCTTCTGGAACGTTACTTCTCTTCACGTATTGCGGGAGTTCTTCGGCATTCAAAGGTTAGTAAGATATGGTTAATTTATGCATATAGCGTGTTAAACTTGTGTTTTGGAAAAATACTCTAATATAAATTTTTTTTAAAATTCTGTTACGTACTGTTTTTCTAACAATTGGTATCAGAGCTAGTTTTTTACATAAGTTTGCAAATTTGTGATCATGTTATATGTATAAATTTTGTGATCTTAATCTCTTGTATGCTTGAATTTAATTTTATAGAGAGTTGGCACTCTAGGTTTCTATATAATTTTATGTTGTCATGAATTATGTGGTGAATGTTTATTAATTAATTATGGTTGATTAAATTGTTATTTAATTATTTATTAATTAATTAATTTGTACCAGTTATGGTTCCTTAGAGGTTAGAATGTGTATATAGATTTTTCATGTAATTAGATGGTGGACTATCATCTCCTTCTAGAAATTATTGTTTAATAGATTTGTAAGAATTTTATAATTAAATAATTATTCGAAGAAGACGGATTTAGAAGGCAGATCTAAAAGATAGATGATGGCGCTTCCAGGTATTTCTTGAGTCTCTAATTTTATGTTTTTGAAGTGTTGAAAATAAATTAATGAATTGCATGAAAAAATGTATTTTTTGGAAAGGGTGATTACTGCTCAGTCGGTTTGCTGAACTCTCTAGTTTGACAGGCCGATGGTTACAAGATTGGCAGGCTAGACGTGAGGTTTGGCGGCCGACAATGAGGCAAAAATCAGGTGGCTCTGGTAGCAGAACAAATATTTAGTTCGGCAGTCAATCTATCATGAATTGACAGGCTGATCTGTAAAGATAGGCAGGCCGATGGGTCATGACCGATGGGCCGATCACCCAAATCAGCTTGTCGGTAGAGAGTTGGAAATTTCTCTAGAAAAGGTGCAATTTTTCAATGCAATTTTAATTTTATTTTTGGGACAATTCTAAGAAACATTAAATTTAGATATGACCAGAAATATAAAGTATTCGATTCATACGGGATTGAAGACTTGAAGATGAAGAGTCGATAATATATTTTGATTATTCTCTTGTAATCTTTGTTTTCTATTCTCTAGGGTGGAACCATAATATTACGGTTATTTATTATTTTGCTTGTAGCTTTGCTTAATTGCTTTGTTTATCTGCATTATAATATGATTTGCCGTGTATATTGATAACATATCATATAGAATAGGGAGTTTTGCTGATATTAAAATTGTTCATGTATGTTTCTTAAAATAAAACCTTGATTTCAAAAGATTGAGTGGGAGAAGGTTTTTGAAGATAGGACCTACGGCCTCCATCATTTGTCCGTAGAAAGAACATGGTGGTCCCGACTCCTAGGAAGGGATTTCTATCATGTACCAGATTGGATCTCTGATAGGATAAGGTATTTTAGCATGATTTTTATGATTGCACACCCCTATGTGGTGATTATAGATCATGGATAAAATATTGAAACGATGGTTATACACTCATGTTAATTTTATTGTTAATCTCCCCTAGGAGCTTTGTTAATAAAATTAATGGCCAAAGAAATGATTATTAATATATACTGGATCATCTGGGTCCTGGATGGCATCTATTAATCAAGAGGGGATCCATGTTCCTGATTGAATTTGGCATGACTCCCCTAGGAGCTTGTTGAATTCTAAGTTGGGAATTATCGTTGTAAGGTTGTGATATTTTCAAGGTTTTGACACATAAACACATTTGTATGTTTTTGCATGATTGTGTTATCTTACTAAATTATTATTGTATATTTGCTTATGTTTGGTATATGATTCTTTATTATAGATCAAAAATGTCTAAAAACGTTTTATCTTCGATACTTGACAAAAACCTTTTAACTAGAGAGAATTATAATGATTGGAAACGAAACCTAGATATCGTCTGTCCTTTGAGAAACTCAAATTTATGCTGACAACCCCTTGTCCTCCCGAACCCACAAGCGATTCCGCTAGTGAGCAATTCCAAGTGTTCGATCGCTAGAAAGATGCAAACGATCAGGCCTACTGTTATGTTTTGGCCAGCATCAACAACGTGCTGCAGGCTCAACATAAAGATTATAAGACTGCAAAGCAAATCTTGGAAAATCTTGAAGACATGTTTGGAGGCTAGGCCATAACAAAGTGGCAAGGGGCACTTTGAAAACTTCAAAAACTATAAGCAGAGGCTGGGGACATCTGTAAAGGAGCACATGATGTTCGTCATGGGTTACCTCGCAAAGGCTCAAACCAATGGAGCCAACATTGATGCTGAAACTCAGATGACTATGGTCTTTGAGATTCTATCAAAGGAATTTATTCCATTTAGAGCTACTTTTAATTTAAGCAATAGGTGAGATATGACCTTGATAGAATTAATGAAACAGTTATAGAAGTTTGAACTGTTGATCAGGGAGTCTCCTGCCGGTGGAGAGGCCAATTGTCGGAAACAAAGTGCGCAGCGGAATTTTTTAAAATTTTTTTTTTATCAGAGTATTTTCCAAAACACAAGTTTGACATATTATATGTATAAATTAGACAGATCTTACTAACCTCAGTGTGCCGAAGAACCTTCGCGACCTGTGTAGAGAAGTAACGTTCCAGAAGAGCCTCAACCAACTAGTCTTCTTTGCTATTCTCTATCCACAACCGGAGTGAGTGTGGGCTCACACGTATAGCTCTTCCACCGGTGACTCTCCTTCTCTCCGAATCATGGACCGAATCATGTCCAACAAAGTCCTATTCCTTCTCTCCGCTATGCCATTCTGCTGCGGAGTACTCGACGCAGTCAAATGGGATAAAATCCCATTCTCTAACAAGTGTCCCAAGAACTCTTCAGAAAGGTATTCCCCACCTCGATCCGATCGAAGTGCCTTTATGGGTTTACCCAATTGCTTTTCCACTTCAGCCCAAAACTCCCTGAACTTATCATAAGTTTCGCTTTTGTGGTGCATTAGGTACACATACCCATATCTTGAGTAATCGTCAATAAAAGTGACGAAGTACTCATGCCCTCCTCGTGCCCGGATGTTCATCGGTCCGCAAACATCACTATGCACTAGTTCTAGAACCCCTTCGGCCCTATTGCCCTTAGACCCGTATGGTCTTTTGGTCATTTTACCCTCCAAACAAGACTCACATTGAGGTATAGATTCCACCTTTAAGAGACTTAAAGGTACATCCCTTACCAACCTTTGAATCCTATTCAGGTTAATATGGCCAAGGCGCAAATGCCAAAGATAAGTCTTATTAGAGTGACAAGTTTTAAGTCTTTTAGAGTTATTATAATTTATCTCAACATTAAGCAATAAGTCCATCTTAGGTTTGATAAAATATAGATTATTTTGCATCCATCCAGAATAGATAAAAGATTTGTTTTTACGAATCACCACTTTTTCATTAAAAGATACCACGTAGGAGTCTTTAAATAAAGAAGATGCGGAAATTAAATTCCTTTTAAATTTAGGAACATAAAAACAATCTCGCAAAATTAAATTCCTATAATTATCAAAGTAAATATGGATATCTCCCACTGCTTCTGCTGAGACCAAGGATCCATCGCCCATTCAAAGCGTTAAGTCTTCACGAAGTAGACTTCTCGTTTCTTTGAATCCCTGCAGAGAAACACAAACATGATTAGTTGCACCGGAATCTATGACCCATATGTCACTGGATTGCTCAACCAAACAAGTTTCTAAATATAGAAGATCACACCTACCTCCTTTGGAAAGGAAGTCCTTGCAATGCTTCTTTATATGTCCGACCTTACCACAGAAGAAGCACTTAAGCTTCTTTGGGTTCTTCTTCTTCTTCTTCTTGCTCTTGGTAGCAACAAGAATAGAAGACTTCCCACTTTGGCCCGTTGCTTCTTTCCATTTCCAGAGTTAGAATTGGAACCAGAAGCAACTACCATATTGGCCTCACCACCAGCAGGAGACTCCCTGATCAGCAGTTCAAACTTTTGTAACTATTTCATCAGTTCTGTTAAGGTCATATCCCGTCTATTGCTTAGATTAAAAGTAGCTCTAAACGGAATAAATTCCTTAGACAGAGTCTCAAAGACCATAGTCATCTGAGTTTCAGCATCGATGTCGGCTCCATTGGTTTGAGCCTCAGCAAGGTAACCCATGACCAACATCATATGCTCCTTTACAGATGTCCCCGGTCTCTGTCTACAGTTTAAGAGTTTCCGAAGCGCCCCTTGCCGCTTTGTTATGGCCTGGCCTCCAAACATGTCCTCAAGATTATCCAAGATCTGCTTCGCAGTCTCATAATCTTGATGTTGAGCCTGCAGCACGTTGTTCATGCTAGCCATAACATAGCAGCGGGCCTGATCATTAGCATCTTTCCAGCGGTCGTACGCTTGGAATTGCTCATTACTTGAGTCTCCCGTAGGCTCGGGAGGACAAGGAGTTGTCAGAACATATTTCAGTTTCTCAAAGGAAAGGACGATGTCCAGGTTCCGTTTCAGATGTCCAGGTTCCAGTTTCTCATGGTTTGAGCCTCAGCGAGGTAACCCATGACCAACATCATATGCTCCTTTACAGATGTCCCCGGTCTCTATCTACAGCTTAAGAGTTTTTGAAGCGCCCCTTGCCGCTTTGTTATGGCCTGGCCTCCAAACATGTCCTCAAGATTATCCAAGATCTGCTTCGCAGTCTCATAATCTTGATGTTGAGCCTGCAGCACGTTGTTCATGCTAGCCATAACATAGCAGCGGGCCTGATCATTAGCATCTTTCCAGCGGTCATACGCTTGGAATTGCTCATTACTTGAGTCTCCCGTAGGCTCGGGAGGACAAGGAGTTGTCAGAACATATTTCAGTTTCTCAAAAGAAAGGACGATGTCCAGGTTCTGTTTCCAATCATTATAGTTCTCACCGGTTAGTTGGTTTTTGTCAAGTATCGATGATAAAGCATTTTTCGACATTTTCAATCTACAATAAAGAATCATATACCAAACATAAGCAAACATATATAATAATTTAGTAAGATAACACAATCATGTAAAATCATACAAATGTGTTTATGTGTCAAAACCTTGAAAATATCACAACCTTACAACGATAATTTCCAACTCAGAATTCAACAAGCTCCTAGGGGAGTCATGCCAAATTCAATCAGGAACACGGATCCCCTCTTGATTAATATATGCCATCCAGGACACGTATGATCCAGCATATATTAATAATCGTTTCTTTGGCCATTAATTTTATTAACAGAGCTCCTAGGGGAGGTTAATAATAAAATTAACGTGAGTGTATAACCACCGTTTCAATATTTTATCCATGATTTATAATCACCACCTAGGGGTGTGCAACCATAAATCATACTAAAATACCTTATCCTTTCAGAGATCCAATCTAGTACATGATAGAAATCCCTTCCTAGGGGTCAGGACCACTATGTTCTTCCTATGGACCAACGATGGAGGCCTTAGGTTCTCTCTTCGAAAACCTTCTCCCACTCAATCTTTTGAAGTCAAGGTTTTATTTTAAAATTATGCATGAACAATTTTAATATGAGCGGCACTCCCTATTCTATATGACATGTTATCAGTATATATGGTAAATCATATTATAATGCAGACAAGCAAAGCAATCAAGCAAAACTACAAGCAAAATAATAATAATAACCGTAATATTATGGTTCCACTCTAGAGAATAGAAAATTAAGATTACAAGAGAATAATCGAGACATTTATCGATTCTTCATCCTTGAATCCTCAAGCTGTATCCTTCTTCATGTAATATCTATCTTCAAGTCTCCAATCCCGTATGAATCGAACACTTCATATTTCAGGTCAAATCCAAATTTAATGTTTCTCAGAATCGTCCCAAAAATAAAATTAAAACTGCACCAAAAAATTGCACCTTTTCTGGACATTTGGTAGCTCTCGATCGGCAGTCCGATTTGGGTGATCGGTCTGCCGATCATGGTGGTTCGGCCTGCCGGTAGAGCACCAAAATTTCTGCCCCACTATCGGCTTGCCGGACCGTACATCTAGCCTGCCGATTTGTGACCTTCAGCCTGCCGAACTGTGAGGTCCGGCATGCCGATCGAGCAGAAAACCCTCAATCCAGAAAATACAATTTCAATGCAATTCATCAATTTTATTTTCAACAATTCAAAAACATAAAATTAGAGACTCAAGAAATACCTAGAGACGCCATCATCAATCTTTAAGATTCGACTTCTCGTTCCGTCTTCTTTGAATAATTATTTAATTACAAAATTCTTACAAATTAAAAATTAAATAACAATTCCTAGACAGAGATGATAGTCCGCCATCTAATTACATGAAAAACCTAGATACGCCTTCTAACCTCTAAGGAACCATAACAGGTATTAATTAATTAATAAATAATTAAACAATAATTTAATCAACCATAATTAATTAATAAACATTCACCACATAATCCATGACAACATATATATTATATAGAAACCTAGAGTGCCATCTCTCTATAAAATTTAATTCAAGCATTGGAGAGACTAAGATCACAAAATTTATGCATATAACATGATCACAAACTTGCAAATTTATGTAAAAACCTCGGCTCTGATACCAATTGTTGGAAACAAAGTGCGCAGCATAATTTTTTAAATTTTTTTTTATCAGAGTATTTTCCAAAACACAAGTTTGACATGTTATATGTATAAATTAGACAGATCTTACTAACCTCAGTGTGCCGAAGAACCTCCGCGACCTGTGTAGAGAAGTAACATTCCAGAAGAGCCTCAACCAACTGGTCTTCTTTGCTATTCTCTATCCACAACCGGAGTGAGTGTGGGCTCACATGTACAGCTCTTCCACCGGTGACTCTCCTTCCAACCAACAGAGAGAACCCAAAGCTAGTGTTCGTGATTTGTGAACAAAAGCTCTCAGGGAGTTTTCAGATGCTCACTAGAAGAGTATCACTCTTAATCTCTCAAATTGATCTTAGTAAATCATTAGACTCACTCCCTTTTTATACCTATTGGTCCTAGGGTTAGTCCATATCAGATTAGGTCTCAAAAAATCGAAACAGAATCAAGTTCGGATCAATATCTGATAAGATCTGCGTGAAAACACGTAATCTTATGTACGCTGATAGGCAGGCCGAACTGTCTGATAGGCAGGCCGAACAGGCCAGTTCAGCTGGCCGAACACGTCATCTGGCAGGCCGAACTCCCGAGAAAAAATCTCCGCGAATCTTTTATTTTTCACCCGAGATTCTAAAGGATAAAGTCTCAGTTTTGATTCAAATAACCCAATAGAAAAGATATCTGATCAAAAAAAACTTTATCAAGATAATCTCTAAGAAAATAAATCAATTCACAATAATTCTACAAGTTTATCTTGTTCTAATTGTCCAAAATTAAAACAACCGATAAACAGACAAGAATTATCCGAACGCAATAATTCAATAAGTTCACCTTGAACTAATTTCCTTACAAAATTAATTCAACCAATAAATAGACATGAATTATTTGATTCTTATAAATTTTAAACCAATCTGATAAATCCGACATAAGTCACCAATTATTGGAAAAGCACGCCGTGTCGTTACAGGATTTTGTGAGCTAGCAAAGGGGACCAAAATGGACCTATAAAGTTCAAGCTCACGATAATTATGAAACCCAATATCCCAAATATACATTTCATAATTATCAACTCCAACGCTACTCCACTAAAAGCTTAGAGCTGCACTCTCAAACTTTATAGAATTACGAAGCTCGTGTAGCTAAGTCTCCATAACATATCATAGTGTATCGTATCCCCATATGATCATCCATAATTGGCTTAAGGACAAATTTTATCTTACCTTCCCGATTATTTTTATCTTACGTTCCATTGTCTCACCATTAGAAAACTTACCATCCAAAGATAGTATACCATTCGGTTACACCTATGTATCCAAATGGTTGAGCGCTCCAGTTTTCTAATTACAGGACAACACATATAAGAGGATATCATTACTCCTAAAGAGGAGCTATGGATTCCATATCTATGAATAACAAGTCTACGCTATCAAGAGTCATGCCTCCAACGTACCGGCATGCATGCCACTATAGAGATGTGGGAGTCACCCATTGGTACATCAAAAGACACAAGTCGAGACAACGGGCCCATTATTCATCTCAGGATTAAGATACAATGTAAATGATTGTCTAAAGTGAATCGATTTGCCAAGACAGAATTATTAATCTAAATCAATTCACTTTATGTCCCGATCCAACACATCGTTACCTATGACAACGTGCCAATGTTTCTATTCATGGAGTCCAACTCTGATGGCCAAGACAAACCATCTCCCAAAAGGGATATAGACAACATAACAATCTTTACATCAATAAAGCGCCTAACTTTATTCCCTCGATTGCGGATCATATGTTTTAGACCGTCACCCTAAGAATTGTGTCTTTCGGATAATCATCCCGTCATATGCCCAATTCTTAAGGTTTAGATTGACAGTCTTAGACTATTGTTTGCTTATCATACATTCAACAAATATGAACGTAAAGAGGACAATATTTGGTATATATAAATGAATAAATTCTATATTGATAAAAATGCCTCCAAAAACATATTACATTTTTACTCCTTAGAGCATACATGTCTAACACCAATATGGTAGCTGCTTCTGGTTCCAATCCTAACTCTGAGAATGGAATGAGGCAACAGGCCAAGAATGGAAAGTCTTATATTCCTGCTAGCACCAAGAGCAAGAAGAAGCAGAAGAAGAACCCGAAAAAGCTTAAGTGCTTCTTCTACGGGAAGGTTGGGCATATAAAGAAGCATTGCAAGGACTTCCTTTTCAAAGGAGGTAGGTGTGGTCTTCTGTATTTAGAAACTTATTTGGTTTAGGAATCTAGTGACATTTGGGTCATAGATTCTAGTGCAACTAATCATGTTTGTGTTTCTCTATAGGGGTTCAAAGAAATGAGAAGTCTGTTGCATGAAGACTTCACGCTTCAAATGGGCGATGGATCCTTGGTCTTAGCAGAAGTAGTGGGAGACGTCCATCTTTATTTTGATAATTATAGGAATTTCATTTTGCAAGATTTTTTTTTGTTCCTAAATTTAAAAGGAATTTAATTTTTGTAGCTTGTTTATTTAAAGACTCTTATTTTGTTTCTTTTAATGATAAAGTAATGATCGTAAAAACAAATCTTTTATCTGTTCTGGATGGATGTAAAATAATCTATATTTTATCAAACCTAAGATGGACTTACTGCTTAATGCTGAGATGCATGATAATAACCCTAAAAAACTTAAAACTTCTCACTCTAATAAGACTTATCTTTGGCATTTGTGCCTTGGTCATATTAACCTGAATAGGATTCATAGGTTGGTATGGGATGGTCCTTTAAATCACTTAAAGGTGGAATCTATACCTCAATGTAAATCTTGTTTGGAGGGTAAAATGACCAAAAGACCATACAGGTCTAAGGGCAATAGGGCCGAAGGGGTTCTAAAACTTGTGCATAGTGACATTTGCGGACAATGAACATCCGGGCACGAGGAGGGTATGAGTACTTTGTCAATTTTATTGACGATTACTCACGGTATGGGTATGTGTACCTGATGCAATACAAAAGCGAAACTTTTGAAAAGTTTAGGGAGTTTTGAGCTAAAGTGGAAAAAAAATTGGGTAGATCTATGATGGCACTTCAATCCGATCAAGGTGGAGAATACCTTTCTAATGAGTTCTTGGGACACTTATTAGAGAATGGGATTTTATCCCATTTAACTGCGCTGAGTACTCCGCAGTAGAATGGCATAGCAGAGAGAAGGAATAGGACTTTATTGGACATGGTCAAGTCCATGATGAGTTATTCATCATTGCCTTTATCCTTTGGGGATATGGACTACAAACCGCATGTTATCTTTTGAACAATTTGCCTTCAAAATCGGTCCATAAAACTCCTCACGAATCATGGATGGGCAGAAAGACATCCTTAAACCATATTTGCTTATGGGGATGTTCGGCTTATGTCCTGTTTAAGGATGCGAATAAGTTGGAAGCACATTCAAAAGTTTGCATGTTTGTAGGATATTCAAAAGGGACTAAAGGGGGTTATTTCTATAACCCAAAGAAAAATAAAGTCATGGTTTCAACTAATGCAACTTTCCTTGAGGAGAGTTACATGGACAACTTTAAACCTTGAAGCAAAGTGGTGCTTAAGGAGTTAAGGAGTGATCCAATCACTCTAGAGGTTTCGAATGAAACCATTCCGATCAGTGTAGAAAAACCAAACGAACTTGAACAATAACCTAAAGGGCTTTGGCATAGTGGGAGGATCGGGCGTCAACCTGAGAGGTATATGTTCAATGGGGAGGTCTTCTTGCCTGAACCAGATGAACATGATATGGATCTTTATACTTACGTAGAGGCTATAGAGGATGTTGATTCAAAATTCAGGACAGAGGCCATGAACATAGAGATGAAGTCTATGGAGACTAATCAGGTTTGGGAGATTGTGGATCTTCTTGAAGGGGCAAAACCCATAGGGTGTAAGTGGATCTACAAGAGGAAAAGAGGAGTGGATGGAAAGGTCAAAACCTTTAAGGCTAGACTGGTAGCTAAGGGTTACACGCAAAAGGAAGGAATCAATTATGACGAAACCTTTTCGCCTGTAGCCATGCTTAAGTCCATCCAGATTCTCTTGTCCATAGCTGCCGCTCTCGATTACAAGATTTGGCAGATGGATGTCAAGAAGGCTTTTCTGAATGGCTATCTTGATGAGTCCATGTATATGAAACAACCAGACGGGTTCAAGGCCAAGGGTCAAGAAGGTAACATTTATAAGCTGCTAAAGTCAATTTATGGACTTAAGCAGGCTTCCCGTTCTTGGAACATAAGATTTGATCAGGTGATCAATTCTTATGGGTTCTCACAAAATGTGGATGAGCCATGTGTTTACAAACACATTAAAGATGGGAAGGTAGTTTTTCTACTACCCTATGTAGATAACATTCTACTAATTGGTGATGACATTGGGGCGTTATCATTAGTCAAATTGTGGTTGACCAAGCAGTTTGACATGAAAGAATTGGGTGAGGCTAATTTTGTTCTCGATATCTAAAATTTTTGGGATAGGAAGAACAAAATGATAGCTTTGTCCCAGGCTGGTTACATAGATAAAATTCTCAGGAGGTTTGCAATGCAGGATTCCAAAAAGGTGGGCAACCATCTAGGTCTGGAATTACTCTTTCTAAGAAAGACTCTCAAAGTCTGAAGAAGAAAGAGAATACATGAAGAAGGTGCCTTATGCTTTGGCAGTGGGTAGTCTCATATATGCCATGCTTTGCACACAACTAGATATTTGTTATGCGATCGGGATTGTAAGTTGATTTTAGGCGGATCCAAGACCAAACCACTAGGTTGCGGTTAAGCATATTTTTAAGTACCTGAGAAGGACTCGAGGGTATATGCTTGTGTATTCGGGTGAGGACTTGACTCCTCTAGGATATACTGACTCGGATTTTCAATCATGTTTGGATTCTAGGAAATCAACTTTGAGTTTTGTGTTTGGTCTAGGTGGCGGTGCCATCAGTTGGAGAAGTGTGAAGCAAGATTGTACTTTAGATTCAACGATAGAGGCCAAGTATGTGGCAGCTAGTGATGCTTCGAAAGAAGCAGTGTGGCTCTACAAGTTCCTTGGGGATCTTGAGGTAGTTCCTGGTATGAATAAAACGGTATCACTGTATTGTGATAACAGTACAACGGTGGCTAATGCTAAGGAACCAAGATTTCACAAAAAGAGTAAGCATATTGATCGAAAGTATCATGTGATAAAGGACTTCATTGAGGGCGGGCATCTCACAGTGAGCAAGATCGTATCAGAGGACAATTTAGTTGATCAATTTACGAAGACACTTACTGGGAGAGTCTTCGAGAGGCATGTGGAAGCTATGGGGATGCGAGATTTGTCATATTTACTCACTTAGTGCAAGTGAGAGATTGTTAGACATGTATGCCCTAAGAAGTAAAAGTGTAATAAGTTTTTCGAGACATTTTTATCAATAAAGAATTTGTTAATTATTTATATACCAAATCTTGTCCACTTTACTTTCATATTTGTTGAATGTATGAAAAGCAAACAAAAGTCTGAGACAGTCGGTCTAAACCTTTAAGAATTAGGCATATGATGGATAGATTATGCGAAAAACACAATTCTTAAGGTGAGGGTCTAAATCATAAGATCCACAATCGAGGGAATAAAGTTGGGCGCTTTATTCATGTCAAGATTGTTATGTTATCTATATCCCTATTGGGAGATGGTTTATCTTGGCCATCGGTGGTGGACTCCGTAAATAGAAACATTGACACGCTGTCATAGGTGACGAAGTGTTGGATCGGGACATAAAGTGAATTGATTTGGGTTAATAATTCTATCTCAGCAAATCAATTCACTTTAGACAATCATTTGTATTGTATCTTAATCCTAAGATGAAAAGTGGGTCTCTTGTCTTGACTTGTGTCATTTGATTTACCAAAGGGTGACACCCATATTTTAATAGTGGTATGTATGCCGGTACGTTGGAGGCATGACTCTTGATACCATAGACCTGTTATTCATAGATTTGGAATCCATAGTTCCTCTTTAGGAGTAGTGATATCCTCTGCGTTATCTTGTAATTGAAAAACTGGAGAGCTCAACCATTTGGATTAAAACTGAGACTTTATCCTATAGAATCTTGGGTGAAAAATAAAAGATTTGCTGAGATTTTTTATTGAGAGTTCAGCCTACCGATCCTCAAGTTCGGCCTGCTGATGGGGCAAGTTCGGCTTGTCGATTAGGCAGTTCTGCCTGCCAATGTGTGATTAAAAGATCACGCATTTTTCACACTGATTTCACCAGATATTGATCCAAATTTGATTCTGATTTGAATTTTTGAGACCTTATCTGATAAGGACTGACCCTAAACCTAACCTCTATAAATAAGGAGTGAGTCTCATAAGTTATTAAGATCAATTGAGAGATTAAGAGTGATACTCTGCTAGCGAGAATCTAAAACTCCCTGAGAGCTTTTGTTCACAAATCACGAACAGAGCTTTGGGTTCTCTCAATTGGTTGGAAAGAGTGTCACTTGGAGGAAGAGCTGTACGTGTGAGCCCACACTCACTCCGATCGTGGATAGAGAATAGCAAAGAAGACCAGTTCGTTGAGGCTCTTCTGGAACGTTACTTCTCTTCACGCATTGTGGGAGTTCTTCGGCATTCAAAGGTTAGCAAGATCTGGTTAAAATTTCGCTGCATACTATTTTTCCAACTACTCAGAAAATTACCTATGGCCCCACTTCAAAACAAAATTTTTGTTATTTTTTTCTTTGTAGTATTATCATTTTAATATCTTAATAAAGTTTCTCAAAATGAAATAATAACAAGCCAAAAATTTTAGAGAATAAAAAGCAACCATAAATTATGAAAGCTGGGATGATAATAATGACCCAATTTTTAAATATTTATCAGAGTTAAGTTTTTAAAAAAGCCTAATAATTATGCAATTATTTAATTATGCATTTAAAAGATCTTCTTCCGAGATCGTTTATTAGGAGAAATCAAAGGCAGAATCACTCTTTTCTTCCTGTATGTATTAATAATCTAATTACCCTTAAAAGGATTGTTCTGTAAATTTCAAGCTAACTTATTTTTCTCCCCCTATGCTTTAGATAGTGGTCCACTCAAGTAAAAAGTACGAAAATACTTTTTATTTTTATCCACTTTCAGGTACATGATTTATTTTTCTAGAAGAGGCACAAAAAAAAAATTTACTAAAGGCCCCAAAATACTTGAGATTAGAGTCGGCAATTTCAGACATGGTATGATGACACGATACGAAAACGACACGAGATAAATGGGTTTGGACGGCGCATATATTAATTGAACCACAAATGGGTTGACACAAAAAACACGAAAATAAATGGGCTGGATTCATGGCAACATGTTTAATTAAACGTGCTGTAAATGTGTCAACACGACATAGCACAACCTGCCCATTTATAGCCCACCACCACACCAAATGATGCTTTGATATCAAATAATAGTTTTTATTTTATTTATAGCACATTTAAACTAAAAAACAAAAAAAAATTATGATTTTCCAAGTTAGGGTTCGAACCTTGCTGGCAAGGCTTTTCATTGCACCTATCACCACCACTGTTAGACAATATGCCCTAAGGAGTAAAAATGTAAAACGTTTTTAGAGACATTTTTATCAACAAAGAATTTATTCATTTATATATACCAAATCTTGTCCTCTTTTCATTCATATTTGTTGAATGTATGATAAGCAAACAATAGTCTGAGACTGTCAGTCTAAACCTTAAGAATTGGGCATATGATGGGATGATTTGTCTTGACCATCGGAGTTGGGCTCCGTGAATAGAAACATTGGCACGTTGTCATAGGTGACGATGTGTTGGATTGGAACATAAAGTGAATTGATTTGGATTAATAATTCTGTCTTGGCAAATCGATCCACTTTAGACAGTTATTTGTATTGTATCTTAATCCTGAGATGACTAGTGGGCCCGTTGCCTCGACTTGTGTCTTTTGATGTACCAATGGGTGACTCCCACATCTCTATAGTGGTATGCATGTCGGTATGATGGAGGCATGACTCTTGATAGCATAGACTTGTTATTCATAGATATGGAATCCATAGCTCCTCTTTAGGAGTAATGATATCCTCTTATATGCGTTGTCCTGTAATTGGAAAACTGGAGCTCTCAACCATTTGGATACATAGGTGTAACCGAAGGGTATACTATCTTTGTATGGTAAGTTTTCTAATAGTGAGACAATGGAACGTAAGATAAAAATAATCAGGAAGGTAAGACAGAACTTGTCCTTGAGTCGATTATGGATTATCATATGGGGATACGACACACTATGATATGTCATGGGGACTTAGCTACACGAGCTTCGTAATTCTATAAAGTTCGAGAGTGCAGCTCTAAGCTTTTAGTAGAGTAGCGTTGGAGTTGATAATTATGAAATGTATATTTGGGTTATTGGGTTTCATAATTATCATGAGCTTGAACTTTATAGGTCCATTTTGGTCCCCTTTGCTAGCTCACAAAATCCTGGAACGGCACGGCGTGCTTTTTCAATACTTGGTGACTTATGTCGGATTTATCAGATTGGTTTAAAATTTGTAAGAATCAAATAATTCATGTCTGTTTATCGGTTGAATTAATTTTGTAAGAAATTAGTTCAAGATAAACTTGTTGAATTATTGCGATCAAATAATTCATGTCTGTTTATCGGTTGTTTTAATTTTGGACAAATTAGAACAAGATAAACTTGTAGAATTATTGTGAATTGATTTATTTTCTTAGAGATTATCTTGATAAAGTTTGTTTTGATCAGATAACTTCTCTATTGGGTTATTTGAATCAAAACTGAGACTTTATCCTTTAGAATCTCAAGTGGAAAATAAAAGATTCGCGGAGATTTTTTCTCGAGAGTTCGGCCTGTCAAATGACGTGTTCGGCCTGCCGAACTGGCCTGTCGATCAGAATGTTCGGCCTGCCGATCAGCGGTAGATAAGATCATGCATTTTCACACGGATCTTATTAGATATTTATCCAACTTGATTCTATTTCGAGTTTTTGAGACCTAATCTGATATGGACTAACCCCAGGACCAATAGGTATAAAAAGGGAGTGAGTCTCATGATTTACTAAGATCAACTCATATCAATTTGAGAGATTAAGAGTGATACTCTTCTAGTGAGCATCTGAAAACTTCTTGAGAGCTTTTGTTCACAAATCACGAGCACTAGCTTGGGGTTCTCTCTGTTGGTTGGAAGGAGAGTCACCGGTGGAAGAGCTGTACGTGTGAGCCCATACTCACTCTAGTTGTGGATAGAGAATAGCAAAGAAGACCAGTTGGTTGAGGCTCTTCTAGAACATTACTTCTCTACACAGGTTGCAGAGGTTCTTCGGCACACTGAGGTTAGTAAGATCTGTCTAATTTATACATATAACATGTCAAACTTGTGTTTTGAAAATTACTCTGATGAAAAAAAATTTTAAAATTTTGCTGTGCACTTTGTTTCCAACAATTGGTATCAAAGCCAAAGTTTTTACATAAATTTGCAAGTTTGTGATCATGTTATATGCATAAATTTTGTGATCTTAATCTCTCCAATGCTTGAATTGAATTTTATAGAGAGATGGCACTCTAGGTTTCTATATAAAATATATGTTGTCATGGATTATGTGGTGAATGTTTTTTAATTAATTATGGTTGATTAAATCGTTGTTTAATTATTTATTAATTAATTAATACCGGTTATGGTTCCTTAGAGGTTAGAATGTGTATCTAGGTTTTTCATGTAATTAGATAGCAGACTATCATCTTCGTCTAGGAATTGTTATTTAATTTTTAATTTGTAAGAATTTTGTAATTAAATAATTATTCGGAGAAGACGGATTGAGAAGTCGAATCTTGAAGATTAATGATGGCGCCTCTAGGTATTTCCTGAGTCTCTAATTTTAAGTTTTTGAATTGTTGAAAATAAAATTGATGAATTGCATTAAAATTGTATTTTCTGGATTGAGGGTATTCTGCTTGGTCGGCATGCCGGACGTCACAGTTTGGCAGGCCGAAGGTCACAGATCGGCAGGCCGACGGTGGGGCAGAAATTTTGGTGCTCTGCCAGCAGGTCGAACCTACATGGATCGGCAGGCCGATGTATCAGATCGGCAGGCTGATGGAGCAAGACCGACAGGCCGATCACCCAGATTGCTGCCGACCGAGAGCTACCAAGTGCCCAGAAAAGGTGCAATTTTTTCGATGCAGTTTTAATTTTATTTTTGGGACGATTCTGAGAAACATTAAATTTGAATATGAATGGAAATATGAAGTATTCGATTCATAAGGGATTGAAGACTTGAAGATGGATATTAGATGAAGAAGGATACAGCTTGAGGATTCAAGGATGAAGAATCGATAAATGTCTCGATTATTCTCTTGTAATCTTAGTTTTCTATTCTCTAGGGTGGAACCATAATAGTACGGTTATTATTATTTTGCTTGTAGCTTTGCTTGTCTGCATCGTAATATGATTTACCATGTATATTGATAACATGTCATATAGGATAGAGAGTGCCGCTTATATTAAAATTGTTCATGCATAATTTTAAAATAAAACCTTGACTTCAAAAGATTGAGTGGGAGAAGGTTTTCGAAGAGAGGACCTAAAGCCTCCATCGTTGGTCCATAGGAAGAACATGGTGGTCCCGACCCCTAGGAAGGGATTTCTATCATGTACCAGATTGGATCTCTGAAAGGATAAGGTATTTTTGTATGATTTGTGGTTGCACACCCCTAGGTGGTGATTATAAATCATGGATAAAATATTGAAATGGTGGTTATACACTCACGTTAGTTTTATTATTAACCTCCCCTAGGAGCTCTGTTAATAAAATTAATGGCCAAAGAAACGATTATTAGTATATGCTGGATCATACGGGTCTTGGATGGCATATATTAATCAGGAGGGGATCCGTGTTCCTGATTGAATTTAGCATGACTCCCCTAGGAGCTTGTTGAATTCTGAGTTGGGAATTATCGTTGTAAGGTTGTGATATTTTCAAGGTTTTGACACATAAACACATTTGTATGATTTTACATGATTGTGTTATCTTACTAAATTATTATATATGTTTGCTTATGTTTGGTAAATGATTCTTTATTGTAGATTGAAAATGTCTAAAAACGCTTTATCATCGATACTTGACAAAAACCAATTAACTGGTGAGAATTATAACAATTGGAAACAGAACCTAAACATCGTCCTATCCTTTGAGAAACTGAAATATGTACTGACAACTCCTTGTCCTCCCGAGCCTGTGGGAGACTCAAGTAATGTGCAATTCCAAGCGTACGACAGCTGAAAAGATGCTAATGATCAGGCCCGCTGCTATGTTATGGCTAGCATGAACAATGTGCTGTAGGCTCAACATCAGGATTATGAGATTGCGAAGCAGATCTTGGATAATCTTGAGGACATGTTTGGAGGCCAGGCCATAACAAAGCGGCAAGGGGCGCTTCGAAAACTCTTAACCTGTAGACAGAGACCGTGGACATCTGTAAAGGAGCACATGATGCTGGTCATGGGTTACCTCGCTGAGGCTTAAACCAATGGAGCCTACATCGATGCTGAAACTCAGATGACTATGGTCTTTGAGACTCTATCTAAGGAATTTATTCCATTTAGAGCTACTTTTAATTTAAGCAATAGACGAGATATGACCTTGACAGAACTGATGAAACAGTTACAGGAGTTTGAACTGTTCATCAAGGAGTCTCCTGCTAGTGGTGAGGCCAATATGGTAGCTGCTTCTGGTTCCAATCCTAACTCTGGGAATGGAAAGAAGCAACGGGCCAAGAGTGCGAAGTCTTCTATTCCTGCTACTTCTAAGAGCAAGAAAAAGAAGAAGAGGAACCCAAAGAAGCTTAAGTGGTTCTTTTGTGGTAAGGTCGGGCATATAAAGAAGCATTGCAAGGACTTCCTTTCCAAGGGAGGTAGGTGTGATCTTCTATATTTAGAAACTTGTTTGGTTGAGGAATCCAGTGACATCTGGGTCATAGATTCCAGTGCAACTAATCATGTTTGTGTTTCTCAATAGAGATTCAAAAAAATGAGAAGTCTACTTCATGAAGGCTTAACGCTTCGGATGGGCGATGGATCCTTGGTCTCAGCGGAAGCAGTGGGAGATGTCCATCTTTATTATGATAATTATAGGAATTTAATTTTGCGAGATTGTTTTTATGTTCCTAAATTCAAAAGGAATTTAATTTTTGTATCTTCTTTATTTAAAGACTCCTACGTGATATCTTTTAATGAAAAAGTGGTGATTTGTAAAAACAAATCTTTTATCTGCTCTGGATGGATGCAAAATAATCTATACTTTATCAAACCTAAGATGGACTTATTGCTTAATGCTGAGATAAATGATAATACTAAAAAAGACTTAAAACTTCTCACTCTAATAAGACTTATCTTTGGCATTTACGCCTTGGCCATATTAACCTGAATAGGATTCAAAGGTTGGTAAGGGATGGGCCTTTAAGTCACTTAAAGGTGGAATCTATACCTAAATGTGAATCTTGTTTGGAGGGTAAAATGACCAAAAGACCATACGGGTCTAAGGGCAATAGGGCCGAAGGGGTTCTAGAACTTGTGCATAGTGATGTTTGCAGACCAATGAACATCCGGGCACGAGGAGGGTATGAGTACTTCGTCACTTTTATTGACGATTACTCAAGATATGGGTATGTGTACCTAATGCACCACAAAAGCGAAACTTATGATAAGTTCAGGGAGTTTCAGGCTGAAGTGGAAAAGCAATTGGGTAGACCCATAAAGGCACTTTGATCTGATCGAGGTGGGGAATACCTTTCTGATGAGTTCTTGGGACACTTGTTAGAGAATGGGATTTTCTCCCATTTGACTGCACCGGACACTCAACAACAGAATGGCGTAGCAGAGAGAAGGAATAGGACTTTATTGGACATGATTCGGTCCATGATGAGTTATTCATCATTGCCTTTATCCTTTTGGGGATATGCACTACAAACCGCATGTTATCTTTTGAACAATGTGCCTTCAAAATCGGTCCCTAAAACTCCTCACGAGTTGTGGACAAGATGGAAGACATCCTTAAACCATATTTGCATATGGGGATGTCCAGCTCATGTCCTATTAAGGATCTGAATAAGTTGGAAGCACGTTCAAAAGTTTGCATGTTTGTAGGATATCCAAAAGGGACTAAAGGGGGTTATTTTTATAACCCAAAGGAAAATAAAGTCGTGGTTTCAACTAATGCAACTTTCCTTGAGGAGAGTTACATGGACGACTTTAAACCTCGAAGCAAAGTGGTGTTTGAGGAGTTAAGGGGTGATTCGTTCACTCCGGAGGTTTTGAACGAAACCATTCCGATCGATGTAGAAAAACCAAACAAACCTGAACAACAATCTCAGGGGCTTCGGCGTAGTGGGAGGATCGGGCATCAACCTGAGAGGTATATGTTCAATGGGGAGGTCTTTTTGGCTGAATCGGATGAACATGACAGGGATCTTTATACTTACGCAGAAGCTATGGAAGATGTTGATTCAAGACTCTAGACAGAGGCCATGAACATAGAGATGAAGTCTATGGAGACTAATCAGGTCCGGGAGCTTGTGGTTCTTCCCGAAGGGGTAAAACCCATAGGGTGTAAGTGGATCTACGAGAGGAAAAGAGGAGTGGATGGAAAGGTCAAAACCTTTAAGGCTAGACTAGTAGCTAAGGGTTATAAGCAAAAGGAAGGAATCGATTATGAGGAAACCTTTTCACCTGTAGCCATGCTTAAGTCCATCCGGATTCTCTTGTCCATAGCTGCCGCTCTCGACTACGAGATTTGGCATATGGATGTCAAGACGGCTTTTCTGAATGGCTATCTTGATGAGTTCATTTATATGGAACAACCAGACGGGTTCAAGGTCGCGGGTCAAGAGGGTAAGGTTTGTAAGCTGCTAAAGTCTATTTATGGACTTAAGCAGGCTTCTCGTTCTTGGAACATAAGATTTGATCAAGTGATCAAGACTTATGGGTTCTCACAAAATGTGGATGAACCATGTGTTTACAAACACATTAAGGATGGGAAGGTGGTTTTTCTACTGCTCTATGTAGATGACATTCTGCTTATTGTCAATGACGTTGGGGCGTTGTCATCAGTCAAATTATGGTTGACCAAGCAGTTTGACATGAAGGACTTGGGTGAGGCTAATTTTGTTCTCGGTATCCAGATCTTTCGGGATAGGAAGAACAAAATGATAGCTTTGTCACAGGCCAGCTACATAGATAAAATTCTCAGGAGGTTTGCAATGCAGGATTCCAAGAAAGATGGGTAACCATCTAGGTTTGGAATTACTCTTTCTAAGAAAGACTCTCCAAAGTCTTATGAAGAAAGAGAATACATGAAGAAGGTGCCTTATGCTTCGGCAGTGGGTAGTCCCATGTATGCCATGCTTTGCACACGAGCAGATATTAGCTATGCGGTTGGGATTGTAAGTCGATTTCAGGCGAATCCAGGAACGAACCATTGGGTTGCAGTAAAGCATATTTTCAAGTACCTGAGAAGGACTCGAGGGTATATGCTTGTGTATTTGGGTGAGGACTTGACTCCTCTAGGATACACTTATTCGGATTTTCAATCCTGTCTGGATTCTAGGAAATCGACTTTGGGGTTTGTGTTTTCTCTGGGCAGTGGTGCTATCAGTTGGAGAAGTGCGAAGCAAGATTGCACTTCGGATTCAACAATGGAGGCCGAGTATGTGGCGGCCAGTGATGCTTCGAAAGAAGCAGTGTGGCTCTCCAAGTTCCTTGGGGATCTTGAGGTAGTTCCTGGTATGGATAAAGCGGTATCACTGTACTGTGACAACTGTGCGGCGGTAGCTAATGCTAAGGAACCAAGATTTCACAAGAAGAGTAAGCATATTGATCGGAAGTATCATGTGATAAAGGACTTCGTTGAGGGCGAGCATGTCACGGTGTGCAAGATCGCGTCAGAGGACAATTTAGCTGATCCATTTACGAAGACACTTACTTGGAGAGTCTTCGAGAGGCATGTGGAAGCTATGGGGATGCAAAATTTGTAGTATTTACTCACTTAGTGCAAGTGGGAGATTGTTAGACATGTATGCCCTAAGGAGTAAAAATGTAATACGTTTTTGGAGACATTTTTTTGAATAAAGAATTTATTCATTTATATATACCAAATCTTGTCCTCTTTACGTTCATATTTGTTGAATGTATGATAAGCAAACAGTAGTCTGAGACTGTCAGTCTAAACCTTAAGAATTGGGCATATGATGGGATGATTATGCGGTAGACACGATTCTTAAGGTGATGGTCTAAAACATATGATCTGCAATCGAGGGAATAAAGTTGGGCGCTTTATTCATGTAAAGATTATTATGTTGTCTATATCCCTTTTGGGAGATGGTTTGTCTTGACCATCGGAGTTGGGCTCCGTGATTATAAACATTGGCACGTTGTCATAGGTGACGATGTGTTGGATCAGGACATAAAGTGAATTGATTTGATTTAATAATTCTGTCTTGGCAAATCGATTCACTTTAGACAGTCATTTGTATTGTATCTTAATCCTGAGATGAATAGTGGGCCCGTTGTCTCGACTTGTGTCTTTTGATGTACCAATAGGTGACTCCTACATCTCTATAGTGGTATGCATGCTGGTACGTTGGAGGCATGACTCTTGATAGCATAGACTTGTTATTCATAGATATGGAATTCATAGCTCTTCTTTAGGAGTAATGATATCCTCTTATATGCGTTGTCCTGTAATTGGAAAACTGGAGCGCTTAACCATTTGGATACATAGGTGTAACCGAATGGTATACTATCTTTGGATGGTAAGTTTTCTAATGGTGAGACAATGGAACATAAGATAAAAATAATCGGGAAGGTAAGATAGAACTTGTCCTTAAGCCGATTATGGATTATCATATGGGGATATGATACACTATGATATGTCATGGAGACTTAGCTACACGAGCTTCGTAATTCTATTAAGTTCGAGAGTGCAGCTCCAAGCTTTTAGTGGAGTAGCGTTGGAGTTGATAATTGTGAAATGTATATCTGGGATATTGGGTTTCATAATTATCATGAGCTTGAACTTTATAGGTCCATTTTGGTCCCCTTTGCTAGCTCACAAAATCCTGTAACGACACAGCGTGCTTTTCCAATAATTGGTGACTTATGTCGGATTTATCAGATTGGTTTAAAATTTGTAAGAATAAAATAATTCATGTCTGTTTATCGATTGAATTAATTTTGTAAGAAATTAGTTCAAGATAAACTTGTTGAATTATTGCGATCAGATAATTCTTGTTTGTTTATCGGTTGTTTTAATTTTGGACAAATTAGAACAAGATAAACTTGTAGAATTATTGTGAATTGATTTATTTTCTTAGAGATTATCTTGATAAAGTTTGTTTTGATCAGATAACTTCTCCATTGGGTTATTTGAATCAAAACTGAGACTTTATCCTTTAGAATCTCGGGTGAAAAATAAAAGATTCGTGGAGATTTTTTCTCTAGAGTTCGGCCTGTCGAATGACGTGTTCGGCCTGCCAAACTGGCCTGTCGATCAGCGGTAGATAAGATCACGCATTTTCACACGAATCTTATCAGATATTGATCCAAACTTGATTCTGTTTCAAGTTTTTGAGACCTAATCTGATATGGACTGACCCTAGGACCAATAGGTATAAAAAGGGAGTGAGTCTCATGATTTACTTAGATCAACTCATATCAATTTGAGAGATTAAGAGTGATACTCTTCTAGTGAGTATCTGAAAACTCCTTGAGAGCTTTTGTTCACAAATCACGAGCACTAGCTTTGGGTTCTCTCTGTTGGTTGGAAGGAGAGTCACCGGTGGAAGAGCTGTACGTGTGAGCCCACACTCACTCCGATTGTGGATAGAGAATAGCAAAGAAGACCAGTTGGCTGAGGCTCTTTTGGAACGTTACTTCTCTACACAGGTTGCAAAGGTTCTTCGGCACACTGAGGTTAGTAAGATCTGTCTAATTTATACATATAACATGTCAAACTTGTGTTTTTAAAATTACTCTGATGAAAAAAATTTTTAAAATTCCGCTGCGCACTTTATTTCCAACAACCACACCAAATGATGCTTTGATATCAAATTATAGTTTTTCTTTTTATTTATTATGGTTTTATGCTTTTGTTCCACAAGTCCCTCATGGAAAGGAAATAAGAGTGTCACTTGAGATGCTCTCTATATAAAACAATTTCAACTTCCACATTCACCCTCCGTCGGCAGTGAAGCTTTATGGCTTTAAAATAAATTTTCTTCAATTTAAAAATTAGGAAAAAAAATACAGTTTAAAACATTTAATAATTAATTATTATTTACTTACATCAATATTATTAAAACTTGGAGAAAAGTTATATAATTATAATTATGTAGTAAGTTTTTTTAATTGTGTTGGTAAGCATTAATTAGATATTGTGTTTTTGTAAACTTTTTTATTGGTCACTTCAATTTTTTTAATTTTTAGTTAATTGGGTTATAAATGTGCTATATACGTATTGTTATCGTGCCAACCCGTCACGGCCTGTTTAGTAATCGTGTCATGTTATGTGTGTCATAAGCAGGTCGTATTCATCTTTGTATTTTTGGTACGTTTATTAATCGTATTGTGTTCGTGTTCGGCCTAAATATATCGTGCTATAAATATGTCAACACGAACATGTTTACTGCCACCTCTACTTGAAATGGCCATGTGTAGAGCAACTAGATGCACGATTATAAGTGCATAGCCCCATAATATCCTAAAGAGGCATAGCCCAATACCAAAGAACCAGGGCTGAGCTATGCTGTTGAGCATTGAGTTTAGCTACCCAACATGCTAGCATTGAGGATATCTTAGCCCAACATTACATCTCCTATTTTTGTTTCACAAACTTAATTGGAACTAAGTTTCAATTGCTATAGTTCTCACATCCTACAGTGTAAAGTAAAAATTTACTACAATATAATACTTTCAGATACTGTAGTATTTTTATTCTAATTTATAGTTTCAACTAAGTTATCAGACACTCCTATGGTATAGTTGCTTTCCCCCGTCGCCTTTTTTTCTTTTGCTTTGGATAATTATGCATTGGAAGATTGCTACAGACAGTTGCCTTCAATCCCAAGGATTTCATTTAGCTTCAAGATGTACGCTTTATTTGAAATATCAATTGATATATATATATATATATATATATAATCATTTCTTTTTTGCTAATCAATATGTTTGGAGTTGACTTTCTGAAATAGTTTGGCATCATTTGGTTTCTCATGCCATTAGGCAGCGCGTCATGGAAACTACTCAAATCTCTTTCGTCCAAATAAGTAAATAAATTTGTACAATTGCCATTATTTCATGGAATGATTTGGTCTATTAATGGGAATGGTGGAAACCTTGCTCTTTTTAAAGGACTAATTGCGCGTGCCAGGCACGTATTATGTTGTAATTAAGGTTTTTATAACGTAAATTATAAATAAAAGAATAAATATAAGATAAAACTATTTTTAAGTTCCAAAAAAAAATGTTACACAAATATCCTTTGAAGATATAGATTTGTTTTTTTGGCCTACCAACATTCACTTTTTGGGTCTAATTACCTTAACATTTATGAAATATATTGTTTCATCCTCTTAATAAATTGATTATTTTTTGACAAAATATGACATAAGTATAACGGGTAAGGATTTATGAGGAGTAAAGAAGTAGAAGAAACAAATGCATATATACAGAAATATTTTAAAAGGATTTTAAAACGATTTGGATAGGTGACGCGATTTAATTTTTATTTCAATGATGCACTTTTTTATTATTTCTTATTTTTCAAACTTGCTTCTATTATTTTTTATCTTCCTAAATGTGATATTATTACGTTAGATTTTGTCTGAAAATAAATAGATTTTTTTATTAAGGAGTCAAAACAATATATTTCAATGATGAAGTAAAAGTTTAATTTAGTTCTTCAGTTCAAATAAACTAAAAAATATTGCAAAATATAAAAAATGATCATGACAGGAATGAAAGAAACTAATTGCAATATAATTAAAAATTGATCATAAGCTAGGATATTATTACGATGAGAAGGTTATTTTAAGAAATATATGAGAGAGATAGATAAAATTGAAATAGAGAGAAAATGAAAGAGGAATTGAAAGGAAAAAGATGAAAGAACATTGTGGGTAACATATTATCATAGACAAATGGAGCCAACAAAGACAGAAAAAAGAAACAAAACACTAGAAACAAAAGTAAAAAAAAAAAAAAAGATGAACACTATAAAAGAAAAAAAAAAGAGAAAAAGTGAAGTACGAATATAAGAGATAATCGTAGAAAAATAGAGTTTAAAAGAAAAAAGATAGAAAAAAGTTCGTGACAACTACGATAAAAATGCCAAAAAGTTTAAAAAAAAAAAAAAAAGGCAAAGAGTAAAGTTCCAAAAAGGAACAAAGAGAGAGAAAAATACTGCAAATAAAAAAAGAAACAAACATTGTTTGCCAGAGATAGTGGTAGACATATAGAATTCTTTACCAAAAAAAAAAGCATAAGAAGGGTGGAGTTTTTTAAAAAAAAAAAAAAGAGAGAGATTCAAGTTTCTACTATGGTAGATAAATAGAACTCAAAAAATTAAAAAAGAAAAAAGAAAAAAAGTTGAAAAAAGATTAATAAAAAGAAATAAAGGAAACAAAGTAGACCGATGAAAGAAAAAGAAAAAGAATAGTATGAAATATAGATTACGTGTTTGAATTGATGTCTAAAATATCATAGAACAGAAAACAAATAGTATATCTTAAGTTAGACATGTATAACGTTGAAAAATAGTAGAATAAGGTATGAAAAAAGAAAAATTAAACAAGCCAAAAAAATTTAAAAAAAAAAGAATAAAAGAAGCGTATGAAAAAAAAAAAAAAACAAAACAGAAAAGGGGGCACACTAAAAAGAACGGTTTCGGATGACTATAAGTTGAACAGTGCTCTTGAATGACTCTTTTATTATATCTGAAGGAAAAAAAAATAAAAAAATAAAAGACACTTCTGATATTCATTTTGTTGCTGCTAACCCGAATGTTCCTGATCTTCCTTGTGTTCTGCGCTACAGATAAGTTGATTGTAAGATCTCTAGGCATGTCCATTAATCTTCTTGTGCTCCTCGTATAGTTTTTCATTTTTACTACAATGCTTTCCCCTCGTCCTCATTAGAACTCATACAGATTTAATTGTTTAGCTGCTTGTGGCAGAGTTTTCGAACTCGCAAGGGGTTTAATTTTAGTTGTTTTAGCGTGCTTATTGGTGATGCTTTCGATTTTTGTTGAGGCGGTTATCATTGCCAGAGATTATGATTGGGATAGTGTTCCAAGGTTGAAACGGAAAATATTGGTAAACACACAAACTTAGATGTCGCTCAATGGATAGATGGCAAGGCCAATATTGACTTGGAAAGGCATGTAAAAAAATACAAGAAAAATGCCAAAATGTGTTTATTATTGGTATGCTAATACTGATAGAATAAGATCATCTACAATGTATTAGTAAGTCGTGATGTGTGAAAACGAGAATATACGCGCTAATACAGAGAAAATGAAGATATTTATCATGTATTAACAGACCATGTATGCCTAAACAGAAAGTCATATACGCACTGCCGCTAGTTAAAAAAAAAAAAAATGTAACTGTATGCCATTATGTGTGTGTACATTAAAGAGACAAATGCATACGTAAGGGTATGAAAAGGAAATAACACAAGCGATAGAATATAAAAATGCTCTGAGTCCCAACAAAATATGCGTAGAGAAAACTAGGGGATGAGAATTGTTTTTTCAAGAAAAGTGAAATAGCTAAGAAATGTTTAGCTAAGTATGGTAAGAAAATGAGTCGAAGTTCCCTCGGTATGACTTCTAATATTACAGTGGTTTTTCTCAATTTTTATATGTTGTCTACATTTGATGGGTGAGGCCTTCTAGATAGGCAAAATCCTCACTTGGCAACCGGTTGTATTTGGCAAAACTCGACTAAAATTACCAGCAGCTAGACTTGCATGAGATGAGTCTATAAGCTTGTTTATATCTATAGAATATATGTGTACCATATATTAAAGTATTCCTGCATATGTTGATATATTTAACGCTTAGGTTATAAGTATATATCGTATATGGTGGCTACATATCTAACGTTTAGGCTATAATTTATACATTGTATATAGTTGCTAGATATAGTTTATTATATATAGGTTATTTATAATAGATGTAGGTATATATTTGCGAAAATATTGGCTAGCGATATATATGTTTGGTTTGTACATATGCATAGGTTGTGTTTAGAGACATACATGTATATGTAATTGTGTGCCTAAATGAAAACAAAACACGGTTTTTCCCACCACGGCCTCATGCCTGTCACCAAAAAAAGAAAAAAAAAAGAAGATCCATCTCCCTCTCTCCCATCTCTAGTTGTTGAAGTTTCTTCCTTTCTTTTCTGCATTGGTCCCTCCCATTTCTCCTGGGGCTGAAGACCAGCGACGGCCTTTGGCTGTTCGTTGGTACAATGGCCAAGAGGAGAGGGCGGAGCCGTGTGATGGTTTGGGAGAAAATAGGTCTCAACAGAGGGAGGACCAGTTGGGACATGGACGGCGGTTGAGCAAGCTTTAGAGGCTCATAGGGAGGAGTCCATGGAGGCTCTTGTCTCGGTGGAGCTAGGCTCTTGGCTCTCTATTTTTGGCTCACTGGCTTTCTGGCAGTTAGTGCTCTGTTGACATGGATTTGGGGTGGGGTGCATTCTCCCGATTCAAATCTAGATGTGTAGGAAGAGGCAGCGCCACTAGTGGTGCTGTCACGTCCCAGAGTACGGGAGGTGACGTGGCGGATTATTTAAATTAATTAAAGGAAAATTTAATTAAAATCAAGAGTTTAGGAGTCGAATTAAATAATAAAATACGACATTTTCAAAACAACACCTTATAAAAGAGTTCATGTACATTAGGCAATTGAAATCATTTAAACAAATAGTAATAAAACAATAGGGTCACGAGTATGGGTCCCACAGACCCACAACTTGTGCACACACATGGTACTGACAATATCATAAATAAAATCACAGTCCAGATACAAATAAAGTTAAAATCGTACATGCCTTGATTAATTAATACAAAAGATATACTAGTTCTTCTACTGCTCTTGGGTTCGGTCCGTCGAATCCTCTCCGAACCTAAATGGAAAACCATCTAGAGGGGGAAATTTAAAACAAATAAATCGTGAGCGAAAGGCTCAGTAGGACTATGTTTTATACAATAATTTAATTTAAAAAAAAAAAACATTTCATTATTTAGGAGTTATTAAAAAGAAACCTTAAATAAATAAATAAATTTGAACAAAACCATTCTTACCCAGAACAGTTTACTCGCGCAACCAGTAATATCATTTTCTTTTCCTAGGCAAACCATGAGGATATCACCACCGTAGTGGCCCAGCTGGGTTTTGGGACCTACTCCCAAGGTCGATCGCTACACGACCCGATCTCTGATATGGAATCATGCCTATATGTTTATTATCATCATCTTTCAAAACCCAATTACCGAGTGTTGTCATTTACATTCATTATGAAGCTCATTTCAGTTCACGGTATATTAAAATATAACCGATAAATTCATTTTCAAACAACTATTGAAAACATTTTAATAGAAATCCTTTTCAAATCCAAATCATTTTGAAACTAGGCTACCAAGGAATAGGGTAGAAGTTCTACCTCAATACTCGTGCCGGTGCCCCACACCGTAATCCCAGTCCGCTATACGTTAGCTCTGCGGAACCACGAACGATCCTAGATACCAACTAAGACGATCAATATCTAGTTCGAGATATTCTATGTTACCAAATCATTTCATGATGTCCTAGTGTGCCATTTGCATCTTTAAAATCATTCTATAAGGTTGGAATTTAAATCGGGGTTCAAAACAGTAAAAACGGGTGAAAAATCACAAAATTTTCATGCTTCGGCCGGCCTACCGGAATCCCTGCTTCAGCCAGCCGAACTGTACAGTTCGGCCTGCCGGAAGCCAGGTTCGGTCGGTCGAACATTCTCAGGTTCGGCCTGCCAAAGAGATGAACATCGGCCGGCCGATCCCTTGATCCGACCTGCCGAACTGGGAAAACCCAGAAATTCAGCCACAGGTTTTTCGATCCCCAAAATCCAAATCTTGATTCTAACCTGTTTTTCTCAAATCCTAGGCATGGAAAACAATCATAGTTGATAGAAAAACATACTAGAACACATTTGGACTCATTTAAACAAGATTTAAACTCAAAAATCTGAAAATGAGAAAATGGGGAGAAAAATGAAAAATATTGAATCCAATCTATTTTTCTTGAATCTAAGCTTAGATTCTAGTTGTTCTAAGTTCATTTAACTCAAACCAAGGGTTTTCTAAGCTTAAGTAAACCTAGATTTCAAAAATGCACAAAATTGTAAATTTTGGAAATAGTTTAGAAATTTTCAAAACTAACCTCGAATCGAAGCTTCAATACGTGCTTTCGATTGCCAAATCACGTTCCCGAGCTTCCTCCTTGCTAACCCAAAGCTTGGATTCGAATTTGATTCAAAATTTGAGAGAGGAGAGAGTGGTCGAGAGAGATCAAGAGAGAGAGAGAGTGAGCAGAGTGAAGAGAGAGGGAGGGAGAGAAAGAGCATAAATAGAGAAAATCGATGGGCGGTTTTACTGTGTGAAAATCATGTGCCGCCCACGATTTTTTAAAACAGAGTATTTTTAGCATTTTACAAATTGTTTTGTTTTAAAACTCAAAACATCATTTTAAAACAATATGAAATCATTTGAATTCACTAAATTAACAAAACAACCAAAAATTCAAAATCCAACCAAGTAATCAAATTAATGGTGAAACATTAATTATGGCACACTAATTCATCATTTATATTATAATAACATTAAGTAAATTCCGGGGCGTTACAACTCTCCACCCCTAAAAGAAATTTTGCCCTCGAAATTTACATCTCATCTCAGAAACAAAACAAATGCGAATACAATTCCCGCATACTCGACTCTAGTTCCCAAGTGGCTTCATCAACCCCATGATGCTGCCACACGACCTTTACCAACGGTATCTCACGACGACGCAAACTAATCACTTTTCGATCAATGATTTGAATCGGCACTTCTTCGTACATCGTATCCTCTCGAACCTGCACATCGCGAAATGAGACTATCTTACCCTGTTCAGGCAGACACTTCCTAAGCTTTGACACATGAAACACATCGTGAACATGAGAAAGTTCGGGCGGAAGATCAAGCCGATAAGCGACCACACCAACACGCTGAGTGATCTCGAACGGCCCAATATACCTCAGCACGAGCTTCCCACTCACCCCGAACCGCATAGTTCCCTTACGAGGTGATACCCTTAAGAGAACAAAATCTCCAACCGCGAACTCTAAAGGTCTACGTCTCCTATCCGCATAACTCTTCTGTCGATTCCGAGCTGCCCTCAATCGATCTCGAATCACCGCAACTTTCTCATTACTATCACGGATCTGAGCCGGCCCAAGAATAACCCTATCTTCCGGCTTGGTCCAACACACAGGTGACCGACACGGTCGCCCGTACAATGCCTCAAACGGTGCCATACCAATACTTGCCTAATAGCTATTGTTGTATGCGAACTCTACCAGATGCAAACATTGCTTCCAATTCTTGCCGAAGTCCAATGCACAGGCACGCAACATATCCTCAAGAATCTGAATAACCCACTCAGACTGCCCATCAGTCTGAGCACAAAATGTTGTACTGAAGTTCAAATCCGTACCTAAAGCCTCCTGAAAAATCCTCCAGTACTTAGCATTAAACCTGGTGACTCGATCAAAGGTGATGGACAACGAAACTCCATGCAACCTCACAATGTTCTGCAGATACAAATCCCTGAGAACCTTCTTCGAACACGTCGACCTAAACGGAATGAAATGCATCGATTTCGTCAACCTGTCGACCATGACCCAAACTGCATCATGCCACTGCTCTGTCCTCGGCAAACCTGTGAGAAAATCCATCGTCACATGCTCCCATTTCCACCCTGGAATAGGAAGCGGTTGAAGCTGACCTGCAGGCTTCTGATGCTCGGCTTTCACCTAAAGACACGTCGAACACTTGGCCACGTACTCTTGAACATCTTTCTTCATGCCTCTCCACCAATACTGCCTCTTCAAATCACTATACATCTTTGTGCTCCCCGAATGAATAGCAAATTGAGACCTATGAGCTTCGTCCAAAACGACTTTCGTCACCTCAGTGATAGCTGGAACTGCAAGATGCTCCTGAAAATACAACGATCCATCAGCATGCACGCTCCATTTTTCAAACTACTCCCCGTTCTGAATCCACGACCAAATCCCCTGCAAATGCCGATCCTGCCACTGACTTTGCTTCACCATTTGAACAAGAGCTGGAGTCGCTTCCACATGATACATCGAAACTCGATCACAGTCTTCATGATATCGTAGCCTATACTCACTCACTATCACATCCCTGCTCCAGTCCTCAAAAGCCAAACAAGCGAGAATCCCTGGAGACTTCCTGCTAAGCGCATCTGCGACCACATTAGCTTTCCCGGGATGATATTGCAACGCAAAATCATAATCCTCCATATACTCTATCCATCTACGCTGCCTCAAATTAAGATCCCTCTGAGTGAACAAATACCTCAAACTCTTGTGATCGAAGAAGACCTGAAACGACGCTCCATACAAGTAACACCTCCAAATCTTTAGTGCATAAATCACCGTCGCGAGCTCTAAATCATGAGTAGGATAATTCTGCTCGTGAGGTCGTAGCTGTCTCGATCCGTACGCAACCACACGTCCATGCTACATCAACACGCATCCAAGTCTGCGCCCTAAAGCATCCGCATAAACCTCATACGGCTCATCACTACTACAAATAACTAACACTGGAGTTGAAATCAACCAGTTCTTCAATTCCTGAAAAGCAAGCTCACAATCTTCATTCCACTCAAACCTGACATTTTTCTTGATCAATCTCGTCAACGGAGCTGCAATCTTTGAAAAATCCTTTACAAATTTCCTGTAATAACCAGCAAAACCTAAGAAGCTGCGAATCTCTGCTACATTCCTTGGTCGTTCCTACTCCACTATGGCTTCAATCTTGGACGGATCCACCAAAATACCATACTCCGAGATGACATGACCCAGAAACTTGACCTCAGTTAACCAAAACTCACACTTTTCCCTCTTAGCATACAACTAGGGCTCCCGCAGAGTCTGAAGCACGATCCAGAGATGCTGCTCATGCTCTTCCCAAGTTTTAGAATACACAAGAATATCATCGATGAACACGATCACAAACTGATCCAAATACGGCCTAAATATCCTATTCATCAAATCCATGGGAGCTGTTGGAGCATTCGTCAACCCAAACGACATAACCAGAAACTCAAAGTGCCCATACCGAGTCCTAAAAGCTGTCTTGGGAATATCCTCTTCCTTAATCCTAAGCTGATGATTACCTGAACGCAAATCAATCTTTGAGAAGTACCGCGAACCTCCCAACTGATCAAACAACTCATCAATCCTAGGCAAGGGATACTTATTCTTCACCGTAACATGATTCAGCTACCGATAATCCACACACAATCTGAGAGTCCCATCATGCTTCTTAGCAAACAAAACTGGTGCTCCCCACGGAGATGTGCTATTCTGAATATACCCTTTATCAGCAAGCTCCTGAAGTTGCTTCCTTAATTCCTTCATCTCTACCGGCGCCATCCGATAAGGTGCCATAGAAATCAGTGCTGTCCCTGGAAACAACTCGATACCAAACTCAATTTCCTGATGCAGTGGTAATCCTGGCAACTCATCGAGGAAGACACCTTCAAACTCATCAACCACCGGAATCACTACACTGCCACTCGAAACATAGAGCTCATAATCTAGATTAGCACGAAAAGCACAACAACCTAGATTCCTTCGCCCTCCAAGACACGACCTCATGAGACGCTCACTCATTAACCAATCACCACCACCCTAGTAAGTGATCACCGTCCCCCTATCAAACACTAGGGTCACTTTTTTAAGTTGGCAGTCCACGACTGCACTATACCTGGACAACCAGTCCATCCCTAGAATTACAACATAGGAGCTCATGGGGAGTATAATCAAATCACTTTTCAAAACCTCATCCCCAATCTTTATTTTACAAGATTTACACATACAATTTACACATCCGCCCCAAGGGAGAAGTTATGACTAGGGGTTCATTAAACTCTTCTATCTCTAATCCCAAGGCATGTACAAAAGAACTCGAAATGAGAGAATAAGAGGCACCGGTATCGAATAACGTGAGCTAAAGATCGAGAAACCAAGATTGTACCATTAACAACCGCGTTACCAACATGAGAATCTGAACCTCCAGATGCCATTGCATGAACCTACACTGGCGCCTTCCCTTTTCCTCTACCAACATTCCTAGGTCCTGGATTATTCTGCCGATGCTGCTGAGATGGAGACGACTACACACTACCTGTACTCGACGCTCGATACTGAGGGACACTGCGCTGGAAATGCTGCGGCTGTTGCTCCCGTGCCGGATATGAGAACTGCTGAGGAGAGAACTGAGGATACTGCAACTGCAGGTACTGTTGAGGTGGAGGTAGGGTCTGAGGCTAAGACTGACGACTGGCATCCTCCCCAGTCTGAGATCCAAGATGAGCACTCCTGATCAGGCAATTCCTCTTGATGTGTCTGGGCTGCTGACAGAAATGACAATGGAAGCTGTAGGGATTGCTGCGCCCGCTGCCAGACGAACTGCTGCTATCGCTATTTATGCCACCTTGCTTGCTCTTCCCCGGAGTCGGACAGCTGCTGGTGCTCTTCCTACTACTCCTCTATGGTCCTCCTGAAGCCTTGGCTCGATCGTCATAATACTGTACATAATCATTCTCCACGAATATTGCCGACGACACAAGCTCTCTGAAACTCCTAAGCCATAGAGCAACCAACTATCGCCGAATAGGAGCCTTGAGTCCTTCCTAAAACTTAATACACTTCTCACGCTTCGATGCCACCACTGATGGAGCAAACCTAGCCAACTCATTGAACCTTGCCTCATATTCCTGAACTAACAGATCACCCTACTGCAACCTGTAGAACTCAGCTGCCTTCTGATCTCTATACCCCTGCAAAAAATATCAATCATAGAACAGCTCCTTGAACCTGTCCCAACTGATATCAACACCGCGCTCCAAACGCTTAGCTTGTTTCCACCAAGTGTTAGCGCCACCCTCGAGCTTATACGCAGCAAACTCCACATGATACTCCTCAGGCACACCAAGGGTATCCAAATGCTTCAAAACTGAATCCAGCCAATACTCTGCTAACTGCGGATCCCCATTGCCATCAAAAGTCAGAACTAACGCACGCCAAAATTTCTTAAAGTACGCATGCTGACTACCAACATCAGAACCTTCTGGTCTAGCCCTGGCTGCCATCTGCCAGAAAGCCACAAGCATAGACCTCATCATGCCCTCATCATTTTCAAACTCGGCGTCAACTGTCGAACGACATCTAGGTGTCATTCTCTCACTTTTGAAAACAAAATTTGGACTGTCAGAGGTATTTCATTGTCAAACCTATGTGTGCACAGTTCCCAAGGTTCATAACCTTGAGCTCTGATACCATTCTGTCGCGCCCTAGAGTACGGGAGGTGGAGTACGGGAGGTGACGTAGCATATTATTTAAATTAATTAAAGGAAAATTTAATTAAAATCAAGAGTTTAGGAGTTGAATTAAATAATAAAATACGAGGTTTTCAAAACAACACCTTATAAAAGAGTTCATGTACATTAGGCAATTGAAATCATTTAAACAAATAGCAATAAAACAATAGGGCCGCGAGTATGGGTCCCACAGACCCACAACTTGTGCACACACATAGTACTGACAATATCATAAATACAATCACAGTCCAGATACAAATAAAGTTAAAATCTTGCATGCCTTGATTAATTAATACAAGAGATATACTAGTTCTTCTACTGCTCTTGGGTTCGGTCCGTCGAATCCTCTCCGAACCTAAATGGAAAACCACCTAGAGGGGGAAATTTAAAACAAATAAATCGTGAGCGAAAGGCTCAGTAGGACTATGTTTTATACAATAATTTAATTTTTTTAAAAAAACATTTCATTATTCAGGAGTTATTTAAAAGAAACCTTAAATAAATAAATAAATTTGAGCAAACCCGTTCTTACCCAGAACAGTTTACTCGCACAACCAGTAATATCATTTTCTTTTCCTAGACAAACCATAAGGAGATCACCATCGTAGTGGCCCAGCTGGGTTTTGGGACCTGCCCCTAAGGTCGATCGCTACACGACCTGATCTCTGATATGGCATCATGCCTATATGTTTATTATCATCATCTTTCAAAATCCAATTACCGAGTGTTGTCATTTACATTTATTATGAAGTTCATTTCAGTTCACGGTATATTAAAATATAATCGATAAATTCATTTTCAAACAACCGTTGAAAACATTTTAATAGAAATCCTTTTCAAAGCCAAATCATTTTGAAACTAGGCTACCAAGGAATAGGGTAGAAGTCCTACGTGTACAGTTGTACATGGTACTGTCAATTTAGGAGCATCAACAGTCATTGTTTTCATAATTTTAGTAACCTATAGTTGTGTTCATGAATTAGCTTCTTCAGCTCTCTTAGAAAAATTAGCTTCTTTGGATGTGAGAATAGGATGAAAATGTCATAGTTTTTGGCTTCCAATTCTATGTGACTTTTAGTTAATAAAGATACTTAGTTTTTGGCTCCCAATTCTATGTGACTTTTTGTTAATAAAGATACTTGGTTTCCCTAAGTACTAATTCATTTATTAACACTAATGGCCTCTAAAGTTTAGGGTCTCCCTCGTTGTACCTCCTGAACTTTAAAATTCATTACTTTACCCTCTGAAATTTCACAAGTTATCACTTTGCCCCCTAGATTTTAAAAATCATTATTTTGCCCTTGAACTTTTAGAGCTCCTTATTTTGTCTCTTATTTTCTAACTTATGTTCAAATAGACAGAATTTTGCCATCATTATCAAGTGAATGGATTCTCTAGCTTGGCAATATCAGCGTCAACATTCCATTTGGCCCCTCCATGATCCTTTAACTCTTTAAAGTGTTCCAGCTAGCCTTAAAGGTAGATTAAATACGGATGTTCAAGAGCTAGTCAATGACCTCATCCACTTCCTTTTCTTTCTCTACAACCTTGCTCTTTGCCTAATCAAGCTTCTCTTTGTTCATCCTTAAAGTGCTGCTTAACTAGATGACCTTTTGGTTTGCAACTGCTAGGGCTATGATAGCATTGTGCTTATCCTCCTTAGCTTTTGTTTTGGCTTCCTTTACAGCCTTTATGCTTTTTTAACTTTTTATGCTCATGAATCCAGTTCAGTAGTGAGTTTAGTAAGCCTATCAACCTTGAACTCAAACTTGTTTACAAAAATATACATTTGGAGGCCTATATAGGTGACGTTGGAGTAAGTAATGGAATAATCAAGGTAATCAATGATCATCAAACTAAAAAATTACCAAAGACAAGCACAATGATTCATCCTTATAGCTAGGAAAGGACTTCCTTCCATACTTGGACCCATCAGTTGTGAAGGTAAAACTCTTCGCCGCTCTAAATGTTGCCTCCATATCATAAAGAACAATAGCATGTTTGGGCATGTCTAGTGACTTCTTGTCAGCGATAATGGTTGGGTACTTAGACGATTCTGGCTCAGTCGTCTTCCGCTTCTTCAGGCATGCTACTAAATATCGAATGGTGGAAGCGGTGGAAGTTATGATGTACCCATTGGCTTTGAGGGTGGAGTACTCTTGGTATCCATACAAGCCAATTCATTTTTTTTCTTCCTTGTCTTCTCCTTCATTACTACCTTCACTGCAAACATTTTCTTCTCGATCTCCTTCGCAGATGGAAGGGTGATCTTCATGGCATCTAAGGCTACCTTTACAAGTAATATGTCCATGTCAATTTGTAGTAAAATAAACTTGAATGATCTGTATAGTTGATACAAAGCATTAGGACAACAAAGAGCCAATCTACTCTATTTAGGAAGTGAATAGGGATACTTGATAGGATACTGATAAATCATTTTGAGATAGAAGAAGCAAGGAGTCAATTGTGATGTGAAATTTTAGGCTGAAACCTATTTTCAATGGCCAAAATCTTCTCGATTTGTCCACAAAAGTTGATTCTAGCAAGTGCTAGTTGCTTCAATTCCAAACACAAGGTATAAAGCATTAGTTAAAACAATTGAACTAAAGCGAACTCAAGTGTTTGACTTACTAAATTAACCCCATAAGAAAGGAAAGGTAACATAGTTAGAAAGTTAAGCGGATGCCTTTGAAATTGACATAAAAAATACTTCTCTTGGTAATCTCCATCTATGTCGATGAAATCAAAAATAAGTTTGTTGTTCTCGCAGTTGGCAAAGTAAAAACAACCAACGTCATGGTCATTTTCCTTCATCTAGAGCAATTAAAGAAGTTGATGAATGTGAATTTGGTGTGAGCTTCCTCAGCAATCACAATAAGTCCAACCAGTAACTGCATTCTATTTAGCCTGAGTTAGGACACACATATGCCATAATGAGTCATAACTTTGAGCATGAACTCAGGAATAAGGAGTCTAAGGCCCAGATTGAAATACTTCTAGTATTTGCATATTCACCTATCATTCTGGGTATCTACTCGCTCGCCATGATAAAGAGCCTAATCTCAACTTTGCTCTGGATTCCATAGCAAGCATGAATTCTCTCTAAGTCCCTAAGGCCCAAAACCGATTTAGGGTTGTTTTTCTTCAAAAATATCTCTCGTTTCATTATTGACTTCAATAGATGGGCAATGTTGGTGGACTTTATTTTGCTCAATGTGCTTACAACCAAAAGTGCTTGCGCATCTATTTTTCCCCTCCTCAACCTAACTATTGCTCTATCCCCTAATCTTGGAGTTCTATTCCATCATGGATTGGGCAACCCTCACTCAATCTCCTCATCATTGTTAGTGTTCTAATTCTAGTCATTGGAATTGTCTACTAAATCAACTATGATTGGACTTTTTGACATTTTAAGGTTTGGAAACACTAAAAGCAAAGGTAATCTAGGGTTTTGAAGATTAAAAACTAGGAATTCAAGAACACAATGAAGTTCTTTAAGTTTCCAACACCAAAATAGCCAAACAACAATAAAGCCAGTGATTTTCACAATAAAATTCCCAGAAAACTACATCAAAATGCAAAGTCAAAAAAACAATCTTATTAATCAAAACATAGAACAAGTGAAAATGGAGAAGAAATCCTGCCTGAGAGTCTTAGAACTTGAAGAGATTTTTTGCTCCTTTCTTAAATATTTAGGAGTGCGATATAAAAGGAGTTTGGGGAGAGGTAGAGTTATAGGTTGAGTTTTCAAACTAATGGCTAAGATCTCATGCTGAAAGATCATTCAACGATGGAATTTTGCCATCTTTTCAATCTTCCACTTAAATTGAGGCTTTTTCATTTCAAATTTAGATGACGTCAACATAGTAGTGATTTCTTGAAACCAACTGCTAAAATTATGCCACGTGTTTTATCCCTGACATTTGCACCTTCTTGAGATGGGGTCATGATAGTTTTATAGTATTGTTTCATGCAAAGAAAGCAAAGGCTAGAAATGTATAAAGATAAAGATGCAACATTCTGTTCGTTGCGATTGATTGCATTCCTGTAGTCGATTTAATTGACTAAGTAATGGAGGGCTAACAGTTGGGGTTTGATTTAAAGAGGCCTAAATCAAATCAAGGTCAAAGCCTAGTGAGAGCATCGCCTAGATAATGTTGCTAGCTCCAAGGTCTCATAAAGTTATTTTAATATTGTTTTGATGATAACAAATACAATTTTAACTATATGTGCAAAATATATTTTTCAGCTAATAAATATCTTGAGTGTCACAAAGCTTATACTTCAAGCAATCAAGTAAAGACGGCTTAAGAGGACTCAGGAAAGCTGAACTTTGAAGAAACTCATGTGGACTTGAAGACTACAAGTTTTTTTTTAGATTCTATAGTCCAAATAGTAAGTGAGCAATTCTCAATTTAGTATGATTCAAAAGAAGAGCTCAATATCATGCAATCACATTGCATTCATCTTGCCTATTAATTTTCAAAGTGTGTGAATTGGAATTGAATATATTAAGTAACCTAAACTACATTAAAATTGTTTTAAATAGGTTTTAAAACAGGTCTTTCAGGCTTATTTTGATCCAAAGTAGATCGGCTTATCGACCTATATTGGTCGGCCTGCCAAACCTGATCGGCCTGTCAAACTCTTTGCTTCTGCTTGCCTATTTGAGGGTTTTGAAAACCCTGATTTACACAAGTTCGAGCGGCCTATCAAGGGTTTGTCTTCGACCTACCAATGTCCAAAAGTTTGGCCTGTTGAATAGTAAACCAGCCTGCCGATCTAATGACTGTTGGGTACTTATTTTTGAGCACCTCAAACTTTGACCTACCAAACCCAATTTCCAACATGCCAAACTGTCTGTAACGGCTAGTTTTTTTACCATTAGAGCTTCTATTGCAGCAGCTATTTTGACCAAAAGTTGATACTTTATGATGTTTCTGAGCACTTGGGAGCTATAAATACTCCTCCATTCAATGTGCAATAAATGACTAAGGAACACAAGTGAAATCTGACATCATTCTACATTGTTCTTCTCAATCATTCATTTCACACACATTCTCTTTAGCTAAACTTGTTTTATATTTTCTTTAAGAATTACTCACACCTCTAAACACATACCATATTTGTATTTTATCCCTTTTATTTTGGAGTGTATATCTTGTGAGTGTACCAAAGTTACAACCATAGTTGGGTTTCCAAAGCCTTGTAAATTTGGGGAATTCTTAGTTAGACAATCTACAAAAAAGTTGTCACATTGTAAAAAGGTGTGGTTAGCCAGGTTGAGCAAGTCATGGTTGTACAAAGGAGTGATCATGCTAAAAAGACGGTCGTACAGTGGAAAAGGTTGAGTGAAGGATTCTCCTCGGCAACAGTGGACGTAGGCATATTCACAGAACCACTATAAATAGCGTTTGTATTTTCTTTCCCTACTCTTTTACTTAAAAACTATTTTAATTTTTGTACATTTGTTGAATATCTAAATTTTTTTGTTTGTTGCTTAAGCATATTTCTCCTAGAATTTTCCAATAATAGTAAAAGTTTTCAAAAACTCAATTCACCCCTTCTTAGGTAACTATTCTTGGGCTAAGAATTGGTATCAGAGCGGAAAGCTCATTTTAATTTTTGAAAAAGTTTTTAGGATCTTTAGCATGGCTACTCAAACATTTCAAAATGTGGAAGGTTAATCCATAAATAGACCTCCTCTCTTCAACAGAACCAATTACAATTATTGGAAAACTAGGACATCTATTTAGTTACAATTTGTTGACTATGATCTTTGGGACGTTGTTGAAAATGGACCTTTCAAACCTATGAAAGAGGTAGACAACAACTTAGTTGCTAAAACTCCTAAAGTGTATACCGACGAGGATTAAAGAAAAGTGTCCCTAAATGCTAAAGCAATAAACATGTTTTATTGTGCAATAGATAGAAATGAGTTCAATAGAATCACTTCTTGCACCATGGCACAAGATATTTGGCGCACTTTAGAAGTAGTTTATGAAGGAACAAATCAAGTAAAAGAAACTAAAATCAACTACCTTCTTCATGACTATGAAATGTTTAAAATGAAAGAATATGAGACTATAACCAAAATGTACACTAGATTCATTGACATTGTTAACGGTCTTAAATCTCTTGGTAGGACGTTTTCTACAAGTGAACAAGTGAGAAAACTTGTCCGATCTCTATCAGCATCTTGGCATGTTAAGAGGACAACATTAGAAGAAGCAAGGGACGTATTTGCTTTACCACCCAAAGAATTGATTGGTTCTCTTATGACGCATGAGATTACTCATAAACAAAATCAAATTGAAGAGGAAGACAAAAGAAAGAAAGGAATAGCACTAAAATCCTCCATCTCCAAAGATGAAGATGATGATGATTGAGAAAGCATCAACGAAAGGGTTTCAAAGAATTGGCGATGATCGCCAAGAAGTACAAAAAATTCTACTGGAGAACTAACCGTAACAAACGTGGGAAAAAGAAAACTGATCAAGGTGAGAAATCTAATAAAGATGAAATTATTTGCTATGATTATAAAAAAAAACCCGGTCATATTAGACCGGATCATCCATTGAGAAAGAAACAAGTAAAAAGGAGGCAAAGAAAGCTCTTCAAGCTACATGGAACGAGCTATAGTCTGATGGCTCAGATGATAAAGGTCCAAGAGAAGTTGCAAACATGTACTTCATGGCAATTGACGACAATGAAGAGATAAGTAGTTCTTATTCTTTGGATAGTGATGATGAAATAAGCTTTAAATAATTATCCAAGGCATTTGATAACTTGCATGATGATTATGAGAAATTGACAATTACAAATGATTTGCTTGAAAAGAAGATATCTATGCTTTTCGAAGAGATAGATACCTTGAAAATTGAGAAAAGCAAACATGATGCATTGGTTATTGAGAATTTATAATTGAAAGAAAAGGTTGATGACTTGACAAAAACCATTTTCAAATTCAACAAGGGTAAAGAAAATTTTGCATTGATGCTTGGTGAACAAATATGTCTTTTTAACAAAGGTGGTTTAGGATATAAACCAAACATTGATCAAAAGTACTTTAAAAATTATGTTATTAAATCATCAACAAATTCAAAATGTGTGTACATATTACAATCAAGATGGACACACATCGTTCTATTGCCCCATCAAGAAAAGTGCCTAGTTTGGAATCGAGCAAAAATGGGTTCCAAAAGGTACAAAAACTAACATTAACAAACCCAAGGTTATGTGGGTACCAAAAATAAAAAATTAAACTATTTTTGTAGATACCTAAGAAGGAAAAGGGGAAGCGGTTCCTAGATAGCGGATGCTTAAAGCACATGATGGGTTTCTCAAATTTCATCAAGAAGAAAGGTGGATATGTCACTTTTGGAGACAATGCTAAAGGAAAAATTCTTGGTGTTGGTGATATCGGTAACACTTCTTCTCCTTTAATTGAAAACGTGTTTTTGGTTGATAATTTGAAGCATAACTCGCTAAGTATTAGTCAATTGCGTGACAAAGGCTAAAAGGTTACTTTTGAGTCCTTTAAGTGTTCAATTGAGAATGTTTGTAATAATGAAGTGGTGTTCATCGATGATTGACATGACAATGTTTATACAATTGATATTGAAAAACATTCAAACCAAGAAAAATGTCTTTCAACTTTAAATGATGAAACTTGGCTTTGGCATGAAGACTTGGTCATGCAAGCATGCACTTACTTTCAAAAGTTTCCAAAAATGATCTTGTTAGAGGTTTACAAAAATTAAATTTGAAAAGGATAAAGTGTGTGATGCATGTCAATTTGGAAAACAAGTTAAAACTTCTTTCAAATCTATTTCTAAAATTTCTACCACTAGACCATTGCAACTTTTGCATATAGATTTATTTGTCCCTCTAGAACTACAAGTCTAGGTGGTAAACACCATGCCTTTGTCATTATGGATGATTTTTCAAGATTCACTTGGGTTTTGTTTTTAGCAAACTAATACGAGGCTTTACAAATGTTTTCTTATTTTTGCAAAAGTGTTCAAAATGAACAAGGCTACATGATTACTTCAATTAGAAGTGATCATGGAGGCGAGCTCGATAGTGATACCTTTTAGTTTTTTTGCAACGAGAAAGGCAATGAACCTAAATTTTTAGTACCAAGAAGACTAAAACAAAATGGGGTTATTGAGAGAAAGAACAGAGTTTTACAAGAAATGGCTAGGACTATGCTTAATGAAAATGGTTTACCAAAATATTTTTGGGCCGAAGCCATCAATACCTCTTGTTATGTGATCAATAAAGTTCTTGTTAGACCTAAAATGAATAAAACTCCTTATGAGCTTTGGAAGGGTAGAAAACCCAATATCAGTTATTTTAAATTCTTTAGTTGCAAATGTTTTATCTTAAATACCAAAGACAAATTGGCAAAATTTGATTCGAAATCTGATATTGGAATTTTTCTTGGTTACTCTAACTTTAGCAAAGCTTATAGAGCTTTTAACAAAAGAACTCTTATTGTGGAAGAATCTGTGCATGTTATTTTTTATGAGACTAATCCTTTAATGGAAAGAAAAGAGGATGATGATGATTTAGGTTTGGAAAAACAAATGAAGAACCTAGAGGTGAAGAACAATGAAAAGGATGTACAAGAAGACTCTTCTCAAGCTTTACCAAAAGATGTTTAACTATTAAAGGAATCATCAAAAGTTGAAGGTACCTCACAATCATTGCCTAAAGAATGGAGGTATCATCCTTATCACCCTCAAACCGACATTATTGCTTATGATTGTCCAACTCATGGGGTGAGAACTAGAGTATCCTTCAAAAATGCAACAATTTAGCTTTTCTTTCTCAAATTGAACCAAAAAGTTTTAAAGACGCTGAAAATGATGAGTTTTGGATTTTGGCTATGCAAAAAGAGCTAAATCAATTTGAAAGAAAAGATGTGTGGGAACTTGTCCCTAAGCCTAGCTCTCAATCTATAATTGGTACTAAATGGGTATTTAGAAATAAAAGAGATGGGCAAGGTATTGTTGTAAGAAACAAGGCTAGACTAATGGTCCAAGGTTTCAATCAACAAAAAGGAATTGATTCTGAAGAAACTTTTGCTCCGGTTGCTCATCTAGAGTCCATTAGAAGATACTTGTTTTTGCATGCTATAAGAGATTTACTCTTTATCAAATGGATGTCAAAAGTACATTCTTAAATAGATACATTTTAGAAGAAGTCTATGTAGCATAACCACCCCCGGTTTTGAAAATCATAAGTATTTGAATCAAGTTTTTCAAGCTAAAGAAAGCTTTGGTTGGTTTGAAGCAAGCTCCTACAAATTTGTATGATAAACCAAGTAAATTTTTTATGAAAAATGGTTTTTGTGTTGGAAAAGTGGATACAACTCTTTTTACAAAAATCAAGGATGATGATTTAATTATTGTTCAAATTTATGTTGATGATATAATTTTTGGTGCTAGTAATCAATCTCTATGTGAAGATTTTTCAAAGTACATGCATAGTGAATTTAAGATAAGTATGATGGGAGAATTAAACTTCTTCCTTGGACTTCAAATCAAGCAAACTAAGGAAGGAATTTTCATAAATCAAGCCAAGTATGTAAAGGATCTACTCAAACAATTTGAAATGGATGATCTTAAGCCAATGCCAACTCTTATGAACTCTTCAATCAAGCTTGACAAAAAAGATGATGGCAAGGCGGTGGGCATCACAAAATATAAAGGTATGATCAGATCCTTTCTATACTTGACTGCTAGTAGACTCGACATTATGTTTAGTGTAGGGTACATGCAAGATTTCAATCAAATCCTAAGGAATCTCACCTTAGTGCCGTTAAATGCATTTTTAGATATTTGAGTGGTACTAAGAACCTAGGATTGTGGTATCCCAAAGGCACACATATAGACTTATTAATTTATTTTGATGCCAATTGGGCCGGTTGCACAATTGATAGGAAAAGCCCAAGTGGAACTTGTCACTTTCTAGAATTTGTGTTAGTTTCATGGTTTAGCAAGAAACAAACCACGATTGCACTTTCTACCATGGAAGCAGAATACATATCGGTGGCTAGTTGTTGTGCACAAGTCCTTTGGATGAAGCAAACTCTAAAGGATTTAGGTCTAACCTATGATCATTTCCAATTTTATGTGACAACACTAGTGCAATCAATTTGTCAAAGAATCCAGTTCTACATTCACACACAAAGCATATAGAAATTAGACATCACTTTTTACATGATCATGTTCAAAGAGGGGATATCACATTGGAGTTTATTAGCAGAAATCGACAACTAGCGGACATTTTCACTAAACCTCTGGCTTTAGAACGTTTTTCACAACTTCAAAGAGGACTTGGATTGATTAACCCTTTGGAATTGCATTTGCTTTATCAATAATGTACTTGATGATATCTATGTCAGATCCTATGTTTCTTTATGGATAATGATTGGTTTATTGTTTGGACATGTTTATTTTATATTTTGATATGGTTTTGAGCTTTAAAAATAACCAAAACAGTGTTTTCTACATTTTTTTGGTGGTTGCTTGACTGCAGTAATCGACCTGCCGACTATTTTGGATTGGCTTGCCAAAGTGATGGAATCGGCTTGCCGATACTTTCATCGGTCTACCAAGCTTATGTTTGGCCTGCTGATCTATTGTGGTATAAATAACCCCAAACTTGAGCAAACCCTATTTCACTCTCATTTTCTCTCTCAAAACATTGTTTCTCTCTCTATATAGTGTGAAACTCTACACCCAAGCCTTCATTTGTGATTTCTTGTGATTTTCGTGAGTTTCCCCCCACTTTTTCTCACTTTTTTCACACTTTTCTCAAGTTTTTCTCAAAAATTTCTTAAAGTTTTGCCCTTTCCTTCATAAACCCACAAACAATCTACATTTTTGGGGTTTCTCTTCATCAACTTCGCCATGGCTTTGAGCTCTAGACCCTTCAAGCGCATAAAGTCCGTTGCCAACAAAAGTTTCGACAGAGAGGTGACCCTAGAAGAATCTTCAAACAAAAATTACGCCAAGTTTTTCTCTACTAGGAAAATCATTGATGGGAAGTTTGTCATTTTTAGTGACTTTGCAAGTTTTGGTATTGAAATTCTTTTTGATAGGCTTAGATGGAAAAATATCATGACCATGAAAGAAGATACATACCCTAGGTTTGTTAAAGGATTTTATGCCAATCTCCAAGCTTCTTATGACCCATTAGAGATTTATGTAACTTTGAAGAATAGAACTATTGAATTGACACCAATCATCCAAGATAAATCCATGAAATGCCATTAGAAGGAGAGGACATTCATGGGGTTAGGTCATGGATTTTTTATAAAGAAACAATGGCCAAAGAAATTTTTGAAAATAATGATGGAATGTTGCCTAGGAAACTCAATGCTGCCTCTCTACCCCCTAGGAGTCGACTTCTTCATAGGCTCATTACTACCAATATTTTGCCTAGAGCCGGCCATAAGGATGAAGTGCACCTAATTGACCTCTACCTTATTTACTGTCTTCTATCTGGTACAAAAATAAATTTACCTCTTTTGTTGTTCCAACAGATGATTAATGTTGTTGAAGGGAAGAAGAGTGCTGGATTGTCTTACGGCATGCTTCTTACCAAAGTATTTCATTACTTTAATGTTCGCACCATTGACGAAAAGGATATCGCTCACTATAAATCGTATCTTGCTTTTGGTGCCCTTACTGTTAGCAAAATGAGGTTTAAGGAGGTACATGGGCAATGGGTGCCAACAGGTGGTCAAGCTACTCATCAAGGCGTGTGACAAGAAGAAGAAGAAGAGATGGCAAACTTAGAAGCTCAAGGAAGTGACGACAATGATGAAGAGCCTATCACTCTTCAGTGACTCTATTCTCACCAACAATGACTCTTTGAGCAACAACAAAAAATGGGGGCCGATATTGCAAATGTACATGCTAGCCAACAAGTGATCCTCAATCTTCTTTGGCAAACGCACTTTAGTGGCGGATCCTCGAGTGAACCATGAACTTCTCATTATGTTTATGCATTATTTTACTTGACTTCACTATTTCTATGCCCTTTATTTTGATCTATGACAATTTGATAATTGATATAATTTTATGATTTTTAAATGTTTTATTTGTTCATTTTTTCCTGATGCCAAAAAGGGGGAGAATATGCATATTTTTTATTGTGGAGATATAAAGCTGGTGGTTCTTGATTATTATTGATTAATATTGGAGCTTGTTTGATGCATGTAGAGATATAACTGTTGGACATGTATGTCCTCAGGAGTAAAAATGTAATATGTTTTTGGAGACATTTTTATCAATAAAGAATTTATTTATTATTCATATACCAAATCGTGTCCACTTTATGTTCATATTTGTTGAATGTATGTTAAGCAAATAAAAGTCTGAGACTATCAGTCTAAACCTTTAAGAATTGGGCATATGATGGATAGATTATGCAGAAGACACGATTCTTAAGGTGACGGTCTAAATCATAAGATACGCAATCAAGTGAATAAAGTTGGGCACTTTATTCATGCAAAGATTGTTATATTGTCTATATCCCAATTGGGAGATGGCTTGTCTTGGCCATCAGAGGTGGACTCTGTGAATAGAAACATTGACACATTGTCATAGGTGACGATGTGTTGGATCAAGACATAAAGTGAATTGATTTGGATTAATAACATTGACACATTGTCATAGGTGACGATGTGTTGGATCAGGACATAAAGTGAATTGATTTGGATTAATAATTCTATCTCAACAAATTAATTCACTTTAGGCAATCATTTATATTGTATCTTAATCTTGAGATGAATAGTAGGCCTATTATCTTGACTTATGTCTTTTTACCAAAGGGTGACATCCACATTTTAATAGTGGTACGCATGCCGATACGTTGGAGGCATGATTCTTGATAGCATAGACCTGTCATTCATAGATATGGAATCCATAGCTCCTCTATAGGAGTAGAGATATCCTCTTATATGCGTTATTCTATAATTGAAAAACTAGAACGCTCAACCATTTGGATACAAAGGTGTAACCGAATGGTATACCATCCTTGGAAGGTAAGTTTTTTTATGGTAAGATAATAGAACATAAGAGAAAAATAATCAAAAATGTAAGACAAAACTTGTCCTTAAGCCGATTATGGATAATCCTATGGGGATACGATACATTATGATATGTCATAGAAACTTAGCTATACGGGCTTCGTAATTCTATATAGTTTGAGTGCAGCTCTAAGCTTTTAGTGGAGTAGCGTTAGAGTTGATAATTATAAAATATATATTTGGGATATTAGGTTTCATAATTATCGAGAGCTTGAACTGTATAGGTCCATTTAGTCCCCATTGCTATCTCACAAAATTTATGTAACGATATGGTGTGCTTTTGCAATAATTAGTGACTTATGTTAAATTATTAGATTGGCTAAAAATTGAGTTCATTGGATTTAATAATTCATCTTACTTTATCAGATGAATTAATTCTATAATTAATTTAACATAAACATGTTGGTTTGTTGGTTGAATTAATTTGGTAAAATTTGGTAAATTAATTCAAGTTAAATATGTTGAATTATTGAGAATAATATCTTATTTGTATGGGTTTATCGGGATATGATATTTTAATCAGATAACTTATCTATTGGGTTATTTGAATTAAAATTGAGACTCTATCAAAGATACCCAAAACTAATAATGAAGATAGGAATCATTAAATTGGTTGAGATAGAATGTATCAGATCAACCTTAGAGTTCGAATCAAATTCGAATTGGTAGATTGGCAACAATGCAGTCGACCACGCCTTGGTATCGCGGTCGACCGCAGCAATTAGAATTAGAATCTGATTACATAGATTGGATTCTAAAACTTATTCAAATTGATTCAAACTCGAATTTTGAGGCCTTATCTGATAATGATTGACCACAGGTCCAACCTCTATATAAAGGGAGTGAGTCTCTATTATTATTTAGATCAATTGAGAGATTAAGAGTGAAACTCTACTGGTGAGATTTTGAAAACTCCTTGAGAGCTCTTGTTCACAAATCAGAAACACTAGCTTTGGTTTCTCTCAATTCGTTGGAAGGAGAGTCACTAGGGAAAAGCTGAACGACATGCGCCCACATGCACTCTGTTCGTGGGTAGAGAATAGCAAAGAAGACTAGTTGGTTGAGGCTCTTCTAGAATGTTATACTCTTCATAGATTGTAGAAGTTCTTTGGCATATAAAGGTTAGAAAGATCTGGTTAATTTATACATATAGTGTGTCAAACTTGTGTTTTAGAAAATACTCTCATATAAAAATTTTTAAAATTTTGCTACGTACTGTTTTCCCAACAATAATGCTGGTGGTTCCTGTTAAAATTTGTGCACAAGTTGGTATCTTTGTATTTGATGCTTCATTTATGATCTTGTATAAGTTGATATCTATATTATGATCAATTCTTTTTAAACAATTGGTATTCTTGATCTTTGTAAAGGAAAGCATGTTTTAGGGGGAGTCTTTCCAAAAACTTGGTTTAAAGGGGAGAATATCACCTTTAGGGGGAGGTTCTCCAAATTGTTTTTTAAAATTTTTCATGATTTGAAAATCCTGCACATATTAAGGGGGAGCAAAAGATTTTCATTTTAAGAGACAATCAAAAATTGTTTTGTCATCATCAAAAAGGGAAAGATTGTTGGCTCCAAGGTGTCATAAAGTTATTTGAATATTGTTTTGATGATAACAAAAACAGTTTTAACTACATGTAATGTATATCTTTTGAGCTAATAAATATCTTGAGTGTCACAAAGCTTATACTTCAAGCAATTAAGTGAAGACTACTCAAGAGGACTCAGGAAAGCTGCAACTTTAAAGAGACTCACATGGACTTGAAGACTACAAGTTTTTACTTAGATTTTATAGTCCAAATAGTAAGTGAGCAATTCTCAATTTAGTACGATTCAAAAGAAAAGCTCAAGATCATGCACTCACATTGCATTCATCTTGCATATGAATTTTTAAAGTGTGTGAATTGGAATTGCATATATTAAGTAACTTTAACTACGTAAAAATTGTTTTAAATAGGCCTATGTAAAACAGGTTTTGAAAAAGGTCTTTCAGGCTTATTTTTGGTCCAAAGTAGATCAACCTGCCGACCTGTATTGGTCTACCTGTTGAACCTGATTGACCTGACGAACTCTCTACTTTAGCTTGCCGATCCAAGGGTTTTAAAAACCCTGATTTACACAGGTTTGGGGGGCCTGTCAAGGGTTTGTCTTCGGCCTGCCGATGTCCAAAAGTTTGGCCTATCGATCTGATGACCGTCGGGTACTCATTTTTTAGCACCTTAAACTTTAGCCTGCTGAACCCAGTTTTTGGCCTGCCAAACTATCTATAACGGCTAGTTTTCTGACTATTAGAGCTCCAAATGCAACAGCTATTTTGACCAAAAATTGATACTTCATGATGTTTCTAAGCACTTAGGAGTTGTAAATACCCCTCTACCCAATGAACAATAAATGACTAAGGAACACAAGTGAAATTTGACATCATTCTACATTGTTCTTCTTAAGCATTCATTTCACACACATTCTCTTGAACTAAACTTGTTTCATATTTTCTTTGAGGATTACTCACACCTCCAAACACATACCTTAGTTGTATTTTATCTATTTTGTTTTAAAGTGTATATCTTGTGAGTGTACCAAAGTTACAACTATAGTTGGGTTTCCAAAGCCTTGTAAATTTAGGGAATTCCTGGTTAGACAATCTCTAGAAAAATTATCACATTGTAAGAAGGTGTGGTGAGCCTCGGTTTAAGCAAGTCACCAGTTGGACAAAGGAGTGATCGTGCCAAAAAGACAGTTGTATAGTGGAAAAGGTTGAGTGAAGGATTCTCCTCGGCAACAATGGACATAGGCATATTCGTTGAACCAGTATAAATAGCATTTGCATTTTTTGTCCCTACTTTTTTACTTAAAAGCTATTTTAATTTCTGTACATTTGTTGAATATCTAAATTTGTGTGTTTATTGCTTAGGCATATGTCTCCTAGAATTTTCCAACAATAGTAAAAGTTTTCAAAAACCCAATTCACCCCCTCTTGAGTAGCTATTCTTGGGCTAACAAATGTGCCAAATGGAACAAGCCCAACTAAACAAGACTCGGTATGTTTGTCACACGTGATCCAAATTAGGTTAGTCCAACTAAGCAAGGTGTTCGTTTTGTGCTCGACATGCTCATTAGGAGCAGCCCAGGTTAGTCTAATTTAAAGTATCCATTTTGAGTTCAACATATTCAATTGGTATGGATCAGATTGGGCAAGTATTATTCAGTAGAATATCTAACACTATGATCGTTGAGGTCTATCTGCTCGTCTGAATATGAAGTGATTGATTTGAATGTTAGACGTGTATGCCCTAAAGAGTAAAAATGTGATATGTTTTTGGAGACATTTTATCAATAAAGAATTTATTTATTATTCACATACCAAATCTTATCCTCTTTACGTTCATATTTGTTGAATGTATGTTAGGCAAACAAAAGTCTAAGACTGTCAGTCTAAACCTTTAAGAATTGGGCATATAATGGCAGATTATACGAAAGACACGATTCTTAAGGTGATAATCTAAATCATAAGATCCGCAATCGAGAGAATAAAGTTGGGCACTTTATTCATGTACAGATTGTTATGTTGTCTATATCCCTAATGAGAGATGGTTTGTCTTGACCATCGGAGGTAGACTTTGTAAATAGAAACATTGGCACATTGTCAAAGGTCACAATGTGTTGGATCGGGACATAAAGTGAATTAATTTTGATTAATAATTCTGTCTTAGCAAATCGATTCACTTTAGACAATCATTTGTATAGTATCTTAATACTGAGACGAATAGCAAGCCTATTGTCTTGACTTATGTCTTTTTATGCACCAAAGGTGACATCCACATTTTTATAGTGGTACGCATGCTAGTACATTGGAGGCATGACTCTTGATAGCGTAGACTTGTTATTCATCTATATGGAATCCATAGCTCCTTTTAAGAGTAGTGATATCCTTTTATATACGTTATCTTGTAATTGGAAAACTGAAACACTCAATCATTTGGATACATAGGTGTAACCGAATGGTATACTGTCTTTGGACAGTAAGTTTTTTGATGGTGAGATAATGGAACGTAAGATAAAAATAATTGGGAAGGTAAAACAGAATTTGTCTTTGAGCCAATTATAGATAATCCTATGAGGATACAATACATTATAATATGTCATGGAGACTTAGCTATTCGGGCTTCATAATTCTATGTAGTTCGAGAGTACAACTCTAAGCTTTTAATGGAGTACTGTTGAAGTTAATAATTATGGAATGCATATTTGGGATATTGGTTTTCATAATTATTGGGAGCTTGAACTATATAGGTCTATTTGGTCCCCTTTGCTAGCCCACAAAAATCATGTAACGATATGGCATGTTTTTTCAATAATTGGTGGCTTATGTCATATTTATCTAATTGGCTGAAATTCGATAAAAATCAGATAATTCATGTTTGTTTATCGGTTGAATTAATTTTGTGATAAAATTAATTCAAGATAAACTTGTTGAATTATCGGGATCAGATAATTCATGTTAGTTTTTTGGTTGGATTAATTTTGAATTAATTCAAGATAAACTTGTTGAATTATCAAGAATATTTATTTTCCAAGAGATTATCTAGATATAACCGTTTTAATCAGATAACTTCTTTATTAGGTTATTTCAATTAAAAATGAGGCTCTATCACCAAAATCTCGGATGGGAAATAAAGATTCGTAGGGATAAAAAAAATCGTTAGTTCTGCAGACCGATCTTTAACTTTGACCTGCCGATGGGACAGGTTTGCCAGGTCAATCTACTAGTTTGGCCTGCTGACCATGGGATTTTTTTTCACATGTTTTGGATGCAAATTTTATCAGATATTATTTTTGATTTGATTCTGATTCAAATTTTTAAGGCCTTATTTGATAAGGACTAACTCCTGGACCCAACCTCTATATAAAGAGGAGTAAGTCTCATAAGTTATTTAGATCAGTTGAGAGATTAAGAATGAGACTCTGCTGGTGAGACCCTAGAAACTCCTTGAGAGCTATTTGTTAGACATGTATGCCCTAAAGAGTAAAATGTAATATGTTTTTGGAGACATTTTTCATCAATAAAGAATTTATTCTTATATATACCAAATCTTGTCCTCTTTACGTTCATGTTTGTTGAATATATGATAAGCAAACAGTAGTCTGAAACTGTCAGTCTAAACCTTAAGAATTGGGCATATGATGGACTAATTATGCGAAAGACACGATTCTTAAGGTGACGGTTTAAAACATATGATCCGCAATCGAGGGAATAAAGTTGGGCGCTTTATTCATGTAAAGATTGTTATGTTGTCCATATCCCTTTTGGGAGATGGTTTGTCTTGACCATCGAAGTTGGACTCCGTGAATAGAAACATTGGCGCTTTGTCATAGGTGATAATGTGTTGGATCGGGACATAAAGTGAATTGATTTAGATTAATAATTCTGTCTTGGAAAATCGATTCACTTTAGACAATCACTTGTATTGTATCTTAATCCTGAGATGAATAGTGGGCACGTTGCCTCGACTTGTGTCTTTTGATGTGCCAATGGCTGACTCCCACATCTCAATAGTGGTATGCATGCCGGTACGTTGGAGGCATGACTCTTGATAGCGTAGACTTGTTGTTCATAGATATGGAATCCATAGCTCCTCTTTAGGAGTAATGATATCCTCTTATATGTGTTGTCCTGCAATTGGAAAACTAGAGCGCTCAACCATTTGGATACATAGGTGTAACTGAATAGTATACTATCTTTGGATGGTAAGTTTTCTAATGGTGAGACGATGGAACGTAAGATAAAAATAATCGAGAAGGTAAGATAGAACTTGTCCTTAAGCCGATTATGGATTATCATATGGGGATACAATACACTTTGATATGTCATGGAGACTTAGCTACACGAGCTTCGTAATTCTATAAAGTTCGAGAGTGCAGCTCCAAGCTTTTAGTGGAATAGCGTTAGAGTTGACAATTATGAAATGTATATCTGGGATATTGGGTTTCATAATTATCATGAGCTTGAACTTTATAGGTGCATTTTGGTCCCCTTTGCTAGCTCACAAAATCCTGTAACGACACGGCGTGCTTTTCCAATAATTGGTGACTTATGTCGAATTTATCGGATTGGTTTAAAATTTGTAAGAATCAAATAATTCATGTCTGTTTATTGGTTGAATTAATTTTGTAATAAAATGAATTTAAGATAAACTTGTTGAATTTTGGATCAGATAATTCTTGTCTGTTTATCAGTTGATTTAATTTTGGATAAATTAGATCAAGATAAACTTGTAGAATTATTGTGAATTGATTTATTTTCTTAGAGATTATCTTGATAAAGTTTGTTTTGATCAGATATCTTCTCTATTGGGTTATTTGAATCAAAACTGAGACTTTATCCTTTAGAATCTCGGGTGGAAAATAAAGATTCGCAGAGATTTTTTCTCGAGAGTTTGGCCTACCGAATGACTTGTTTGGCCTACCGAATGGGCCTATTCGGCCTGCCGATCAGGTTGCTCGGCCTGCCGATCAACGGGAGATAAGATTATGCGTTTTCACCCGGATCTTATCAGATATTGATCCGAACTTGATTCTGTTTTGAGTTTTTGAGACCTAATCTGATAAGGACTGACCATAGGACCAATGGCTATATAAAGGGAGTGAGTCTCATGATTTACTCTGATCAATTGAGAGATTAAGAGTGATACTCTTCTAGTAAGCATCTAAAAACTCCCTGAGAGCTTTTGTTCACAAATCACAAACACTAGCTTTGGGTTCTCTCTCTTGGTTGGAAGGAGATACACCGGTGGAAGAGTTGAACGTGTGAGCCCACACTCACTCCGGTTGTGGATAGAGAATAGCAAAGAAGACCAGTTGGTTGAGGCTCTTCTAGAAGGTTACTTCTCTTCACAGGCCGCGGAGGTTCTTCATACAAAGGTTAGTAAGATCTGTCTAATTTATACATATAACATGTCAAACTTGTGTTTTGAAAATTACTCTGATGAAAATTTTTAAAATTTTGCTGTGTATTGTGTTACCAACAGTTTGTGATCATGATATATGCATAAATTTTGTGATTTTTATCTCTCCTATGTTTGAATTGAATTTTATAGAGAGATGACACTCTAGGTTTCTATATAATATATATGTTGTCATGGATTATGTGGTGAATGTTTATTAATTAATTATGGTTGATTAAATTGTTGTTTAATTGTTTATTAATTAATTAATACCAGTTATGGTTCCTTAGATGTTAGAATATGTATCTAGGTTTTTCATGTAAATAGATGGCGGACTGTCATCTTCGTCTAGGAATTGTTATTTAATTTTAAATTTGCAAGAATTTTTGTAATTAAATAATTTTTTGGAGAAGACGGATCTAGAAGACAGATCTTGAAGAAAAATGATGGCACCCCCTGGTATTTCCTGAGTCTCTAATTTTATGTTTTTGAATTGTTGAAAATAAAATTGATAAATTGCATTAAAGTTGTATTTTTTTGAATAATTTTTCCTGCTCGGTCGACATGCCGGACGTCATAGTTCGGCAGGCCGATGGTCACAGATCGACTAGCCAGACGTGTGGTCCGGTAGGCCGATAGTAGGGCAGAAATTGGGGTGCTCTACCGGCAGGCCGATCACACAGATCGGCCTGCCGACCGAGAGCTATCAAGTGTCCAAAAAAGGTGCAATTTTTCTGGTCCAGTTTTAATTTTATTTTTGAGATGATTCTGAGAAACATTAAATTTGGATATGACCAAAAATATGAAGTTTTTTTTTATTCATAATGGGATTGAGGACTTGAAAATGGTATTGCATGAAGAAGGATACAGCTTGAGGATTCAAGGATGAAGAATTGATAAATGTCTCGATTATTCTCTTGTAATCTTTTTTTTTTCTATTAACTAGGGTGGAACTATAATATTACAGTTATTATTATTTTGTTTGTAGCTTTGCTTGATTGCTTTGCTTGTCTGCATTATAATATGATTTACCATGTATATTGATAACATGTCATATAGGATAGGGAGTGCCGCTCATATTAAAATTGTTCATGCATAATTTTAAAATTAAACCTTGACTTCAAAAGATTGAGTGGAAGAAGGTTTTCGAAGAGAGGACCTAAGGCCTCCATCGTTGGTCCATAGGAAGAATATGGTGGTCCCGACCCCTAGGAAGGGATTTCTATCATGTACTAGATCGGATCTCTGAAAGGATAAGGTATTTTAGTGTGATTTATGGTTGCACACCCCTAGGTGGTGATTATAAATCATGGATAAAATATTGAAACGATGGTTATACACTCACGTTAATTTTATTATTAACCTCCCCTAGGAGCTCTCTTAATAAAATTAATGGCCAAAGAAACAATTATTAGTATATGCTGGATCATACGGGTCCTAGATGGCATATATTAATCAGGAGGGGATCTGTGTTCCTGATTGAATTTGGCATGACTCCCCTAGGAGCTTGTTGAAATTTGAGTTGGGAATTATCGTTGTAAGGTTGTGATATTTTCAAGGTTTTGACACATAAACACATTTGTATGGTTTTACATGATTGTGTTATCTTACTAAATTATTATATATGTTTGCTTATGTTTGGTATATGATTCTTTATTGTAGATTGAAAATGTCTAAAAACGCTTTATCATCGATACTTGACAAAAACCACTTAACCGGTGAAAATTATAACAATTGGAAACGAAACCTGGACATTGTCCTATCCTTTGAGAAACTGAAATATGTACTGACAACCCCTTGTCCTCCCGAGCCTATGGGAGACTCAAGTAATGAGCAATTCCAAGCATACGATCGCTGAAAAGATGCTAATGATCAAGCTCGCTGTTATGTTATGGCTAGCATGAACAACGTGCTGCAGGCTCAACATCAGGATTATGAGATTGCGAAGCAGATTTTGGATAATCTTGAAGATATGTTTGGAGGCCAGGCCATAACAAAGCGGCAAGGGGCACTTCGAAAACTCTTAAACTGTAGACAGAGACCAGGGACATCTATAAAGGAGCACATGATGTTGGTCATGGGTTACCTCACTGAGGCTCAAACCAATGGAGCCGACATCGATGCTGAAACTCAGATGACTATGGTCTTCGAGACTCTTTCTAAGGAATTTATTTCGTTTAGAGCTACTTTTAATTTAATTAATAGACGGGATATGACCTTGACAGAACTGATGAAACAGTTACAGGAGTTCAAACTGCTGATCAGGCAGTCTCCTGCTGGTGGTGAGGCAAACATGGTAGCTGCTTCTGGTTCCAATCCTAACTCTGGGAATGGAAAGAAGCAACAGGCCAAGAACAGGAAGTCTTCTATTCCTGCTGCTACCAAGAGCAAGAAGAAGAAGAAGAAGAACCCAAAGAAGCTTAAGTACTTCTTCTGTGGTAAGGTCAGGCATATAAAGAAGCATTGCAAGGACTTCCTTTCCAAGGAAGGTAGATGTGATCTTCTATATTTAGAAACTTGTTTGGTTGAGGAATCCAGTGACATCTGGGTTATAGATTCGGGTGCAACTAATCATGTTTGTGTTTCTCTACAGGGATTCAAAGAAACAAGAAGTCTACTACGTGAAGACTTAACGCTTCGGATGGGCGATGGATCCTTGGTCTCAGCGGAAGCAATGGGAGATGTCCACCTTTACTTTGATAATTATAGGAATTTAATTTTACGAGATTGTTTTTATGTTCCTAAATTTAAAAGGAATTTAATTTCTGTATCTTCTTTATTTAAAGACTCCTACGTGGTATCTTTTAATGAAAAAGTGGTGATTCGTAAAAATAAATCTTTTATCTGTTCTGGATGGATGTAAAATAATCTATATTTTATCAAACCTAAGATGGACTTATTGCTTAATGCTGAGATAAATGATAATGACTCAAAAAGACTTAAAACTTCTCACTCTAATAAGACTTATCTTTGGCATTTGCGCCTTGGCCATATTAACCTAAATAGGATTCAAAGGTTGGTAAGGGATGGACCTTTAAGTCACTTAAAGGTGGAATCTATACCTCAATGTGAATCTTGTTTGGAGGGTAAAATGACTAAAAGACCATACGGGTCTAAGGGCAATAGGGCCGAAGGGGTTCTAGAACTTGTGCATAGTGATGTTTGCGGACCGATGAACATCCGGGCATGAGGAGGGTATGAGTACTTCGTCACTTTTATTGACGATTACTCAAGATATGGGTATGTGTACCTGATGCACCACAAAAACGAAACTTGTGATAAGTTCAGGGAGTTTTGGGCTGAAGTGAAAAAGCAATTGGGTAGACCTATAAAGGCACTTCGATTTGATCGAGGTGGGGAATACCTTTCTGATGAGTTCTTGGGATACTTGTTAGAGAATGGGATTTTATCCCATTTGACTGTGCTGGGCACTCCGCAGCAGAATAGCGTAGCGGAGAGAAAGAATAGGACTTTGTTGGACATGATTAGGTCCATGATAAGTTATTCATCATTACCTTTATCCTTTTGGGGATATGCACTACAAACTGCATGTTATCTTTTGAACAATGTGCCTTCAAAATCAGCCCCAACAACTCCTCACGAGTTGTGGACAAGAAGAAAGACATCCTTAAACCATATTCGCATATGGGGATGTCCGGCTCATGTCCTGTTTAAGGATCCGAATAAGTTGGAAGCACGTTTGGAAGTTTGCATGTTTGTAGGATATCCAAAAGGGACTAAAGGGGGTTATTTTTATAACCCAAAGGAAAAGAAAGTCGTGGTTTCAACTAATACAACTTTCCTTGAGGAGAGTTACATAGACGACTTTAAACCTTGAAGCAAAGTGGTGCTTAAGGAGTTAAGGGGTGATCTGTTCACTCTAGAGGTTCCAAACGAAACCATTCCGATCGGTGTAGAAAAACCAAACAAACATGAACAACAATCTCAGGGGCTTCGGCGTAGTGGGAGGATCAAGCGTCAACCTGAGAGGTATATGTTCAATGGGGAAGTCTTTTTGACTGAACCGGATGAACATGACAGGGATCCTTATACTTACACAAAAGCTATGGAGGATGTTGATTCAAAACTCTGGACAGAGGCCATGAAAATAGAGATGAAGTCTATGGAGACTAATCGGGTCTGGGAGCTTGTAGATCTTCCCGAAGGGTAAAACCCATAGGGTGTAAGTGGATTTACAAGAGGAAAAGAGGAGTGGATGGAAAGGTCGAAACCTTTAAGGCTAGACTGGTAGCTAAGGGTTATACACAAAAGGAAGGAATCGATTATGAGGAAACCTTTTCACCTGTAGCCATGCTTAAGTCCATATGGATTCTCTTATCCATAGCTGCCGCTCTTGACTATGAGATTTGACAGATGGATGTCAAGACGGCTTTTTTGAATGGCTATCTTGATGAGTCCATTTATTTGGAACAACCAGAAGGGTTCAAGGTCGCAGGTCAAGAGGGTAAGGTTTGTAAGCTGTTGAAGTCAATTTATGGACTTAAGCAGGCTTCCCATTCTTGGAACATAAGATTTGATCAAGTGATCAAGACTTATGGGTTCTCACAAAATGTGGATGAACCATGTGTTTACAAACACATTAAGGATGGTAAGGTGGTTTTTCTACTGCTCTATGTGGATGACATTCTGCTAATTGGCAATGACATTGGGGCATTGTCATCAGTCAAATTATGGTTGACCAAGCAGTTTGACATGAAGGACTTGGGTGAGGCTAATTTTTTTCTCAGTATCCAGATCTTTCGGGATAGGAAGAACAAAATGATAGCTTTGTCACAGGCCGGCTACATTGATAAAATTCTCAGAAGGTTTGCAATGTAGGATTCCAAGAAAGGTGGGCAACCATCTAGGTCTGGAATTACTCTTTCTAAGAAAGACTCTCCAAAGTCTTATGAAGAAAGAGAATACTTGAAGAAGGTGCCTTATGCTTCGACAGTGGGTAGTCTTATGTATACCATGCTTTGCACGCGACCAGATATTAGCTATGCGGTCGGGATTGTGAGTCGATTTCAAGCGAATCCAGGACCGAACCATTGGGTTGCAGTAAAGCATATTTTTAAGTACCTGAGAAGGACTCGAGGGTATATGCTTGTGTATTCGGGTGAGGACTTAACTCCTCTAGGATACACTGATTCAGATTTTCAATCTTGTCTAGATTCTAGGAAATCGACTTCAGGGTTTGTGTTTACTCTGGGCGGGGGTGCCATCAGTTGGAGAAGTGCGAAGCAAGATTACACTTCGGATTCAACGATGGAGGCCGAGTATGTGGCGGCTTGTGATGCTTTGAAAGAAGCTGTATGGCTCCACAAGTTCCTTAGGGATCTTGAAGTAGTTCTTGGCATGGATAAAGCGGTATCACTGTACTGTGATAATAGTGCGGCAGTTGCTAATGCTAAGGAACCAAGATTTCACAAGAAGAGTAAGCATATTGATCAGAAATATCATGTGATAAAGGACTTCATTGAGGGCGTGCATGTCACGGTGTGCAAGATTGCGTCAGATGACAATTTAGCTGATCCATTTACGAAGACACTTACTGGGAGAGTCTTCGAGAGGCATGTGGAAGCTATGGGGATGCGAAATTTGTTGCATTTACTCACTTAGTGCAAGTGGGAGATTGTTAGACATGTATGCCCTAAGGAGTAAAAATGTAATATGTTTTTGGAGACATTTTTTATCAATAAAGAATTTATTCTTATATATACCAAATCTTGTCCTCTTTACGTTCATGTTTGTTAAATATATGATAAGCAAACAGTAGTCTGAGACTGTCAGTCTAAACCTTAAGAATTGGGCATATGATGGACTAATTATGCAGAAGACACGATTCTTAAGGTGACGGTCTAAACCATATGATCCGCAATCGAGGGAATAAAGTTGGGCGCTTTATTTATGTAAAGATTAATATGTTGTCTATATTCCTTTTGGGAGATGATTTGTCTTGACCATCGGAGTTGGACTCCGTGAATAGAAACATTAGCGATTTGTCATAGGTGACAATGTGTTAGATCGGGACATAAAGTGAATTGAATTGGATTAATAATTCTGTCTTAGCAAATCGATTCACTTTAGACAATCACTTTTATTGTATCTTAATCCTGAGATGAATAGTGGGCCCGTTGTCTCAACTTATGCCTTTTGATGTGCCAATGGCTGACTCCCACATCTCAATAGTGGTATGCACGCCGGTACATTGGAGGCATGACTCTTGATAGCGTAGACTTGTTGTTCATAGATATGGAATCCATAGCTCCTCTTTAGGAGTAATGATATCCTCTTATATGCGTTGTCCTGTAATTGAAAAACTGGAGCCCTCAACCATTTGGATACATAGGTGTAACCGAATGGTATACTATCTTTGGATGGTAAGTTTTCTAATGGTTAGATAATGGAAAGTAAGATAAAAATAATCGGGAAGGTAAGACAAAACTTATCCTTAAGCCGATTATGGATTATCATATGAGGATACGATACACTTTGATATGTCATAGAGACTTAGCTACACGAGCTTCATAATTCTATAAAGTTCGAGAGTGCAGCTCTAAGCTTTTAGTGGAGTAGCGTTGGAGTTGACAATTATGAAATGTATATCTGGGGTATTGGGTTTCATAATTATCATGAGCTTGAACTTTATAGGTCCATTTTGGTCCCCTTTGCTAGCTCACAAAATCCTGTAACGACACAGCGTGCTTTTCCAATAATTGGTGACTTATGTCAGATTTATCGGATTGGTTTAAAATTTGTAAGAATTAAATAATTCATGTCTGTTTATTAGTTGAATTAATTTTGTAATAAAATTAATTTAAGATAAACTTGTTGAATTATTGGATCAGATAATTCTTGTCTATTTATCGATTGATTTAATTTTGGATAAATTAGATCAAGATAAACTTGTAGAATTATTGTGAATTGATTTATTTTCTTAGAGATTATCTTGATAAAGTTTGTTTTGATCAGATATCTTCTCTATTGGGTTATTTGAATCAAAACTGAGACTTTATCCTTTAGAATCTCGGGTGGAAAATAAAAGATTTGCGAAGATTTTTTCTCGGGAGTTCGTCCTGCCGAATGACGTGTTCGGCCTGTTGAATGGGTCTGTTTGGCCTGCCAATCAACGGGAGATAAGATTATGTGTTTTCACACGGATCTTATCAGATATTGATCCGAACTTGATTATGTTTCGAGTTTTTGAAACCTAATCTGATAAGGACTAACCCCAAGATCAATGGCTATATAAAGGGAGTGAGTCTCATGATTTACTCAGATCAATTGAGAGATTAAGAGTGATACTCTTCTATGAGCATCTAAAAACTCCCTAAAAGCTTTTGTTCACAAATCACGAACACTAGCTTTGGGTTCTCTCTCTTGGTTGGAAGGAGAGTCACCGGTGGAAGAGCTGAACGTGTGAGCCCACACTCACTCCGGTTGTGGATAGAGAATAGCAAAGAAGACCAGTTGGTTGAGGCTCTTCTAGAACGTTACTTCTCTTCACAGGCTGTGGAGGTTCTTCATACAAAGGTTAGTAAGATATGTCTAATTTATACATATAACATGTCAAACTTGTGTTTTGGAAATTATTCTGATGAAAATTTTTAAAATCCCGTTGCGCACCGTGTTTCCAACACTATTGTTCACAAATCATGAACAGTAGCTTTGGGTTCTCTCAATTGGTCTGAGGAGAATCACCTGAAGGAAAAGCTAAACAACGTGAGCCCACACTCACTCCATTGTGGATAGAGAATAGCAAAGAAGGCCAATTAGTTGAGGTCCTTTTGGAACATTATTTCTCTTCATTGATTCCAAGAGATTTTAGGCACACAAAAGGTTAATAAGATCTAGTTAATTTATACATATAGAATATCAAACATGTGTTTTCGGAAACATACTCTGATATAAAAAAAAATTTAAAATTCTGCTGCGTACTATTTTTCCAACAAGTCTCATGTATGCCATGCTTTGTACACGACCGGATATTTGTTATATAGTCAGGATTGTAAGTCAGTTTCAGGCAGATCTAGGATCGAACCATTGGATATTGGTCAAGCATATTTTCAAGTGCTTGAGAAGGACTCGAGGGTATATGCTTGTGTATTCAGCTAAGGACTAAACTCTTCTAGGATATACTGACTCAAATTTTCAATCTTTTCTAGATTCTAGGAGATTGACTTCAGGTTTTGTGTTTGCTCTAGGTGGTGGTGCCATCAGTTGGAGAAGTGTGAAGCAAGATTGCACTCTAGATTCAACGATAGAGGTTGAGTATGTGGCGGCTAGTGAAGCTTCAAAAGAAGCAGTATGGTTCCGTAAGTTCTTTAGGGATCTTGAGGCAGTTTCAGGTATAAATAAGGCGATTTTATTGTACTGTGATAACAATGCATCGGTAGCCAATGCTAAGGAACCAAAATTTCACAAGAAGAGTAAGCATATTGATCGAAAGTATCTTGTGATAAAGGACTCTGTCGAGGGCGGGCATGTCATAGTGTGCAAAATCGCGTCAGAGGACAATTTAGTTGATCCATTCATGAAGACACTTACTGGGAGAGTTTTTGAGAGGCAAGTGGAAGCTATGGCGATGCAAGATTTGTCATATTTACTCACTTAGTGCAAGAAGGAGATTGTTAGACGTGTATGCCCTAAGGAGTAAAAATGTAATATGTTTTTGGAGACATTTTTATCAATAAAGAATTTATTTATTATTTATATACCAAATCTTGTCCTCTTTACATTCATATTTGTTGAATGTATGCTAAGTAAACAATAGTCTGAGACTGTCTGTCTAGTCCTTTAAGAATTGAGCATATGATGGACAGATTATATGGAAGACAGGATTCTTAAGGTGAAGGTTTAAATCATAAGATCCACAATCGAGAGAATAAAGTTGGGTGCTTTATTCATGAAAAGATTGTTATGTTGTCTATATCCCTAACAAGAGATGGTTTGTCTTGACCATCGGAGGTAGACTCTGTGAATAAAAATATTGGCACATTGTCATAGGTGACGATGTATTGGATCGGGACATAAAGTAATTTAATTTGGATTAATAATTCTGTCTCAGCAAATCGATTCACTTTAAACAATTATTTATATTGTTACTTAATCCTAAGATGTATTGGATCGGGACATAAAGTGAATTAATTTGGATTAATAATTCCATCTTAGCAAATCGATTCACTTTAAACAATCATTTGTATTGTTACTTAATCCTGAGATGAATAATGGGCCTGTTGTCTTGACTTGTGTCTTCTGATATACCAATGGGTGACACCCACATTTTAATAGTGATACGCATGCCAATAAGTTGGAGGCATGACTCTTGATAGCATAGACCTGTTATTCATAGATAAGGAATCCATAACTCCTCTTTAGGAGTAATGATATCCTCTTATATGCTTTATCCTATAATTGAAAAAACTAGAGCGCTCAATTATTTGGATACATACGTGTAACCGAATGGTATACTATCTTTGGATGGTAAGTTTTTTGATAGTGAGTTAATGGAACATAAGATAAAAATAATCGAAAAAGTAAGACAGAACTTGTCCTTAAGCTGATTATGGATAATTCTATGGGGATACGATATATTATGATATGTTATGGAGACTTAACTATACGGGCTTTGAAATTCTATATAGTTCAAGAATGCAGCTCCAAGCTTTTAGTGGAGTAGCGTTGGAGTTGATAATTATAAAATGTATATTTGGGATATTGAGTTTCATAATTATCGAGAGCTTGAACTATATAGGTTCATTTGGTCCCCTTTGCTAACTCACAAAAATCCTGTAACGATACGACGTGCTTTTCCAATAATTAGTGACTTATGTCAAATTATTAGATTGGCTAAAATTTGAGTTAATAATTCATGTTAATTTATCGATTGAATTAATTATGCAATTAATTCAAGATAAACACATTGATTTATCGGTTGAATTAATTTCGTGAATCAATTCAAGATAAATATGTTGAATTATTGTGGATAATATCTTATTTGTGGGTTTATCGAGATATGATTATTTTAATCAGATAACTTCTTTGTTGGGTTATTTGAATTAAAATTGAGGCTCTATCAAAGATACCCAGAACTAATAAGATAGGAATTATCTAATAGGTTGATATAATATCTATCGGATCAACCTTGGAGTTTGAATTAAAATTCAAATTGGAATCTGTGATAGCACGGTAGACAGCGGCTATCAGACTCCAAGTCTGATTACATGGATTCAAATTTGAAATTGATTCAAACTCAAATTTTAAGGTCTTATCTGATAATGATTGACCCCAGGTCTGACCTCTATATAAAGGGAGTGAGTCTCTATTATTATTCAGATCAATTGAGTGATTAAGAGTGAAACTCTGCTGGTGAGATTTTAAAAACTTCTTGAAAGCTCTTGTTCATAAATCACGAACACTAGTTTTGGGTTCTCTCAATTGGTTGGAAGGTGAGTCGCCTGGTGTAAGAGCTATACGTGTGAGCTCACACTCGCTCTTATCGTGGATAGAGAATAGCAAAGAAGGCCAGTTGGTTGAGGTCCTTTTGGAACGTAACTTATCTTCACTAATTGTAGAAGCTTTTTGGCATTTACAAGGTTAGTAAGATCTACTTAATTTATGCATATAGTGTGTCAACTTGTGTTTTGGAAAATACTCTCATATAAAAAATTTTAAAATTCCACTACGTACTTGTTTTTTCCAACATTGAAGCCAAAAGTAACCTAATGGAAGTTAAAATCTACTAAGTCATGTGGTCACACGAGAGGAAGTGGCTCGAAACTCATGGCCAATGAACGCTTGACATGTGTCCCACTCCACCAGGCATTACTCAGACGTAGTTTCTACTAATGAGAGCCAATTTCTTGATACAATGCCTTTATAAATAAGCCAAGGATGTTGTTTTAAGGGTAGACTCCAAAATTTATTTAGCAAGTCCTTCAAATACTTTGATTTTCCCTTCGTCTTTCAGACTTTATTCTTCTCTATTTGTATATGAATTGTTACACAAATTACTATAGTTTGTACAAAGCTCATTTATTCGTGAAGAAACTCTTTAGCAATGGACGTTGTTCAACATTTGAGTGAACTATTATAAATCATCAATGTGGTAAATTTTATTTTAACTCTATTTATATTTCTCATGCTTATTATCAGTATTTTTGATTTTTTATTACACGACTATCCTAGTTTTCAAGCATGTTAGAGCCTAACAATGGTGATCAAAGGACCCAATCTATTTGAATTAGTTCTTAAACTATGTATTCATCTTATTTGATTTAATTATAAACCCAATGTCTATATATACCGAGTCTTAAGTTAACATATTTTTATTGGAAGGTATTTAAAAGATTGACAAATCAATAGATTGCATTCTACCAATAAATTAACAACAACTTAGAAATTGGTATGAAGTTGGAATCAATGACAACTCAAAAACTAATACGAATGGTGTTTGGCTGTTGATAACCAACAAACAATGAAAAACTTTCGCATACTATACCAAAAAAAAAAAATTTGCTACAGTGTAAAGCTCTGATATGTTATAGTATTTTTAACTAGTATTTTTAACCAAAATTGGTTACCATTATTAGTTTCAACCACACTTTTCAAGCAGCTAAAAATTAAAATTAGAGTTTGTATCTATATTTTTCATATGACTTTACATGATTATATTTTTTTTGAAAAAAGCGCTGTTGCCTTACGACACATTCCATTTCAACCATTGAAAAATGAATGGTCGTAATTGCAGGTCATTTACCCAAAATTTTAGTATGGAATTCGGAGTGGGCTCCAATATGACTTGTAAGAGATACTTCTTTGGAAATCACAAACCTAGCTTGTGGACTCGTGTTGTGATGATGTGGACCTCTTTTACTTATACATATGGTTCCATAAAGAGTGTCTTGACTTGATTTTTTGGTTGGCCCTGTATTACATCTTTTGTTTATTTTAATTTCATGAAAGTTTTTTTTGTAGAATAATTTCTTCCAAAGTTGCTCTTTGAGTACCCTTAAAAAACAACTTAAAACTATTACATCTTTTGTTTATTTTAATTTCATGAAAGTTTTTTTTGTAGAATAATTTCTTCCAAAGTTGCTCTTTGAGTACCCTTAAAAAACAAGAAAGTTGTTTTTTGTTGTTTTTTGAGTAGTTAACAGTTTTGACTTCTTCAGTCATTCTAATTCCATTTATTTTTTTGTGTTCGCCGATGCCTCTTATCTGAAGTATAAATTGTTGGATTTGATTAAAAAAAAAATTTTAATTGCTGGATTCTATTGCACGCACATGCATTAGGAATTCTGGTTGTACATTTTTTTCCTCAACGAAAATTAATGTCTCTTTGTTACATGGAATTCTAGTCTAGTTATATTTTTTTTCTTGGGGAGATTTATAGTAGAGTGCAAATATATTCTTTACCGGTAGAGAACAATCTAACAGTCTTATTGATCTTTTAAATTTTAATCAATGGTTAAAAAGATAGAATACTAACCTAAAATAAATCTACCGCATATAATTCATACCTAATTATAATATTTATTAAAAAAATTAAAAGAAATAAAACAATTGAGATTTAAAAAAAAAAAAAAAAAAAGATCTTCATTTGGGTTTCTTCCCATCTCCAAATATGAGGGCAAACGAGAGCTTATGTCTGCCTTTCCAACTAGTCGCCTCTGAAACCTCATCGGTGTCCCTCATATCACCACCTACAATCTCCTCTACAAACAGCTCGCCTCTTTTAGTCCTTTCTCTCAACAAGCACGCCTTAAGAAGCTCATCGATCAGAGATTAAGGAAAAAAGAAGAAGAAGAGCAAGAGCAAGAACAAGAAGCTGCAAACTTTAGTTAAAAGTTGAGACCTTTTAAGGTCTTCATTAGCAGAGTAAAAACTTTGATGGTAATGACCCATTATTGATTTCTGAAGAAGTCTAGCAAGCTAGCGAGACAATACTGTAACGACTTGAGTCTTTTGAGCCATTCCTTAATACTTTAAATAGCCGTAAAAATTAAGGAAAACTTGTTTTTCTCTTATCATACATATAAAACTTTTTCATTCATTCTCTTTATATATATATATATCTATATACACACACAATTATTACGAAATTGTATTCCAAAAGAGTTTAAGCTTTATACTTAGCCTATATTATATTTCACTTCATACTTAATATTCTTTTAAACTATGTACTTTCAATTTACTTTATATATATTTATATACATAAATAGAGAAGATTTTCCAGTGATGGTATCCATACCCTATACATTTGCATATGCATCATTGTCAGCTCAACAGTGATTATATTTTGGCCTCTTGGCTAAATTTCTAACAACATAAAAATAACTAGGTGAGCTATTACTCAGTAAGTCAAAACATAGCCCACAGATATAACCTGCTTGTATGCATGATCCATTTATGCTTGTTTATGATCATTAATTATCCTTTTCTTATCTTAACTTAACTAGAGCCCAAATGTGTTAAAAAAATAGTATGCAGTGGAGTTTTAAAAAATTTATATCAAAGTATTTTCTAAAACACAAGTTTGACACGCTATATGTATAAATTAACCAGATCTTACTAACCTTTGAATGCCGAAGAACTCCTGCAATCCGTGATGAGAAGTAACATTCTAGAAAAGCCTCAACCAACTGGTCTTCTTTACTATTCTCTATCCACGATCGGAGTGAGTGTGGGCTCACACATATAGCTCTTCCTCTAGATGACTTATCTTCCAACCAATTGAGAGAACCCAAAACAAGTGTTCATGATTTGTGAACGAGAGCTTTCAGGGAGTTTTCAGATTCTCACTAGTAGAGTATCATCTTAATCTCTCAATTGATCTCAATAACTCTTAAGACCTACTCCCTATTTATAGAGCTTGGGTTTGGGGTCAGTCCTTATCAGATTAGGTCTCAAAATTTGAATCAAAATCAAATTCCGATTAATATCTGATAAAATCCACGTGAAAATATGTAATCTTATCCTTCGCACATTGGCATGCTGAACTGCCTAATCGACAGGCCGAACTTGAGGATTGGCTTACCGAACTATCGAAAAATATCTCAACGAATCTTTTATTTTCCACCCAAGATTCTATAGGATAGAGTCTCAGTTTTAATTCAAATAACCCAATAGAAAAGTTATCTAATTAAAACAACTTTATCTAGATAATCTCTAAGAAAATAAATGAATTCCTAATAATTCTACAAGTTTATCTTGATTTAATTTATTCAAAATTAAATAAATCGATAAACAAACAAGAATTATCCGATCCCAATAATTCAACAAGTTTATCTTGAATTAATTTTATCACAGAATTAATTCAACCGATAAACAAACATGAATTATTTGATTCTTTTGAATTTCAACCAATCTAATAAATCTGACATAAGTCATCAATTCTTGGAAAAGCATGCCGTATCGTTACAGGATATTGTGAGCTAGTAAATGGGACCAAACGGACCTATATAGTTTAAGCTCCCGATAATTGCGAAACCCAATATCCCAGATATACATTTCATAATTATCAACTCTAACGCTACTCCACTAAAAGCTTGGAGCTGTACTCTCGAACTACATAGAATTATGAAGCCCGTATAGCTTAGTCTCCATGACATATCATAGTGTATCGTATCCCCATAGGATTATCTATAATCGGCTTAAGGACAAATTATGTCTTACCTTCCCCATTATTTTTATCTTACGTTCCATTATCTCACCATCAGAAAACTTACCATCCAAGGACAGTATACCATTTCGGTTACACCTATGTATCCAAATGGTTGAACGCTCTAGTTTTTCCAATTACATGATAACGCATATAAGAGGATATCACTACTCTTGAAGAGGAGCTATGGATTCCATATCTATGAATAATAGGTCTACGCTATCAAGAGTCATGCCTCCAATGTACCGGCATGCATACCACTATTAAGATGTGAGTGTCATCTTTGGTACATCGAAGGACACAAGTCAAGACAACAGGCCCACTATTCATCTCAGGATTAAGATACAATACAAATGATTATCTAAAGTGAATCGATTTGCTAAGATAGAATTATTAATCCAAATAAATTCATTTTATGTCTCGATCCAACACATCGTCACCTATGACAACGTGCCAATGTTTCCATTTACGGACTCCACCTCCGATGGTCAAGACAAACCATCTCCCAATAGGGATATAGATAAAATAACAATCTTTACATGAATAAAGCATCCAACTTTATTCCCTTGATTGCAGATCTTATGATTTAGACTCTCACCTTAAGAATCGTGTCTTTCACATAATCTGTCAATCATATGCCCAATTTTTAAAGGTTTAGACTAACAATCTCAGACTATTATTTGCTTAACATATATTCAACAAATATGAACGTAAAGAGGACAAGATTTGGTATATAAACAATAAATAAATTCTTTATTGATAAAAATGTCTCAAAAAACTTATTATATTTTTACTCCTTAGGGCATACATGTCTAACAAAATGTTTGTACCATATGTGCATATCAATTATCGTAACATTGAAACTATAACATAACTTAAGACTCCCCTTTTGTCGGAAGCTGGTATGACATTCTCTTTACTTGTCTGGTGAATCCTTTTACCATTCCATTAATTTAGATTGGCATACCATACATGATGTTTTATTGACTTTAAATAACTGCATAGGAAGTGCATGTCTCTAGATGTTTTAAATAACATATTTTTTTTTTCAAAACCCTCTATTCTATACTATAGGTGGGGTTTTGAACTTATTTGGGTTTGACACAACATTATCCAATTTCCCATTCCTTAGCTTTTCATCTAGGTGTCCTGCTTAGATAATGTTATCGTCATTAACTAACTTACTACTATCGAACTATATGTCGATATAGAATGTGAACGTTGATTAATGATTCAGGTTATTACTTGGTTTAAAACTCGAGTACAATGGAACTTACTCTTCTTAAGTCTCGATGACTTACTATTACTAATGGAATATAGAAAAATTCCCGCTAAAGGCTTTTTTCTATTTCAGACATTTTGGAGTCCATTCGGGTCGTTTTGCAAAAAATGACGCTTTTGCTCTTGATGGGCCTTTTAAACTTTTTGGGCCCCTTTTTGCTATTTCTTTACAAAATGTCACTTATTGACAGCAACATAAGAAATCAAGGTGACAACTTTCTTTTGCATTATAAAACCGTTTTTTAGCAATTTCAATCTAGATTATGAGAATTTCAACGATTTTGCCCCTAGAATCAAAAATGATTATTTTGTACCATTGGCCTCAATTTTTCACAAGGATTAAAATTCTCCAAAGTTCCTAATCTGAATTCCTTTTACTTAAAAACATTTTTCTTTTTTGACTTTTATCGAAATTCTTATGATAAAAATTCGTATAATTTACATCTCATAAACCATTGGGAATTTTGATAAGTCGGTCACAATTTATAATAGTTTCATCAAGATCTACAACTTTCATGTTTTAACTTTTCTAAAACTCTCACTACATAGTGGAGTCTTTTGCCATTTTTTAAATCTTTTCGATTTAGTCTTTTTAAATTTTCACAAAACCTTGTTCATAGAAATTATACATCTCACTATTTTGTACAGGTTTTTAAATCTTTTTTAGAAAATCAATCATGTTAAAACATGTCAAAATTTCATTTTTTTGAAAATCAGTGCACATAGAGGTGGGTGAGATGGTTGATTTTGTTTCTCTTGAGTGCCCAAAAGGTGGGTCCCACATACTTTTTACATAGTATAGTTTTACACTGTATTGTATTTTTCTTATACTGTCAGTGTAAAATTAAAGAAATATGTACTTAAACAATCTAGAATACACTAATTTACTTTTTAACCTACTTTTCTAATCCCAACACACTAATTTACTTAAATAGTCTAGAATACAGTCTAGAATGCACCTTTTACTTTTGTGTGTCTTTCTATTTTGTATTTCATAAACCATTGTATTGTGGACACAAAATCCCTTACTAGTTTAATTATCTGGTAATTAACCTTTTTATACTGTTTTGAATTATGGCATGCTTTTCTTCTTTAATTAACACTTTTTATCATTTATTCATTTATATCATAATATTATAATTAATTGAGATATAAATTTCATTTTGAGGATATGATTCATAAATTTTTCAGTATTTTTAACTTACTAGAAATTCATATATTAACAATATCCTGAATTGCATAAAATTCACAAACAAAATACATATTAACATTATCCTTATATGATTTACATGTATCGTAATTTATAACAGCACGATTTATCAAAGAAAAATTCATTAATTAAATCCAAATAAATTTTCTTAAGCATTACAAATACATTAGAATTGTACAAAATCACTACAATGAGAGGTGAAACCCACCACAAAACCAAATACAAATGTGGCCATTCAGTGTACGAAATTACCCATCTAAAGCAAAGACAATCATAAAAATAAAAGTAAAAAATAAAAAATATTAACCTAGTTCATCACTAGGAGACCAAAAATATATACAGTTGAAAAAAAAATCCATGTTTCTTCACCTTTTTCCAAATGGCGGCTTGGACCAAAATGACTCAATATTAATGGTGAAAACAACATCAGAAGAATGAACCTCGAAGGCCACATATTTTAGCGATAAGCATTTAGGGGCGACATCTAGTGGCAGTGACATATAGAGGCCAAGCTGCCAATAGAGAGGGTGAATGGTCATGGAGCTTTGCTAGTATGCTAGCTGGCAAAAACAGGGAAGATCATTTTTTTTTTCTCTGGTTTCATTTTTTTTTTTAGAAAAAAGGTTATGAATTGTTTTTAATCATATATGGTTAGACTTGTTGTAGTTTTGGTACTCCATCTTTTTTTACCCATGGATTTGTGGAAAAAATAATGTGAGGTGCGTAGTAGGAATTTTAAAATTTTAACATCAGAGTATTTTTCTAAAACACAAGTTTGACATGCTATATATATAAATTAAACAGATCTTACAAACCTCTGTGTGCCGAAGAACCTCTACAATCCATGACGAGATGTAACGTTCCAAAAGAGCCTCAACCAACTGGTCTTCTTTGCTATTCTCTATCCACAATCGAAGTGAGTGTGGGCTCACACGTACAGCTCTTCCACCAGTGACTCTCCTTCCAACCAATCGAGAGAACCCAAAGCTAGTGTTTGTGATTTGTGAACAAAAGCTTTTAGGGAGTTTTCAGATGCTCACCAGAAGAGTATCACTCTTAATCTCTTAATTGATCTAAGTAACTCATGAGATATACTCCCCTTATATAGCAATTGGTCATGGGGTCTGTCCTTATCAGATTAGGTCTCAAAAACTCAAAACAGAATCAAGTTCGGATCAATATCTAATAAGATCTGTGTAAAAACACGTAATCTTATCGCTCGCTAATCGGCAGGCCGAACAGCCCCATCGGCAAGCCGAACAGGCCCCCATCGGCAGGCCGAGCACGTAGATTGGTAGGCCGAATTGCTGCGTAAATATCTTCGCGAATCTTTTATTTTCCACCCAAGATTCTATAGAATAAAGTCTCAGTTTTGATTCAAATAACCCAATAGAGAAGTTATCTGATCAAAACAAACTTTATCAAGATAATCTTTAAGAAAATAAATCAATTCACAATAATTCTACAAGTTTATCTTGATTTAATTTATCCAATTAAATCAACCGATAAACAGACAAGAATTATCCGATCCCAATAATTCAACAAGTTTATCTTAAATTAATTTTATTACAAAATTAATTCAACCAATAAACATACATGAATTATTTGATTCTTTCAAATTTTTAAACCAATCCGATAAATCCGACATAAGGCACCATTTATTGAAAAAGCACGCCATATCGTTACAGGATTTTGTGAGCTAGCAAAGGGGACCAAAATGGACCTATAAAGTTCAAGCTCTCGATAATCATGAAACTCAATATCCCATATATACATTTCACAATTATCAACTCCAACACTACTCCACTAAAAGCTTGGAGCTGCACTCTCAAACTTTATAGAACTATAAAGCCCATATAGCTAAGTCTACAAGACATATCAAAGTGTATAGTATCCCCATATGATAGCCCATAATCAGCTTAAGGACAAGTTCTATCTTACCTTCCCGATTATTTTTATCTTACGTTCTATTATCTCACCATTAGAAAACTTACCATCCAAAGATAATATACCATTTGGTTACACCTATGTATCTAAATGATTGGGTGCTCCAGTTTTCCAATTATAGGATAACGCATATAAGAGGATATCATTACTCCTAAAGAGGAGCTATAGATTCCATATCTATGAATAAGAAGTCTACACTATCAAGAGTCATGTTTCCAATGTACCGGTATGCATACCACTATTGAGATGTGTGAGTCACCCTTTGGTACATCAAAAGACAGAAGTCGAGACAACGGGCCCACTATCCATCTCAAGATTAAGATACAATACAAATGATTGTCTAAAGTGAATCGATTTGCCATGACAGAATTTGTCACATCCCAAAGTGCGGGAGGTGACGTGGTAGATTATTTAAATCAATTAAAGGAAAATTTAATTAAAATTAAGAGTTTTAGGGGTTAAATTAAATAATAAAATATAAAAGTTTCAAGAAAACTATTGCATGAAAAATAAATAACGAAATAATGAGGAACCGTAAGTATGGGTCCCATTGACCCATAACTTGTGCACACACATAGTACTGACAATATAATAATACAACCACAGTCCAAGTATAAATAAAGTTAAAACATTACATGCCTTGTTTAAATATTACAAATAAATCTATTAGTCCTTCTATTGCTCCTAAGTCCTGTCCGTTGAGTCCTCTCCAAACCTAAAGAGGAATCCACCTAGAGGGGGAAAGGTTTAAAACAAATAAAACGTGAGCGAAAAGCTCAGTAGGACTATATTTTAATAAATTATTTAATTTAAAGGAAAATCTCATTATTTAAGGAATTACTTAAAAGAAACATTGAATAAATAAATTTAATTAAAACCGTTCTTACCCAAAACAGTTTACTCGGACAACCAGAAATATCATTTTCTTTTCCTAGGCAAACCATAAGAATATCACCACCGTAGTGGCCCAGCTGGGTTTCGGGACCTGCCCCCAAGGTCGATCGCTACACGACCCAATCTCTGATATGGCATCATGCCCTTATGTTTATTTTCATCATCATTCAAAACCCATTTACCGAGTATTGTCATTTACATTCATTATGAAATTCATTTCAGTTCATGGTAGATTAAAATATAACCGACAAATTCATTTTCAAACAACTTTTGAAAACATTTTTATAGAAACCCTTTTTAAGGCCAAATCATTTTTTTGAAACTGGGTTACCAAGGAAAGGGATAGAAGTCTTACCTCGATACTCGAGCCAGTGCCCCACACCGTAATCCTGGTCCGCTATACGTTAGCTCCACAGAAACATGAACGATCCTAGATACACACTAAGTCGATCAATATCTAGCTCGAGACATTATATGTTACTAAACCATTTCATGATGTCTTAGTGTGCCATTTGTATCTTTAAAATCATTCCACAAGGTTGGAATTTAACTTGGGGTTCAAAATAGTGAAAACAGGTGAAAAATCATAAAATTTTCCATGCCCGGCCGGCCTGTTAGACTCCCTGCTTCGGCCGGCCGAACTATGCAGTTCGGCCTATCGAAAACTAGGTCCGGTCGGCCAGACATTTCCCAGGTTCGGCCTACCGAACGGTGTAGTCCGGCCTACCGAACGGTGTAGTCTGGCCTACCGATCCCTTTAATCCGGCCTGCTGAACTGGGAAAACCTAAAAATTCCAGCCACGGGTTTTCGATCCCCCAAAATCCAAATCTTGATTTTAACCTGTTTTTCTCAAATCTCAGGCATGGAAAACAATCATAGATGATAGAAAAACATACTAGAACACTTTTGAACTCATTTAAACAAGATTCAATCACAAAAATCTCAAAAAATCCAAAAATGGAGAAAAATGAGGAAAAATAAAAAATCTTGAATCCAATCTATTTTTCTTCAATCTAAGCTTAGATTCTAGTTGTTCTAAGTTTATTTAACTCAAATCAAAGTTTTCTAAGCTCAAACGAACTTAAATCTCAAAAATGCATAAAATTAAAAATTTTGGAAAAAGTTTAAAAATTTCAAAACTAACCTCGAATCGAAGCTTTAAATCCACGTTTTTAGTTGCCAAATCTCGTCCCCAAGCTTCCTATTCGCTAACCCGAAGCTTAGACCCGAATTTGGCTTCAAAATCTTGAAGAAATTTGAGTGGGAAAGGGAGAAACCGAGAGAGAATGAGAGAGAGAGTTCATGGCTGAGGAGAGGGGAGAGAGTGAGCAGAGAGAGTGAAGAGAGGGGGAGAGGAGAGAGAATAAATAGAGAGAAACGGTGGGCGGTTTTACTGTACGAAAACCAAATGCCACCCACAATTTTGTAAAACAGAATATCTTTAACATTTTGCAAATTGTTGTGCTTTAAAACTCAAAACATCATTTTAAAACAATAAGAAATCATTTGAATTTAACAAATTAACAAAACAACCTAAAATTCAAAATTCAACCAAATAATCAAATTAATGCGGAAACATTAATTATGGCACACTAATTCATCATTTATATTACAATAACATTAAATAAATTTTGGGGCATTACAACTCTCCACCCCTAAAGAAATTTCGCCCTCAAATTTACAACTCAATTCAGAAACAAAACAAATGCGGATACAATTCCCGCATACTCGACTCTAGTTCCTAGGTCGCTTCATCAACCTCGTGATGCTGCCACATGACCTTTACCAACGATATCTCACGACGACGCAAACTAATTACTTTCCGATCAATGATATGAATCGGCACTTCTTCATACGTTGTATCTTCCTGAACCTACACATTACGAAATGAAACTATCTTACCCTGCTCAGGCGGACACTTCCTAAGCATCGACACATGGAACACATCGTGAACATGAGAAAGTTCGGGTGGAAGATCAAGCCGATAAGCAACCACATCAACACGCTGAGTGATCTCGAACGGCCCAATATACCTCGGCGCAAGCTTCCCACTCACTCCGAACCACATAGTTCCCTTACGAGGCGATACCTTCAAGAGAACGAAATCTCCTACCATGAACTCTAAGGGTCTACATTTTCTATCCGCGTAACTCTTCTGTCGACTCTGAGCTGCCCTCAATCGACCTCGAATCACAGTGACTTTCTCATTGCTATCACGGATCTCATCCGCCCCAAGAATAATCCTGTCTTCTGGCTCTGCCAAACACACCGATGACCTACACGGTCGCCCATACAATGCCTCGAACGGTGCCATACCAATACTCGCTTGATAACTATTGTTGTACGTGAACTCCGCCAGATGCAAATATTTCTTCCAATTCCTGCTGAAGTCTAATGCACAGGCACGCAACATATCCTCGAGAATCTGAATAACCAGCTCAGACTGCCCATCAATCTAAGGATGAAATGCCGTACTGAAGTTCAAATCCATACCTAAAGCCTCCTAAAAACTCCTCCAATACTTAGCATTAAACTTGGTGTCTCGATCAGAAGTGATGGACAAAGGAACTCCATGCAACCTCACAATGTTCTATAGATACAAATCCCCGAGAATCTTCCTCGAACATGTCAACCTGAAAGGAATGAAATGCACTGATTTCGTCAACCTGTCGACTACGACCCATACTACATCATTCCACAGTTCCGTCCTCGACAAACCTGTGAGAAAATCTATCATCGTATGCTCCCATTTCCATCCTAGAATAGGAAGCGGCTGAAGCTGACCTGCAGGCTTCTGATGCTCAGCTTTCACCTGAAGACACGTCGTACACTTGGCCATGTACTCTTGAACGTCTTTCTTCATGCCTCTCCACCAATATTGCCTCTTCAAATCACGGTACATCTTTGTGCTCCCTGGATGAATAGCAAACTGAGACCTATGAGCTTCATCCAAAACGGCTTTTGTCACCTCGGCGATAGCTGGAACTGCTAGACGCTCCTGAAAATAAATTGATCCATCTGCATGCATGCTCCATTCTTCAAACTGCTCCTCGTTCTGAATTCGTGACCAAATCCCCTGTAAATGCTAATCCTGCCACTGACTTTGCTTCACCATCTGAACAAGAGCTAGGGTCGCCTCCACATGATATACCGAAACTCGATCATAGTCCTCATGATACCGTAACCCATACTCACTCGCTGTCGCATCCTTGCTCCAGTCCTCAAAAGCCAAACAAGCGAGAATCCCTGAAGACTTCCTACTAAGCGCATCTACGACTACATTAGGTTTCCCGGGATGATACTGCAACACAAAATCATAATCCTCCATATACTCTATCCATCTATGCTGCCTCAAATTAAGATCCCTCTGGGTCAACAGATACCTCAAAATTTTATGATCGGAGAAGACCTGAAATGTCGCTCCATACAAATAACACATCAAAATCTTCAGCACCTGAATCACCGCCGTGAGCTCCAAGTCATGAGTAGGATAATTTCGCTCGTGAAGTCGTAGTTGTTTCGATCCATACGCAACCACATGTCCATGCTGCCTCAACACATACCCAAGCCCGCGTCCTGAAGCATCTACGTAAACCTCATATAGCTCGTCACTACTAAGAATGACCAACACTGGAGCTGAAGTCAACCGGTTCTTCAATTCCTAAAAAGCAAGCTCACATTCTTCACCCCACTAAAACCTAACATTTTTCTTGATCAATCTCGTCAACAGAGCTGCAATTTTCAAAAAATCCTTTACACATTCCTGTAATAACCAGCAAGACCTAAGAAGCTACGAATCTCTACTACGTTCCTTGGTCGTTCCCACTCCACTATGGCTTCAATCTTGGACGGATCCATAGAAATACCATGCTCCGAGATGACATGACCTAGAAATTTGACCTCAGTCAACCAAAACTCACACTTTTCCCTCTTAGCATACAACTGGTGCTCCCGCAGAGTCTAAAGCATGATCCAAAGATGCTGCTCATGCTCCTCCCAAGTCATAGAATACACTAGAATGTCATCGATGAACACGATCACAAACTGATCCAAAAACGGCCTAAATATCCTATTCATCAAATCCATGAAAGCTGCCGGAGCATTCGTCAACCCAAACAACATAACCAGAAACTCAAAATGTCCATACCGAGTCCTAAAAGTTGTCTTGGGAATATCCTCTTCCTTAATCCTGAGTTGATGGTACCCTGAACGCAAATCAATCTTTGAGAAGTACCGCGAACCTCCCAACTGATCAAACAACTCATCGATCCTAGGCAAGGGATACTTATTCTTCACTGTGACATGATTTAGCTACCGATAATCCACACACAACCTGAGAGTCCCATCATGTTTCTCAGCAAACAAAACCGATGCTCCCCATGGAGATGTGCTATTCTGAATATACCCTTTATCAGCAAGCTCCTGAAGTTGCTTCCTCAACTCTTTCATTTCTACCGGCGCCATCCGATAAGGTGCTATAAAAATCGATGTTGTCCATAGAAACAACTCAATACCAAACTCAATTTCTCGATGCGGTGGTAATCCTGGCAACTCGTCGGGGAAGACATCCTCGAACTCATCAACCACCGGAATGGCTACACTTCCTCTCAAAGCATAAGGCTCGCACTCTAGGTTAGTAAGAAAAGCACAACAACCTAGACTCCTCCGCCCTCCTAGACACGACTTCATGAGACACTTACTCAGTAACCAATCACCACCACCTTGGTAGGTGATCATCGTCCCCCTATCAGACACTAGGGTCACTTTTTTAAGTTTGTAGTCCACAACTGCATTATATCTGGACAACCAGTCCATTCCTAGAATTACATCATATGAGCTCATGGGGAGTATAATCAAATCACTTTTCAAAATCTCATCCCCAATCTTTATTTTACAAGATTTACATACACAATTCACACACACCCGCCCCAAGGGAGAAGTTATGACTAGGGGTTCATTAAACTCTTCCATCTCTAATCCCAAGGCATGTACAAAGGAACTCGAAATGAGAGAATGAGAGGCATTGATATCAAATAAAACGCGAGCTAAAGATCTAGAAACTAAGATCGTACCATCGACAACCGCGTTACTAGTCTGAGAATCTGAACCTCTAGATGCCATTGCATGAACCTGCACTGGTGCCTTTCCTTTTCCTCTACCAACATTGCTAGGTTTTGGATTATTCTGCCGATGCTGCTGAGATGGAGACGACTGCACACTAGCTGTACTCGACGCTCGATACTGAGGGACGCTACGCTAGAAATACTGCGGCTGCTGCCCTCGTACCGAATACGAAAACTGCTGAGGAGAGAACTGAGGGTACTACAACTGCAGATACTATTGAGGCGGAGGTAGGGTCTGAGGTTGAGATTGACGACTGGCATCCTTCCCGGTCTGAGATCCAAGACGGGCACTCCTAATTGGGCAATTCCTCTTAATGTGTCCGGGCTGTTGATAGAAATGACAATGGAAGCCTACGAATTGCCGCACCCGCTGCTAGACGAACTGTTGCTACCACTGTTCGCGCCACCTTGCTTGCTCTTTCCTAGAGTCGGACGGCTACTGGTGCTCTTCCTACCGCTTCTCTGCGGTCGTTCTAAAGCCTTTGCACAATCCTCGCAATACTGTGCATAATCGCTCTCCATGGATATTGCTGACGACACAAGCTCTCCAAAACTCCTAAGTCGCAGAGCAACCAACTATCGCCGAATAGGAGCCTTAAGCCCTTATCACCACCGCGCTCCAAACGCTTAGCTTGTTTCCACCAAGTATTAGCACCACTCCTCAGGCACACCAAGGGTATCTAAATGCTTTACGATCGAATCTAGCCAATATTCTGCCAACTACGGATCTCCATTACCATCAAAAGTCAGAATAGATGCATGCTGAAATTCCTTAAAGTACGTATACTGATGACCAACATCAAAATCCTCCGGTCTAGCCTTGGCTGCCATCTGTCGGAAAGTCGCAAACATAGACCTCATCATACCCTCATCATTTTCGAACTCGGCATCAATTGTCGAACGACGTCTAGGTGCCATTCTCTTACTTCTGAAAATAAAATTTTGGACTGTCAAAGGTATTTCATTGTCAAACCTATGTGTGCACAATTCCCAAGGTTCATAACCTTGAGCTCTGATACCATTCTATCACGTCCCGGAGTGCGGGAGGTGACGTGGTAGATTATTTAAATTAATTAAAGGAAAATTTAATTAAAATCAAGAGTTTTAGGGGTTAAATTAAATAATAAAATATAAAAGTTTCAAAAAAACCATTGCATGAAAAATAAATAATGAAATAATGAGGAACCGCAAGTATGGGTCCCACTGACCCATAACTTGTGCACACACATAGTATTGACAATATAATAATACAACCATAGTCTAAGTACAAATAAAGTTAAAACATTACATGCCTTGTTTAAATATTACAAATAAATCTATTAGTCCTTCTACTGCTCCTGAGTCCTGTTCGTTGAGTCGCTCCAAACCTAAAGGGGAATCCACCTAGAGGGGGAAGGGTTTAAAATAAATAAAACATGAGCGAAAGGCTCAGTAGGACTATATTTTAATAAATTATTTAATTTAAAGGAAAATCTCATTATTTAAGGAATTACTTAAAAGAAACATTGAATAAATAAATTTAATTAAAACCGTTCTTACCCAAAATAGTTTACTCGGACAACCAGAAATATCATTTTTCTTTTCCTAGGCAAACCATAAGAATATCACCACCGTAGTGGCCCAACTGGGTTTCAGAACCTGCCCCCAAGGTCGATCGCTACACGACCCGATCTTTGATATGGCATCATGTCCTTATGTTTATTTTCATCATCATTCAAAACCCATTTACCGAGTATTGTCATTTACATTCATTATGAAGTTCATTTCAGTTCACGGTAGATTAAAATATAACCGATAAATTCATTTTCAAACAACTTTTGAAAACATTTTTATAGAAATCCTTTTTAAGGCCAAATCATTTTTTTGAAACTGGGTAGAAGTCCTACCTCGATACTTGGGCCGGTGCCCAACACTGTAATCTCGATCCGCTATACGTTAGCTCGGTAAAACCACGAACGATCCTGATACACACTAAGTAGATCAATATCTAAATCGAGACATTCTATGTTACTAAACCATTTCATGATGTCCTAGTGTGTCATTTGTATCTTTAAAATCATTCCACAAGGTTGGAATTTAAATCGGGGTTCAAAACAGTAAAAATGGGTGAAAAATCACAAAATTTTCCATGCCCGGCCCGCCTGCCGGACTCCCTGCTTCGGCCAGCCGAACTGTGTAGTTCGGCCTGCTGGAAACCATGTTTGGTCGACCGGACATTCCCCAGTTTTGGCCTGCCAAACGGTGCAGTTCGGCCTGCTGATCCCTTGAATCTGGCCTGCCGAACTGGAAAAACCCAAAAACTTCAGCCACGGGTTTTTGATCTCCCAAAATCCAAATCTTGATTTTAACCTGTTTTTCTCAAATCCCAGGCATGAAAAACAATCATAGATGATAAAAAACATACTAGAATACTTTTGAACTCATTTAAACAAGATTCAGACAAAAAAAATCTCAAAAAATTAAAAAATGGAGAAAAAATGAAAAATCTTAAATCCAATCCATTTTTCTTCAATCTAAGCTTAGATTCTAGTTGTTCTAAGTTCATTTAACTCAAATCAAAGGTTTTCTAAGCTCAAACAAACTTAAATCTCAAAAATACATAAAATTAAAAATTTTAGAAAAAGTTTAGAAATTTCAAAACTAACCTCGAATCCAAGCTTTAAATCCACGTTTTTTGTTGCCAAATCTCATCTCTAAGCTTCCTATTCACCAACCCGAAGCTTAGACCCGAATTTGGCTTCAAAATCTTGAAGAAATTTGAGTGGGAAAGGAAGAAACCGAGAGAGAATGAGAGAGAGAGTTCACGGGTGAGGAGAGGAGAGAGAGAGTGAGCAGAGAGAGTGAAGAGAGAGGGAGAGGAGAGAGAATAAATAGAGACAAATGGTGGGCGATTTTACTGTGCAAAAACCAAATGCCACTCATAGTTTTGTAAAACGGAATATTTTTAACATTTTACAAATTGTTGTGCTTTAAAACTCAAAACATCATTTTAAAACAATAAGAAATCATTGAATTTATCAAATTAACAAAACAACCTAAAATTTAAAATTCAACCAAATAATCAAATTAATGTGAAAACATTAATTATGGCACACTAATTCATCATTTATATTACAATAACATTAAATAAATTTCGGGGCATTACAGAATTATTAATCCAAATCAATTCACTTTATGTCTCGATCCAACACATCGTCACCTATGACAACGTGCCAATGTTTCTATTCACGGAGTCCAACTCTGATGGTCAAGACAAACCATCTCCCTATAGGGATGTAAACAACATAACAATCTTTGCATGAATAAAGCTTCCAACTTTATTCTCTCGATTGCGGATCTTATGTTTTAGACCGTCACCTTAAGAATCGTGTCTTCCGCATAATCAGTCCATCATATGCCCAATTCTTAAAGGTTTAGACTGACAGTCTCAGACTATTGTTTGCTTAACATACATTCAACAAATATGAACGTAAAGAGAATAAGATTTGGTATATATAAATGAATAAATTCTTTATTGATAAAAATGTTTCCAAAAACGTATTACATTTTTACTCCTTAGGGCATACATATCTAACAATCTCCCACTTGCACTAAGTGAGTAAATATAGCAAATCTCGCATCCCCATAGCTTCCACATGTTTCTCGAAGACTCTCCCTATAAGTGTCTTCATAAATGGATCAGCTAAATTGTCCTTTGACGCGATCTTGCACACTGTGACATGCCTGCCCTCAACAAAGTCCTTTACCACATGATACTTCCAATCAATATGTTTACTCTTCTTGTGAAATCTTGGTTCCTTAGTATTAGCTACTGCCGCATTGTTATCACAGTACAGTGATACCGCCTTATCCATACCAGGAACAGCCTCAAGATCCCCAAGGAACTTGCGGAGCGATACTACTTTTTTTGAAGCATCACTAGCTGCCACATACTCAGCTTCTATCGTTGAATCCGAAGTGCAATCTTGCTTCGCACTTCTCCAACTGATGGCACCGCTGCCCAGAGTAAACACAAACCCTGAAGTCAATTTCCTAGAATCTAGACAAGATTGAAAATCTGAATCAGTATATCCTAGAGGAGTCAGGTCCTCATCTGAATATACAAGCATATACCCTCGTGTCCTTCGTAGGTACTTGAATATATGCTTTACCGCAACCCAGTGGTTTGGTCCTGGATCTACCTGAAATCGACTTACAATCCTAACTGCATAGCTAATATTTGGTCGTGTGCAAAGCATGGCATACATGAGACTACCCACTGTTGAAGCATAAGGCACCTTCTTCATGTATTCTCTTTCTTCATAAGACTTTGGAGAGTCTTTCTTAGAAAGAGTAATTCTAGACCTTGATGGTTGCCCACCTTTCTTAGAATCCTGCATTGCAAACCTCCTGAGAATTTTATCTATGTAGCCAGCCTGTGACAAAGTTATCATTTTGTTCTTCCTATCCTGAAAGATTTGGATACCAAGTACAAAATTAGCCTCACCCAAGTCCTTCATGTCAAACTGCTTGGTCAACTATAATTTGACCAATAACAACATCCTAATGTCATTGTCAATTAGCAGAATGCCATCTACATAGAATAGTAGAAAAACCACATTCCCATCCTTAATGTGTTTGTAAACACATGGTTCATCCATATTTTGTGAGAACCCGTAAGTCTTGATCACCTGATCAAATCTTATGTTCCAAGAACGAGAAGCCTGCTTAAGTCCATAAATTGACTTTAGTAGCTTACAAACCTTACCCTCCAAGAATGAGAAGCCTGCTTCATGTCAAACTGCTTGGTCAACCATAATTTGACCGATGACAATGCCCCACCGTCATTGCCAATTAGCAGAATGTCATCTACATAGAGCAGTAGAAAAACCACCTTCTCGTCCTTAATGTGTTTGTAAACACATGGTTCATCCACATTTTGTGAGAACCCATAAGCCTTGATCACCTGATCAAATCTTATGTTCCAAGAATGAGAAGCCTACTTGAGTCCATAAATTGACTTTAGCAGCTTACAAACCTTACCCTCTTGACCCGTGACTTTGAACCCATCTGGCTGTTCCATATAAGTGGACTCATCAAGATAGTCATTTAAAAAAGCCGTTTTGACATCCATCTGTCAAATCTCTTAGCAGAGAGCGGCAGCTATGGATAAGAGAATCTAGATGGACTTAAGCATGGCTACAGGCGAAAAGGTTTCCTCATAATCGATTCCTTCCTTTTGTGTATAAACCTTAGCTACCAGTCTAGCCTTAAAGGTTTCGACCTTTCCATCCACTCCTCTTTTCCTGTTGTAGATCCACTTACACCCTATGGGTTTTACCCCTTCAGGAAGATCCACAAGCTCGTAGACATGATTAGTCTCCATAGACTTCATCTCTACATTCATGGCCTCTGTCTAGAGTTTTGAATCAACATCCTCCATAGCTTCTGCATAAGTATAAGGATCCCTGTTATGTTCATTCGGTTCAGCCAAGAAGACCTTCCCATTGACGCCTGATCCTCCCACTACGCCGAAGCCCCTGAGATTGTTGTTCAAGTTTGTTTGGTTTTTCTACACTGATCGAAACGGTTTCATTCAGAACCTCCAGAGTGATCTGATCACTCTTTAACTCCCCAAGCACCACTTTGCTTCAAGGTTTAAAGTCATCCATGTAACTCTCCTCAAGGAAAGTTGCATTAGCAGAAACCACGACTTTATTTTCCTTCAGGGGGGTTATAAAAATAACCCCCTTTAGTCCCTTTTGGATATCCTACAAACACGTAAACTTTCGAACGTGCTTCCAACTTATTCGGATCCTTAAACAGGACATGAGCTGGATATCCCCATATGCGAATATTGTTTAAGGACGTCTTCCTTCTTGTCCACAACTCGTGAGGAGTTTTAGGGACCAATTTTGAAGGCACATTGTTCAAAAGATAACATGTAGTTTGCAGTGCATATCCCCAAAAGGATAAAGGTAATGATGAATAACTCATCATAGACCTAACCATGTCCAACAAAGTCCTATTTCTTCTCTCTGCTATACCATTCTGCTGCGGAGTGCCTGATGCAGTCAAATGGGATAAAATCTCATTCTCTAACAAGTGTCCCAAGAACTCATTAGAAAGGTATTCCCCACCTCGATCGGATCGAAGTGCCTTTATGGGTCTACCCAATTGCTTTTCCACTTCAGCTCGAAACTCCTTGAACTTGTCAAAAGTTTCGCTTTTGTGATGCATTAGGCACACATACCCATATCTTGAGTAATCGTCAATAAAAGTGACGAAATACTCATACCCTCCTCGTGCTCGGATGTTCATTGGTCCGTAAACATCACTATGCACAAGTTCTAGAAACCCTTCGGCCCTATTGCCTTTAGACTCTATGGTCTTTTGGTCATTTTACTTTCCAAACAAGATTCACATTGAGGTATAAACTCTACCTTTAAGTGACTTAAAGGTCTATCCCTTACCAACCTTTGAATCCTATTCAGGTTAATGTGACCAAGGCACAAATGCCAAAGATAAGTCTTATTAGAGTGAAAAGTTTTTAGTCTTTTAGAGTTATTATCATTCATCTCAACATTAAGCAATAAGTCCATCTTAGGTTTGATAAAATATAGATTATGTTTGCATCCATCTAGAACAAATAAAAGATTTATTTTTACGAATCACCAGTTTTTCATTAAAAGATATCACATAGGAGTCTTTAAATAAACAAGATATGGAAATTAAATTCCCTTTAAATTTAGGAACATAAAAACAATCTTGCAAAAATAAATTCCTATAGTTATCAAAGTAAAGATGGACATCTCCCACTGCTTCCGTTGAGACCAATGATCCATCGCCCATCCAAAGCGTAAAGTCTTCATGTAGCAGACTTCTTGTTTCTTTGAACCCCTGTAGAGAAACACAAACATGATTAGTTGCATCAAAATCTATGACCCAAATGTCACTGGATTCCTCAACCAAACAAGTTTCTAAATACAGAAGATCACACCTACCTCCTTTGGAAAGGAAGTCCTTGCATGCTTCTTAATATGCCCGACCTTTCCACAGAAGAAGCACTTAAGCTTCTTTGGGTTCTTCTTCTTCTTCTTCTTGCTTTTGGTATTAGCAGGAACAAAAGACTTCCCGTTCTTAGCCTGTTGCTTCTTTCCATTCCCAGAGTTAGAATTGGAACCAGAAGCAGCTACCATGTTGGCCTCACCACCCGCAGGAGACTCCTTGATCAGCAGTTCAAACTCCTGCAACTGTTTCATCAGTTCTGTTAAAGTCATATCCTATCTATTGCTCAAATTAAATGTAGCTCTAAATGAAATAAATTCCTTAGACAGAGTCTCAAAGACCATAGTTATCTGAGTTTCAACATCGATGTCGGCTCCATTGGTTTGAGCCTCAGCTAGGTAATCCTGGCCAACTTCATATGCTCCTTTATAGATGTCCCCGGTCTCTGTCTACAATTTAAGAGTTTTCGAAGCGTCCCTTATCGTTTTGTTATGGCCTGGCCTCCAAACATATCCTCAAGATTATCCAAGATCTGCTTCGTAGTCTTATAATCTTGATGTTGAGCTTGCAGCACATTATTCATGCTGGCCATAACATAGCAGCGGGCCTGATCATTGGCATCTTTTCAGCGGTCATACGCTTGGAATTGCTCATTAGATGAGTCTCCTGTAGGCTTGAGAGGACAAAGGGTTGTCAGAACATATTTCAGTTTCTTAAAGGACAGGACGATATCCAGGTTTCGTTTCCAATCATTGTAATTCTCACCGGTTAATTGGTTTTTGTCAAGTATCGATGATAAAACATTTTTAGACATTTTTAATCTACGATAAAGAATCATATACCAAAAATAAGCAAACATATCATAATAATTTAGTAAGATAACACAATCATGTAAAATCATGCAAATGTGTTTATGTAACACCCCTATATGGGGGTTATCAGGTTTTAATGAATTAAAATAAAAATCAGAAATAAAAATAAAACCTTAAAAAAATAAATTTTCCTAGGGCTTAAATGAAAACTCTCAAATCAAAAATAAAAATATAAACAACAATTAAACCACAGTTTAATGTAGCACCTTAAATTTAATAATATAAACTGTCATCATCATCATTTTAACCCTCAACGCATTTTAATACAGTCACAAAAAGTAACAATTGATGCTTACATTAACATGAAGAAGATTCTTAATAATTGAAGCAGTCCCAATGTAATATAGCTACATCGCTTCCTCAACTATTTTTCTCGTAACCACCTCACACTTAATGAGTCCTAAAAAGATAAAAATATAAGAGAACGAGCAACAATATGCTTAGTAGAGAAAACCATTACTCACCTTTAGGTTTTTATCATTACCACATTAAAACCTACATGGTTAGTTAATACTCATCATTATTCAGATTATGAGATTTATTATAATCATATTCCGTAGATACCATAGTTAATCATTACCGAGTTTCATACATATACATATATACAAATATTATAGTTCATCATTATTCCTAGGTACCCACATTCTATAGAGTATCACTCAACTCATCAAAACCCAAATGGGCGCGCTTGATCACCCTCTAAACATTCTAAGGGTGTTCCGGTGAGGGGACATCAAGCCCCGAGTCCTCACCAAGTTGATTCCTGTACAGTGTGTTCTGGGACTTTCAACCCAAGGAAGCATCATCACCTTCCTCCTATTTTACCTTTTAGGGTATTCATGCCCAAGGACGTAACCGCCGCCCTCTTCACGTCTCACCATTTCTCTATATTTAATCATTATTAATAGAGTTAGTTTTCCTAACCATGCTTCTCAATTTATAACATGTGTCAATTCATTATGTTCCTCGTCGTACAATACAAGACGAGTCTATGTCATAGTTTCATATGTGATACTCATATAATATCAGTTCAACATAGATATATCTTGCAGTAAAACAATCAATTTTAATTCTATAAAAACCTCACAAAAGATGAGTAATAGAATTCCTACCTTTCAAGCTTATCAACAATCCTTTAATCCTGGAATCAATTAACGTTAGCTCCATACTCCCTTGATCCTAAGTCGTGCATAAGGACAATTAAAACTAAAGCACAACATACAACTACATTCATATATAAATCATGTGTAAATCTATCTTACTAGTATGCCATTAAAGCTTTTATGTAAATCTCTTTTGAATACCACAGTAAACAATTTTTGTCTTAACACAATATAAAATGTGAACAAGTAATCTATATGTTTTAGTCCCTAATAAGATTCATCAATCACTTAGGATAATATTGGAAAGGTTGCAAGACATTAAAGAATTAGGTGGTGAGCAAAGATGGGTTCTTGGTTCAGGTTAGCAGCTGGTATACCATAACAAACTGGCAGGTTTACTAGTTTCCAATCCGAAAATTGAATAATTCATAGAAAATAAAATACAACTCCGATTTAGGTTTGTGATAGCTCGTTAGAAAGCTCAGGATGTCTACTTTTTAAATATGAAAACCAATTTATAAAATTCATTTTAATTTAATAACAGAATTTCAAGAAATAGCCACTGCCCATAGAAGTGTTACAAAGTTTAACAATATAAATTTTTTGTCTAGGGCATATACACTTAGACTTTATACATATGCTCCAAAATAGCGACAAACATATACTTAGGTTTAAGAATGCAAATTTGAATAATCCTTGAGTATTTATATAAAAAAATTTATAAATGAAAGACTTAATTTGTTCATAAGATTATAACCTCAGATTATGGTTAGTTGGAAGCTTGAAATGGCTTCAAAACAGGTTCCTTGACTTCGGTATGGCTGAAATTCTTGCTCAAATGGAGGTGATGGTGGCTGATTTTTATGGCTACCTTGAAGAAGTTCTCTAAGTATTTTGCTTTAGCAAAGAAATGAGAAGAAGAGTGTGGGAACCGTGGAAGAGAAAGGAAGAAAAGATGAAGCCTTTGAAGAGAAGTGATAGAAGCAATTATGGAGGAGACATGTTGAAGCATGTCACAGAGGAAATAAAGAAAATGAGGGTCAAGAGTAGTTGGAAAACATATCCTTACGTCTCATCTGGAGACTTTAACGCACATAATGCCAATATGACATTTTTGAGATTTATTAGAAGTTTTAAGGCTTTTCAGTAAACATACTAAATAAATATAGGAGAATTTTAGAAAATTTAAAAATAGATAAAAATAAATTTTAAATGAAGTAATTTTTTTGATTGATACACTAAAAATTAATTTAATTACCTTAATACCAGTTAGGAGAATAACAGGTGTCACAGTTTATGTGTCAAAACCTTGAAAATATCACAACCTTACAACGATAATTCCCAACTCAGAATTCAACAAGCTCCCAGGGGAGTCATGCCAAATTCAATCAGGAACAAGGATCCCCTCCTGATTAATATATGTCATCTAGGACCGTATGATTCAGCATATATTAATAATCCTTTTTTTGGCCATTAATTTTATTAACAGAGCTCCTAGGGGAGGTTAATAATAAAATTAATGTGAGTGTATAACCATTGTTTCAATATTTTATCCATGATTTATAATCACCACCTAGGGGTGTGCAACCATAAATCATGCTAAAATACCTTATCCTTTCAGAGATCCAATCTGGTACATGATAGAAATCCCTTCCTAGGGGTCGGGACCACATGTTCTTCCTATAGACCAACGATGGAGGCCTTAGGTTCTCTCTTTGAAAACCTTCTCCCACTCAATCTTTTGAAATCAAGGTTTTATTTTAAAATTATGTATGAACAATTTTAATATGAGCGGCACTTCCTATTCTATATGACATGTTATTAATATACATGGCAAATCATATTATAATGCAGACAAGCAAAGCAATCAAGCAAAGCTACAAGCAAAATAATAATAACCGTAATATTATGGCTGCACCCTAGAGAATAGAAAACTAAGATTATAAGAGAATAATCGAGACCTATATCGATTCTTCATCCTTGAATCCTCAAGTTGTATCTTCCTTCACGTAATTCCCATCTTCAAGTCTTCAATCTTGTATGAATCAAATACTTCATATTTCTGGTCATATTAAAATTTAATGTTTCTCAAAATCGTCTCAAAAATAAAATAAAAACTGCATTTCAAAAAATTGCACCTTTTTAAAAAAATTTGCAACTCTCGGTCGGCAGGCCGATGTGGGTGATCGGCCTGCCGGTCATGCTTCATTGGCCTGCCGACCCATGAAAGTTTGGCTTGTTGGCAGAGCCAGCCTATTTCTGCCCCACTAATGGCCTGCCGAACCACACATTCGGCCTGCCGATTTGTGACCATCGGCCTGCCGAACTGTGATATTCAGCATGCCGACCGAGCAAAAATCTCCATTCTAAAAAATGCAATTTTAATGCAATTTATCAATTTTATTTTCAACAATTAAAAAGCATAAAATTAGAGACTCATGAAATACCTGTGTGCGCCATCATCCATCTTCTAGATCCGCCTTCCAATTCCGTCTTCTCCGAATAATTATTTAATTACAAAACTCATACAAATTTAAAATTAAATAACAATTCTAAGACGGAGATGATAGTCCACTATCTAATTACATGAAAAACCTATATACACATTCTAACCTCTAAGGAACCATAACGGGTATAAATTAATTAAATATTTAAATAACTATTTAATCAACCATAATTAATTAATGAGCATTCACCACATAATCCATGACAACATATAATTATATAGAAACCTAGAGTGCCAACTCTTTTTGAAATTAAATTCAAGCATATGAGAGATTAAGATCACAAAATTTATACATATAGTATGATCACAAACTTGTAAATTTATGTAAAAACCTTTGCCTCTGATACCAATTGTTGGAAAAAATAGTATGAGGTGCACAATGAAAAATTTAAAATTTTAACATCAGAGTATTTTTTCAAAACACATGTTTGACATGTTATATATATAAATTAAACAGATCTTACTAACCTCTGTATGCCAAAGAACCTCTACAATCAGTGAAGAGAAGTAACGTTCCAGAAGTGCCTCAACCAACTAGTCTTTTTTGCTATTCTCTATCCACGATCGGAGTGAGTGTGGGCTTACACGTGCAGCTCTCCCACCGGTGACTCTGCTTCCAACCAATATAGAGAACCTAAAGCTAGTGTTCGTGATTTGTGAGCAAAAGCTCTCAGGGAGTTTTCAGATGCTCATCAGAAGAGTATCACTCTTAATCTCTCAATTGATTTGAGTAACTCATGAGACTTACTCCCTTTATATAGCGATTGGTCCTGGGGTCAGTCTTTATCAGATTAGGTCTCAAAAACTCGAAACAGAATCAAGTTCAGATTAATATCTGATAAGATCTACATGAAAACACATAATCTTATCACTCGCTGATCGACAGGCCGAACAGCCTGATCGGTAAGCCGAACAGGCCCCCATCGACAGGCCAAACACGTAGATCTATAGGCCAAATTGCTGCGTAAATATCTCCACGAATCTTTTATTTTCCACCCGAGATTCTATAGGATAAAGTCTCAGTTTTGATTCAAATAACCCAATAGAGAAGTTATCTGATCAAAACAAACTTTATCAAGATAATCTTTAAGAAAATAAATCAATTCACAAAAATTCTACAAGTTTATCTTGATTTAATTTATCCAATTAAATCACCCGATAAACAGACAAGAATTATCCGATCCTAATAATTCAACAAGTTTATCTTAAATTAATTTTATTACAAAATTAATTCAACCAATAAACAGACATGAATTATTTGATTCTTTCAAATTTTTAAACAAATCCGATAAATCTGACATAAGTCACCAATTATTGAAAAAACACGCCGTATCGTTACAGGATTTTGTGAGCTAGCAAATGGGACCAAAATGGACCTATAAAGTTCAAGCTCTTGATAATCATGAAACCCAATATCCCAGATATACATTTCACAATTATCAACTCCAACGTTACTCCACTAAAAGCTTGGAGCTGCACTCTCGAACTTTATAGAATTACGAAGCCCATATAGCTAAGTCTCCATGACATATCAAAATGTATCGTATCCTCATATGATAATCCATAATCAGCTTAAGGACAAGTTCTGTCTTACCTTCCCGATTATTGTTATCTTACGTTCCATTATCTCACCATTAGAAAACTTACCATCCGAAGATAGTATACCATTCGGTTACACCTATGTATCCAAATGGTTGAGCGCTCTAGTTTTTCAATTACAGGATAACGCATATAAGAGGATATCATTACTCCTAAAGAGGAGCTATAGATTCCATATCTATGAATAAGAAGTCTATGCTATCAAGAGTCATGCCTCCAACGTTCCAGCATGCATACCACTATTGAGATGTGGGAGTCACCCTTTGGTACATCAAAAGACACAAGTCGAGACAACAGACCCACTATCCATTTCAGGATTAAGATACAATATAAACGATTGTCTAAAGTGAATCGATTTGCCAAGACAGAATTATTAATCCAAATCAATTCACTTTGTGTCCCGATCCAACACATCATCACCTATGACAATATATCAATGTTTCTATTCATGGAGTCCAACTACGATGGTCAAGACAAACCATCTCCCTATAGGGACATAGACAACATAACAATCTTTGCATGAATAAAGCACCCAACTTTATTCCCTCGATTGCGGATCATATGTTTTAGACTGTCACCTTAAGAATCGTGTCTTCCGCATAACCAGTCTATCATATGCCTAATTCTTAAAGGTTTAGACGGACAGTCTTAGACTATTGTTTGCTTAACATACATTTAACAAATATGAACGTAAAGAGGACAAGATTTGGTATATATAAATGGATAAATTCTTTATTGATAAAATTGTCTCCAAAAGTATATTACATTTTTTATCTTTAGGGCATACATATCTAACAGGATTTAGATATAATGGTTCTAAAAGTGCCCTCCACTGATGAGAAATAAAAATGCCCCCTACCATAGTTTTTTCCTTTTTTTCTTTTTGTTTATTAACATTTTTTCCCCATCATGGTGTTTCATAATTATAGGATGTTTGGATGAATAGTGGGAACCGTTAGTTAGAATCACTGTTACTGTAGCATGTGAGAGTTTTACATTATAGCGATTTTTTTATTGTTACTATAGCATATGAGAGCTTTATATTATTTATAATTAAAAAAGTAGTTCCCATCACTTTTGCCAAACACGGGGTAAGAGTACAAGGCACAATTCAAATATATTAATATAAGAATAGAATAAAAAGCTAAAAGAAAATCTCATGTACAAAAGAAGAATTTCATTTTTATTACTTTTTTTTTATAGAATTTCCTTTTGAGAACATCATAATTGTGCAACATTTTTCTAATGTACTTTGCATCCTTTTTTATTTTTCTAATATATTTTGTGTAATTTTCACATTCAAACATAAATATATTTTTTTTACTTAAAGATGAAGGGTTTAAATTTCCATCCAAAGCTAAAATAAATAAAAAAGAAGAAGTGATATTTAATTTTTTTTCAAGTTGCAATGCTCGCGACAAATTCAATTAATCAAAACTCCATTACCAACCTAAGAGAACTTCTTTAAATCAATGGACTATTATTTTTGTTGTGTATTAGACCAACAAATCCACGTCGTTCAAACCTAAAACATCTTAAACAAACGGAAAACCAAATAAAAAAAAATCTTAGAGAATTAATTAAAAATAATAATTTTGCATATAATTGAAATTTTTTTTGGGAAGAAGAAAGTGTGGTGGTAGCTCCATTTAGACGGTCGTTATATTGCATAAGCAGCTTTTGCACGTGTTTCACCAACTCGTGGCTTGCACGTGTCAAAAAATAGCATAACTAACCCACAAATCACAAAACCGCACAAAGCACCACCAACCTACCAATCACAAAATAGTACACGAATTCGAACAATTTACCCCAAAACTTTTCACTATTCTATTAACAACCCCAAGTTGAAAAATTGATATCAAAATCACCAAAAAAAAAATAAACGTTACCCAAAAAAAAATAAATGTTACTACACGGCTTTCGTTTTCGTTTCACATAAATGTAATCTCCTCTCCTCTCCTCTGTCCTGGTTGAAGCTTCTTTCTTTCTCTCTCTGTCCTGGTTGAAGCTTCACGTTTAGTCTCTTTCTCGATTCTTACAAAATACTTTCTCTCTTCTCATCAGTTTCCTTTTTTTTCTTCCTGGGTAATTTCCGTGTTTTCTCTGATCCGATCAGTTGAAAGCGGTATTCGATTCAGTCCGTGACTCGAAAATCGGAAGAAACCAATTGGGTTTTGTTTTTCTTTTTTTTACTGGCGTGTTTTGTCACTGAGAAACCGCAAGAAAAACACAAGATTCTGTTACTTTCCTTGTCCTGTCATAAATCTTGCATACATCGCCTTGAACTAATAAAATCTCATTCGGACAAATACCCAGTAAAAAAAAATAAAAATAAAAATAAAAAAAAATAAACAGAGGCTTTTAGGATTTCTTGTTATCGTAAATTTCCTCCGTTTTCTCAGTAGCCAAACGGACTTTTTTTATTTAATTTATTTCAGGCGTTGAAAATGTTGGGGACAGGGTTACGGTTTGGGACAGTTCGGGGCGAGGGCAGGTTTTACATTCCTGTAAAAGCAAGAAAGAATCAGAACAATCAGCAAAAGCAAGGTCGGATACCAAAGAGCGATAACAAGAATAATGAAAGCCCAGATTCAGCAACGAAGAGCTGTAAATCCATGGCGTCTGACGACAGAAATTCCAATTCCAAAGAGCCTTCTCAGCCCTCCATAACGCCTTCTAGTAATCTCGAGAGGTTCTTGGAATCCACCACGCCTTTAGTTCCGGCTCAGTATTTCTCTAAGGTTCATTTTGATCTTATTTTTGTTATTGCTACTATTATTATTATTATTATTATTTCTTTTTGACAAACTGTCAAAAGTGAACTTTGGGTGGTGGTGTTTTTCATCTCTAGAAATGGAGAATACAATAATGCATGAAGTTCACACATACCACAAAACTATTTTTTGTCTCATTGTGTTTCCAATTTTCAATTTGTAAGACATCAGGATTTTGGGTTTGTTTTTTCTTGGTTTTTGCAATTTGTAGCATTACGTTTATTTCAAGTAACAGGGTTCTGGGTCAAAATGAGATGCCACTATGATTGCTCATAAATTGAGATTGGTCATTTATTAAATTAACCTCAATAATATTTTGTTTGAATCAAGCACAAATTAGACCTTATAGCTATAATTTTTTGTTGCGGGTGCTTGCTATGTGTTTGGCTGCTCATAAAATAGTGGAGAAAAATTCTCAATATGGGGATTCCATTGTATAGTTACTCAAAGGACAATAGCCTATGTTTATGAAACAAAATACTACTATGATTTTAACAAAATTACATATGCATTTTGTTTCTTTTGTTTGGTCATATATCTTTATTGGTTTGTATGATACATTTTAACTTTTACTTTCTGGTTTTGTTTAGACGACAATGAGGAGCTGGAGGACCTGTGATAATGAGTTTCATCATTACTTCCCATTGAATGATCTTTGGGAATCCTTTAAGGAATGGAGTGCGTATGGAGCAGGGGTGCCTTTGGTCCTTGATGGAATTGATTCTGTTATTCAGTAATATGTTCCTTATTTATCTGGTATTCAACTGTATGGGGAATCTTCTGGCAGGTCAAATACAAAGTCAAGGTATTACTAGGATTGTTATTCTTATTTCTTTTCCATTTATGTTAAGGCAAGAATGTTGATAACTTTGCGTGAAATTTTCTGAAAATAATGACTAATTGTCTTTTTGAAGTGAGATGAATACTGAAACTTTATGGTATATTCATTTTACTAGCCTTGCTTATCTTTGTGCAACTGTTCTCTCTCTCTTTTTCTCTCTCTTTTTATTTTATTTTTTATTTTTTTAAGAATTCTGTTCCATGATTAGTATCTTTGTTCCTAAGGAGCAAAATCATCTGCCATGTCATGTTTTGATGAAATTATTAGCCCACCGCCCTTTTTTCGGTATTGTTACTCTTGAAGATGTCCACATGCTTTGTTTTCAACTTTATGGTTGTATTTGACTTTTAAAAATCCTTTTTATTCTTCTTGGAAAGAGTGATTTACTTTTAGACAGAATTTATTGGGCTGCTTTTGTTGCTCTTTCTTTTATAGTTTTTATATTCATCACAAGTCTACCATAAAGGAACTTGTATCTATGCTCCTTTGTTTAGAAATTTTTATGACATCTGCTTAATATGGAGTCTTTATCGATTAGTCTTGTTCTAAATGCTATCAGGCAAACTTGTGAGGATAGTGATGGTGACTGCTATAAAGATTCTAGTAGTGATGGAAGCAGTGATTACGAAATTGAGAAGGGAATGAAGTTTTCTGGGGAGCAGCGATATCTTCACCAACTAAGCAGTCAGGCCTCTTTTAGAATGGGCAGGTTATCTATGCACGATGAACACAGTGCATCAATAGAAGGTTTCTCAAGTGATGATGGGGAAGCTCATAATTCTCAAGGTTTACTCCTCTTTGAGTATCTCGAGTGTGATCCTCCTTATAGCCGCGAACCGCTGGCTGACAAGGCTAGTTGTTTTTCTTGATCAATTTATAATTATAACTTTCGGTCTGAGTACTTTGGATGTCTCATTTTTTGTCTGTTATGATGCCAGATATCAGATCTTGCTTCCCGATATCCTGGTTTGAAGACATTCAGAAGTTGTGATCTACTGCCAGCAAGTTGGTTGTCAGTGGCATGGTAAGGAGAATTTGATCTTTGGTATTATGTTGCTTTGCATAGCCATAGACCCAAAATTCATTTTCTCTGATAAAACTTTGTAGGTATCCTACATATCGGATACCCACGGGTCCAACATTAAAAGATTTGGATGCTTGCTTTTTGACATACCATTCACTTTCAACACCAATGACAGGTAGCCCATCTTTGATAAATTGCTATCGAGTATTTTCCTACCAGTATTTTTGGAACTAAAGGATGTCTTTTATTTTGGTGGAATTGTAGAAAAATGTATTTTTATTTAACTGTTTTATATCCTTAACTTAAATTTCGATTTCCCACATCATGAATTTGAACTGCTGTCCTATCCTATGCTGATGCTTTGATTATATGCTATAGTATGCTATGTGTGGAAATCTTCAGAAATTACGTCTGATTTCTAGGATATGTACAGCTGGAAATAGAGCTCTAATTAAGCATATATTATTTCCTTAAATAAGGAGATTTGGGTAGATTATTACCCAATCTCATAGTGATTAGTTTCCTAGTTTAGAGGATTTTGTCTTTCTGTAATTAGGCTGTATTACAGCCTAGGTTGCTGACCATCTATGTATATATACTCTTGTATTCATTCTCTTAAGATTAATACAGAAGAATTTTCCTTCAAAATCTTCACTATGCTTAGCTAAATCTTAGCTTATATTTTAGATTTTGTTACGAAATGAATATCAATGCTTTGTTTGGTATGTTAATGGTCTATAGGGCTAGTATAACATATGATATCCGGTTGGATAGTTGATTGTGTCTAGTGTTTGATACAAAACATGATTAAAAGATAGTATACTATATAAAAATCAAGTTCCTTGTGTTTCCACTATGTCTGCTTTCAATAGGTCATACAAGTTTTAGTCGCTTTTCTGTCATTACCGGCTTTCAATAGGTCATCCATCATCAAATTCGTAGCTAAAAAGGGTAGTAGGGTGGGATCAGTATGATTCTTTTGTTTAGCGTCCAAACTTCAAACAAATTAGGGCGGAGGGGGCAAATGAAGAGAAGACTCGATAATTGATATTCATCTTTCCCTATTCTCTATGTGAAAAAATTGACTTCACAAATGGATATCTCAATTCTCTTGACCTTGAGGATCAAGTTTGAACTCTTTATTTGTCGTTTTAAGGCTTCTCTCATAGAAGTTCTCAGTCCAAAAGGAGTTATCAAACTCTTTTTGCCTTCAAAGATATGGAGTTGAATTAGTTTATCATTATTTTTCATTGACTAAAATTTGGTGTAGTTAGCTTCCTCATTGCTTACTTCCCTCTTTTAGTCAGTGAGTGTGTGTATGGGCGCCTCCCTTCTTTTTAATTCAATCCAATTAATGTTTAATTTTCAAGCTGGTCAAGCTGATAAAATCAATCAGTGTATGGTCAATCCTTGAGTGTAATGTGGCCAAAAAGTTCGTTTTTTTTTGTTATGTACCATTATGTCGGTATGGTTATCTTCACGTCGTTATTTAAAAAGAGAGATAAGAGAAAAGGAAAAGAAGAATAAATAGAACAGTGAACTTTCTTGTTAACAGGCTATGAATATTCTCTTTCTTTGAAGGACGACTATCTTATTTTTTCATTATCTTTCAGCATTCTTGTTGTGACCATTTGCTTCACATAATGACTCCATATGCAAAGTAGCATTTGACGTACTATTTCACATGTATGGTATTAAAAATTATGAATTTAAATATGTAAATCTATGCTACTGTGCAAATGGTTTGATGTGTTAATCAAGGCACTATTTAGTTGGTTATGCTATAAGTTCATCTTGACTCTTTTCAAATTATAACCGAGTATATTGTTCTTTGCAGGTAGTGGAAATACCCAGGCTCCTGTAGTGGTTTTCCCCAAGGATATAGATGGCATTCCAAAATTCTCTTTAACTGTTTTTGGAATGGCCTCTTATAAATTCAATGGATCCATGTGGGTACAAAACGGGATTACTGAATGCCATCTGGCTATTTCGCTGATGCAAGCTGCAGACAACTGGCTTAGACGGCTTCAGGTTACCCATCCAGACTTCCAGTTCTTTGCTTCCCATAGCATGTACTGCAGGTGAAGCTGGATGATGTCTTGCGGCTGCAATTCTCTCTATTTTCCACTCCTTGATTCATAAGACCGAAGAGATTAACATGCTTGGTGTCCAACCACCACTCTGGATAGTGAGAAAAATTCCAGTGGCTGTGCTTCCTTGGATGCTTTTTGAGGGGGTTTTTTCTGTGAAATGCAAAAGAATGTGGAAGAAAATGGACCCAAAAAAAAACGAAGAGAAGATATACAGAGAGTGAAACAGTTAAAGCCATGGGAAACACAGAATAATACCAAAGAGAACTTGAAGAAAATACATGGAGATGTACGGGAGTTGAAGAAATCGTAAATATGGAGCACAGGGGACAAGGAAGCATGTGGTTGTTTTGCATGTTGGAACTGTGTACTTTTAATGAATATGAATGATATGCTGACGGCAATGTACAAGTTATTTTTAAGGGGATTTTTATTTGGTTGATGTATAACAGTATCCTCCTGGGGATCCCTTTGATAGATTAACATGTGCCTTTTGCTTTCGGTGATAGAGAGGGGAGATTAAAAGAATAGAATGAATGTTTTAAACTTTGAGGGTTGTTATAATGTTCTCAAGTACTTCAGATCATGGCCATATCAAGCGACGGGAATTGCATCATTTCCTTGTGCTATGCATCATTTACAGGAAGGTGAAATGTGTGCCATGGGTCTTAAATGTGGAGCCTTTGTTTAAGGCTCGTCTAGTACACTTACTCTGAAAGAAGCAAGAACAACTAATTTTCCGTTTCCTTTTTTTTTTTTCCCTTTGCGATAGAAAAATCTGTGATAGGACAGGTGATCCTTGTATGATCATGGTGTCAGTAGAGTATGTACTTGGTTTTAAAGTGGTGGCATATAGTTGTGCTGGGTTAAAATATGGTATTGGCTTCCTGGTGCCACTATTTATTGTGGGACTGTAGACTTTGCTTTGTGGTGGTTGTAGGTCATGTGGGAACGGCTGAGATGGTGACAACGACAAGAATTCGTGTCACGCCCCGAAGTACTTGAGGTGACGTGACAGATTATTTAAATTAATTAAAAGATAAATTTAATTAAAATCAAGAGTTTAGAGATTAAATTAAATATAAAATATGAAAGTTTCAAGAAAATCATTGCATGAAAAATAAATAATAAACGTAGCGAGTATGGATCCCACTTACCCACAACTTGTGCAAACACATAGCACTGACAATATAATAATACAACACAGTCTAAGTATAAATAGAGTTAAAACATTACATGCCTTGATCAAATAATACAAATAATCTACTAGTCCTTCTACTGCTCTTGAGTTTTGTCCGTTGAGTCCTCTCTAAACCTAAATGGGAATCTACCTAGAGGGGGAAATTTAAAAACAAACAAAATGTAAACGAAAGGCTCAATAAGATTATATTTTATTAAATCATTTATATTAAAGAAAGACCTCACTATTCAGGGAATTATTCAAAAGAAACCTTGAATAAATAAATTTAACAAAACGGTTCTTACCCAAAACAGTTTATTCGGTCAACCAGAAATATATTATTTTTTTTCTAGGCAAACCATATGAATATCACCACCGTAGTGGCCTAGCTATGTTTCAGGACATGCCCCCAAGGTCGATCGCTACACGACCCGATCTCTGATATGGCATCATGCCCTTATATTTATTTCTAACATTATTCAAAAATCCAATTACCAGATGTTTTCATTATCATTCATTATGAAGTTCATCTCAGTTCATGATTTACAAAAATACAACCAATAAATTCTATTTTCAATCAACCATTGAAAACATTTTTATAGAAACCCTTTTCAAACCCAAATCATTTTGAAACTGGGTTACCAAAGAAAGGGTAGAAGTCCTACCTTGATACTAATACCGGTGCCCCACACCGTAATATCGGTCCGCTATACGTTAGCTCCGCGGAACCACGAACGATCCTAAATACACACTAAGTCGATCAATATCTAGTTTGAGACATTCTATGTTACTAAACCATTTCATGATATCCTAGTGTGCCATTTGTATCTTTAAAATAATTCTACAAGGTTGAAATTTCAATCGGGGTTCAAAACAGTGAAAACATGTGAAAAATCACAAAATTTTCCTATGCCTTGCCAGCCGAACTGTGCAGTTTGGCATGCTAGAAATCAAGTCCGGTCGGTCGGACATTTTCCAGGTTCGGCCTGCCGAACCAATGAGTCCGGCCTGCCGATCCTTTGAATCCGGCCTACCGAACACGTAGTTCGGCCTGCCGAACTAGAGAAACCCAGAAATCCCAGCCACAGGTTTTGGTTCTCCCAAAATCCAAATCTTGATTTTAACCTGTTTTTCTCAAATCTCATGCATGGAAAACATTCATAGATGATAGAAAAACATAATAGAACACTTTTGAACTCATTTAAACAAGATTTAAACACAAAAATCCCAACAATCTGAAAATGGGAGAAAATGAGGAAAAATGAAAAATCTTGAATCGAATCTGTTTCTCTTCAATCCAAGCTTAGATTCTAGGTGTTCTAAGTTCCTTTAACTCAAATCAAGGGTTTTCTAAGCTCAAACAAACTTAGATTTCAAAAATGCACGAAATTTAAAAATTTAGAAAAGTTTAGAAATTTCAAAACTAACCTCGAATCGAAGCTTCAATCCACGTTCTTAGTTGTCAAATCACGTCCCCGAGCTTCCTTCTTGCTAACCCGAAGCGTGGATTCGAATTTTGATTCAAAAATTTGAGAGAGAAATGAGAGAGAATGAGAGAAATCGAGAAAGGCAGTGAGAGAGGGATCACACGGGAGAGAGAGAGAGAGAATAGAGAGAATGAGAGGAAGAGAGTGAGAGAGAGAATAAATAGAGAAAAATGGTGGGCGGTTTTACTATACGAAAACCATGTGCCGCCCACGGTTTTGTAAAACGGAATATTTTTAACATTTTACAAACTGTTGTGTTTCAAAAACTCGAAATAACATTTTGAAATAATAAGGAATCATTAGAATTCATTAAATTAACAAAACAACATAAAATTCAAAATCTAACCAAATGATCAAATTAACGTTGAAACATTAATTATGACACACTAATTCATCATTTTACATTACAATAACATTAAATTAATTTCGGGGCATTACAACTCTCCACCCTAAAAGAAATTTCACCCTCGAAATTAACAACTTAAATTAGAAATAAAACAAATGTGGATACAACTCCCGCATACTCGACTCTAGTTCCCAAGTGGCTTCATCAACCCCGTGAAGCTGCCACACGACCTTTACCAACGGTATCTCACGACGACGCAAACTGATCACTTTCCAATCGATGATCTAAATCGGCACCTCCTCGTACGTTGTATCTTCCCGAACCTGCACATTGCGAAATAAAACTATCTTACCCTGCTCAAGCGGACACTTCCTAAGCATCGTCACATGAAACACATATTGAACATGAGAAAGTTCGGGCGGAAGGTCGAGCCAATAAGCAACCACACCAACGCGCTGAGTGATCTCGAACGGTCCAATATACCTCGGTGCAAGCTTTCCACTCACTCCGAACTGCATAGTTCCTTTACGATGCGATACCTTCAAGAGAACAAAATCTCCTACAGTGAACTCTAAGGGTCTACATCTTCTATCCACATAACTTTTCTGTCGACTCTGAGCTGCCCTCAATCGATCTCGAATCACAGCGACTTTCTCATTGCTATCACGGATCTCATCCGGCCCAAGAATAATCATGTCTTTCGGCTCTGCCCAACACACCAGTGATCGACACGGTCGCCCATGCAATGCCTCAAATGGTGCCATACCAATATTCGCCTGATAGCTATTGTTGTACGCAAACTCTGCCAGATGCCAATATTTCTTCCAATTCCTGCCGAAGTCTATCGCATAGGCATGCAACATATCCTCGAGAATCTAAATAACCCGCTCAGACTACCCATCAGTCTGAGGATGAAACACCGTACTGAAGTTCAAATCTGTACCTAAAGCCTCCTGAAAACTCCTCCAGTACTTAGCATTAAACCTAGTGTCTCGATCAAAAGTGATGGATAAAGGAACTCCATGCAATCTCACTATGTTCTACAGATACAAATCCCTGAGAATCCTCCTCGAACATGCCGACTTGAATGGAATGAAATGCGCCGATTTCGTCAACCTGTCGGCCACGACCCAAACTGCATCATGCCGCTGCTCCGTCCTCGGCAAACCTGTAAGAAAATCCATCGTCACATGCTCCTATTTCCACCCTGGAATAGGAAGCGACTGAAGCTAACTTGCAGGCTTCTGACACTTGGCTTTCACCTGAAGACACATCGTACATTTGGCCACGTACTCTCGAACATCTTTCTTCATGCCTCTCCACCAATATTGCCTCTTTAAATTATGATACATCTCTGTGCTCCCCGGATGAAGGATGCATTGAGACCTATAGGCTTCGTCCAAAATGGCTTTTGTCACCTCTGCGATTGCTGGAACTGCGAGACGCTCCCGAAAATACAATGATCCATCTGTATGAACTCTTCATTCTTCAAACCGCTCTCCGTTCTGAATCCGCGTCCAAATCCCCTGCAAATGCTAATCTTGCCACTGATTCTGCTTCACCATATGAACAAGAGCTGGGGTCGCCTCCACATGATATACTGAAACTCGATCATAGTCTTCATGATACTGTAGCCCATACTCGCTCACTGTCGCATCCCTGCTCCAGTCGTCAAGAGCCAAACAAGCAAGAATCCTTGAAGAATTCCTACTAAGCGCGTCTGCGACCACATTAGCTTTCCCGGGATGATACTGCAACGTAAAATCATAATCCTCCATATACTCTATCCATCTACGCTGCCTCAAATTAAGATCCCTCTGAGTGAACAGATACCTCAAACTCTTATGATCGGAGAAGACTTGAAATGACGCTCCATACAAATAGCACCTCCAAATCTTCAGCGCGTGAATCATTGTCGCGAGCTCCAAGTCATGAGTAGGATAATTTCGCTCGTGAGGTCGTAGCTGTCTCGATCCGTACGCAACCACGTGTCCATGCTGCATCAACACGCATCCAAGTTCGTGTCCTAAAGCATCTACGTAAACCTCATACGGCTCGTCACTGCTAGGAATAACCAACACTGAGGCTGAAGTCAACCGGTTCTTTAATTCCTAAAAAGCAAGCTCGCATTCTTCATCCCACTCAAACCTGATATTTTTCTTGATCAATCTCGTCAATGGAGCTCCAATCTTTGAAAAATCCTTTACAAATTTCCTGTAATAACCAGTAAGACCTAAGAAGCTACGAATCTCCGCTACATTATTTGGTCGTTCCCATTCCACTATGGCTTCAATCTTGGACGAATCTACAGAGATACCATGCTCAGAGATGACATGACCCAGAAATTTGACCTCAGTCAACCAAAACTTGCACTTTTCCCTCTTGGCATACAACTGGTGCTCCCGCAGAGTCTGAAGCACGATCTGGAGATTCTGCTCATGCTCCTCCCAAGTCTTAGAATACACTAGAATGTCATCGATGAACACGATCACAAACTGATCCAGATACAGCCTAAATATCATGTTCATCAAATCCATGAAAGCTGCTGGAGCATTCGTCAACCCAAACGACATAACTAGAAACTCAAAATGTCCATACCGAGTCCTAAAAGCTGTCTTGGGAATATCATCTTCCTTAATCCTGAGTTGATGGTACCCTGAATGCAAATCAATCTTTGAGAAGTACCGCGAACCTCCTAACTGATCAAACAACTCATCGATCCTAGGCAAGGGATACTTATTCTTCACTGTAACACGATTCAGTTACTGATAATCTACCCACAACCTGAGAGTCCCATCATGTTTTCTAGCAAACAAAACCGATGCTCCCCACAAAGATATGCTATTCCAAATATACCATTTATCAGCAAGCTCCTGAAGTTGCTTCCTCAATTCTTTCATTTCTGTCGGTGCCATCCAATAAGGTGCTATAGAAATCGGTGCCGTCTCCAAAAACAACTCAATGCCAAACTCGATTTCCCGATGCGGTGGTAATCCTGGCAACTCATCGGGGAAGACATCATCGAACTCATCAACCATCGGAATCGCTACACTTCCTCTCAAGGCATAGGGCTTGCACTCTAGATTCACAAGAAAAGTACAACAAACTAGATTTCTTCGCCCTCCTAGGCACGACTTTATGAGACGCTCACTCATTAACCAATCACCACCACCCTGGTAAGTGATCATCGTCCCCCTATCAGATACTAGGGTTACTTTTCTAAGTTGGCAGTCCACAACTGCATTATACTTGGACAACTAGTCCATCCCTAGAATTACATCATATGAGCTCATGGGGAGTATAATCAAATCACTTTTCAAAATCTCATCCCCAATCTTTATTTTACAAGATTTACATACACAATTCACACACACCCACCCCAAGAGAGAAACTATGACTAGGGGTTCATTAAACTCTTCTATATCTAATTCCAAGGCATGTACAAAAAAACTCAAAATGAGAGAATGAGAGGCACCTGTATCAAATAAAACGTGAGCTAAAGATTGAGAAACTAAGATCGTACCATCGACAACCGCATTACTAGTCTGAGAATCTGAACCACCCGATGCCATTGCATGAACCTGCACTAGGGCCCTCCCTTTTCCTCTACCAACATTGCTAGGTCCTGGATTATTCTGCCGATACTACTGGGACGGAGATGACTGCACACTAGCTGCACTCGGTGCTCGATACTGAGGGACGCTACGCTGGAAATGCTGTGGCTGCTACCCTCATGCCAGACATGAAAACTGCTGAGGAGAGAATTGAGGATACTGCAACTGCGGATACTGTTGAGGTGGAGGTAGCGTCTGAGGCTGAGACTGACGACTGGCATCTTCTCCGGTCTGAGATCCAAGACGGGCACTCTTGATCGGGCAATTCCTCTTGATGTGTCCTGGCTGCTGATAGAAATGACAATGGAAGCTGTAGGGATTGCTCTGCCTGCTACCAGACGAACTGCTGCTACCACTGTTTGCGCCACCCTGCTTGTTCTTCCCCAGAGTTGGACGACTACTAGTGCTCTTCCTACCGCTCCTCTACGATCCTCCTAAAGCCTTTGCTCGATCCTCACAATACTGCACATAATCATTCTCCACTGATATTGCTGACGACACAAGCTCTCTAAAACTCCTAAGTCGTAGAGCAACCACCTGTCGCCGAATAAGAGCCTTGAGCCCTTCTTGAAACTTAATGCACCTCTTGCGCTCCGATGCCACTACTGATGGAGCAAACCTGGCCAACTCATTAAATCTTGCCTCCTATTCCTGAACTGACAAATCACCCTACTGCAACCTGTAGAACTCAGCTACCTTCTGATTTCTATAACCCTGCGAAAAATACCGGTCATAGAACAGCTCCTCGAATCTATCCCAACTGATATCGCCATTGCGTTCCAAACGTTAAGCTTGTTTCCACCAAGTATTAGCACTACCCTTGAGCTTATATGCAGCAAATTTCACACGATACTCATCAGGCACACCAAGGGTATCCAAATGCTTCACGATCGAGTCTAGCCAATATTCTGCCAACTGCGGATCCCCATTACCATCAAAAGTCAGAATAGACACAAGTTGGAATTCCTTAAAATACGTATGCCCACGACTAACATCAGAATCCTCCGGTCTGGCCCTGGCTGCCATCTGCCGGAATGCCGCAAACATCGATCTTATCATACCCTCATCATTTTTGAACTCGGCGTCAGCTGTCGAACGACGTCTAGGTGCTATTCTCTCACTTTTAAAAACAAAATTTAGACTGTCAGAGGTATTTCATTGTCATACCTATGTGTGCACAATTCCCAAGGCTCATAACCTTGAGCTCTGATACCATTCTGTCATGCCCCGGAGTATAGAAGGTGACATAGCAGATTATTTAAATTAATTAAAAGAGAAATTTAATTAAAATCAAGAGTTTAGGGGTTAAATTAAATATAAAATTTGAAAGTTTCAAGAAAACCATTGCATGAAAAATAAATAATAAACGTAGCGAGTATGGATCCCACTAACCCACAACTTGTGCACACACATAGTACTGATAATATAATAATACAACCACAGTCCAAGTACAAATAGAGTTAAAACATTACATGCCTTGATCAAATAATACAAATAATCTACTAGTCCTTCTATTGCTCCTGAGTTCTATCCGTTAAGTCCTCTCTGAACCTAAATGGGAATCCACCTAAAGGAGAAATTTAAAAACAAACAAAATATGAGCGAAAGACTCAGTAGGACTATATTTTATTAAATCATTTATTTTAAAGAAAGACCTCACTATTCAGGGAATTATTTAAAAGAAACCTTGAATAAATAAATTTAACAAAACTGTTCTTACCCAAAACAGTTTATTTGGTCAACCAGAAATACATTATTTTCTTTTCCTAGGCAAACCACATGAATATCACCACCGTAGTGGCCTAGCTGGGTTTCGGGACCTGCCCCAAGGTCGATCGCTACACGACCCGATCTCTGATATGGCATCATACCCTTATATTTATTTCTAACATTATTCAAAAATCCATTTACCAGATGTTTTCATTATCATTCATTATGAAGTTCATTATAAAGTTCATCTCAGTTCATGGTTTACAAAAATACAACCAATAAATTCCATTTTCAATCAACCGTTGAAAACATTTTTATAGAAACCCTTTTCAAAGCCAAATCATTTTGAAACTGGGTTACCAAAGAAAGGGTAGAAGTCCTACCTCGATACTCATGTCGGTGCCCTACACCGTAATCTTGGTCCGCTATACGTTAGCTCCGTGGAACCACGAACGATCCTAAATACACACTAAGTCGATCAATATCTAGTTTGAGACATTCTATGTTACTAAGCCATTCATGATGTCTTAGTATGTCATTTGTATCTTTAAAATCATTCTACAAGGTTGGAATTTTAATCGGGATTCAAAACAGTGAAAACAGATGAAAAATCACAAAATTTTTCTATGCCCTACCGGCCTGCAGGACGCCCTGCTTTGCCCGGCCGAACTGTGCAGTTTGGCCTGCCGAAAATCAAGTCCGGTCGGCCGGACATTTTCCAGGTTCGGCCTGCCGAACCGATGAGTCTGGCCTGCCGATCCTTTGAATCCGGCTTGCCGAACATGCAGTTCGGCCTACCGAACACGTAGTTCAGCCTGCCGAACTGGAGAAACCCAGAAATCCCAGCCACGGGTTTTGGTTCTCCCAAAATCCAAATCTTGATTCTAACCTGTTTTTCTCAAATTTTAGGCGTGGAAAACATTCATAGACGATAAAAAAACACAATAGAACACTTTTGAACTCATTTAAACAAGATTTAAACACAAAAATCCCAAAAATCCAAAAATGGGAGAAAATGAGGAAAAATGAAAAATCTTAAATCGAATCCGTTTTGCTTCAATCCAAGCTTAGATTCTAGGTGTTCTAAGTTCCTTTAACTCAAATCAAGGGTTTTCTAAGCTCAGACAAACTTAGATTTTAAAAAATGCACGAAATTTGAAAATTTAGAAAAAGTTTAGAAATTTCAAAACTAATTTCGAATCGAAGCTTCAATCCACGTTCTTGGTTGTCAAATCACGTCCCCGAGCTTCCTTCTTGCTAACCCGAAGCTTGGATTCGAATTTTGATTCAAAAATTTGAGAGAGAAATGAGAGAGAATGGGAGAAACCGAGAGAGAGAGTGAGAGACGGATCACACGGGAGAGAGAGAGAGAGAACAGAGAGAATGAGAGGAAGAGAGTGAGAGAGAGAATAAATAGAAAGAAATGGTGGACGGTTTTACTATGCGAAAACCATGTGCTGCCCACGGTTTTGTAAAACAGAATATTTTTAACATTTTACAAACTATTGTGTTTCAAAAACTCGAAATAACATTTTAAAATAATAAGGAATCATTATAATTCATTAAATTAACAAAACAACTTAAATTCAAAATCTAACCAAATGATCAAATTAACGTTGAAACATTAATTATGACACATTAATTCATCATTTTACATTACAATAATATTAAATTAATTTCGGGCGTTACAATTCGGAATGAAAAACCATAAATGTATGATCTAGCAGCTTGGTTTTATGGTCTTCGCATTGCCAAAACCATCGATATTATCATCACAGGCAGTTCGCCATTTGGAAAAAAAGAACACCGAGATGAGATCCCGGCAACGATTAGGTGCTTTATGACTTGGGAGAGGGATGGTGGATGAAGCTTTTAGACGGAGAGCACAGTGCTAGTTTAAGTGGTGGCTGATGTTGCCAACAATCAGAAACACCTTTTTTTTTCCGGCTTTGAAATTGTCTTTTCCTGCGTAGATGGACTAGTGTGTTCTGCTTCTTGGGCCCCTCTCAAAAGTTAGTGGTTTTCCCAATGTTCTTAATTATATTAGCTCCAGATCTTTTTTCTCGAATGAAATAACCTTAGAGGGCACCTTTTACTTATAGCAAAAGAGCTGGTGAGGAAAAAAGAAATTTTTTAATTATTTTTTTCAATTTGAAATCTGAAGGGGTAAGTAAAATCATGCAGTATCATCAATTACGTTCTCAGAGCCAAAATATGGAATAAACAAGAGCTTAGTTAATAAAAGATATCAAGGACAAAAGAAAAAAAAAAAAAAAGGTAGTTTTGCCGCATAATACAACTGTTTATACAAGCTAAAAGCATTTGTGTCCCTATTGTGTCTCGCTTCAATTTTCAAAATAAGTTTACGATGTTGTTAACTCTAAAAACACTTTTTTTTTCTTTTTTCTTTTTTTAAGGGGAAACATTCAAGGCTGTTGGCTTTTTAAATTTTTAATACCAACATTGTGAGCTTGTATAAATTTAAGGAACCATCTCAAGTTGCGATGAATAAGGAACCCAATAAATGCTTGATATCAATAATTTAAATGGCAGGCATGCTTAAACTTAGTAATATATCTTCTCTCAAGAAAAAAAGTAAACTGACTAATATATTTGTAGCCTAAAAATATTTGTCATCCGTTCCAAAATCTAGAAGAGATAAAAGGTGCATTATGCTGTTCCAAAAGAATTTTCATATAATAAAAGGTCAACACATATCTGATTGCTACAAGGGAAATTTCTTCACAAAGCAAAATATAATCTGAAGAGATGTTTACTTCATAATGAGGTATCATACAACGCCAAAAGCTAGGGCAATTTTTTTCAAGGAAAAGTAAAGATATTCGTTTGGAGGGATTTTGGAAAATAAAGAGAAACCTTGAGTTGTTTGATAAATGGGAGAAAAGAAAAAGAAGTTAGGAATTCATTGGACTTTTTTTCATTAGAAAAAATGGGTAGAAAATTTAAATTTTAGACTTTTGACATTGGAGGGCTGTGCAGATGTTATTTATTATTTTTTTTTTTTTGGGCTCAAGTGCGTAGATGTGAATTTATTGTCAAACGAAACATGAAACTATATACTCATTTTCAAGTCCTTTCTAACTTTAAAAAGATAAAATAAACAGAAATATATGACAATAAATGTTGTGGTTGATGCTCTATAAGTATAGACACTATACATGATGATGATTAATTAAAAAAAATGACGCTTATTTATTTTGGTTCTTTATGTGTATAATGAATACTTTAATAAATATCAAAAAAATCTCATGATTATTAACATGACTACAAATTTAGCATTTTTATGTGTTTGTGGATTAAATTTATAGATAATAATCTAAATAGTTTGTAATAATTAATTAAGTTTAGGTCTTTAATTAAATATTATAAATGCAGTCCAATGTTATTAAGAATGAGATAGTCATATTAGGGTTACTAATGGGAAGACATTAGATTGAAGGTACTCTATATAATGAGATTATATAGATCTGAACCAAATAAATTATGAATGTTTGATAATCTTCCGTTACAAACAGAATGTTCAAATTTATTACTATTATGAGCATATATATGACAATCTCAATCCTGAGTATTTATATTATGTTTTTTTTTTTTTTAACTTTCTCGGTAAAATTTGTCTAAAGACAAATCATAACTTTGTGTATTGAAAACATAAATGAATAAGTGGCTGTGAATAATATACGTATATGGAATCTAGTCATTCGTATTGGAAGTCAAAAAAATAATTCTCTTGATTGATGATTTATAACTTGAACTGTCAAGCGCTCATTTATAATAAGATTATAAATTAACTATTTATTAAAGAAACGTTAGAACTCAAAGATAAGATGTAATAAGAGAGGTAAATAAAAATTAAACCTATCTCTTATTATGCATTATTTATGGAGGATTGGCATATTTGTAATTAGTATATCAACAGACCACTCGTTATTTTTCTTTGAGTAATTGTTACCATAATGTCAAGAGTGTATTTTTAGGTTTTTAGTGAAACAACAATAGAACTAATAAATTTGTCACATTAATTAAAGAGTTTAATTAATTATTGAATTAATGAAAGCTTGAATTATAAGTTCATACGTCCCTAATGTCACCTCTATAAACACTGTATTAGATTAAGTACAAAAGCATAAAATAAATTATATTTAATTTAGAATTATTTAATTCTAAATTAATTATGTCATACTAGACATATTAATATAGAAGAGAAAAAGGTTCTTTGTGACACATAATATATTGTGACAAATGTTGTTACCTTTACCTCAGCAATAGTTATTTAACTAATCTTATTAATTTATTAATTAAATATGTTTTGAATTAGTTATTTAAATGTGGGCATATGGCATATGTGTGGTGGGACCACACTATGTTTGTGCCAACTTGTCATAATTCCATTGTTAAAAAAAGATTCCCTTCTTCTTGGGCACAGGAGAAAGGGCACATTATGCGACAAAAACTCGTTAAGTAAAAAGATGGGCCTCCGGCTATACTCTTGAAAATGACCCCGATAAAGTAAACAATGTGGAGGTGATTCCTCACAAAGAGGAAAACCTTAGCCTTATTTATAAAGTAGAAAATTTTCCACCTAAAATGAATTAAATAGAATCATATTAATAATCGATTTGAGGTCCTATAGCTAGACGACCGAGAATGAAAATGAAAAGAATGATGAAAGAATTGTGTGATACTATAGCTAGCTACGATCCCGTACAAGAGGATTCACTTAACTTAGCCCTTCCTAGGGCTAGAATTCTCTTTGCCAACAAGAACAAAAGAATTTAGTAGTTCACAACGAAAGCCATAGTAGAGAAAGGCAAGAAAGACTAATCCTTGAATTTTGCTTTCAAACTAGTCCCATCCTTGCTTTTCTAAGAAGTTACTATCCCCTTAAGTAAGCATAAGATAAGATTTGTATGAAAGAGATTTCGTTTCACCATTTGACTCTGTTGACTCTGAAGCTTGATTGCACATTGTCAGGTTTGAAGGAATTTCATTCACTAATTCTTTCTTACTCCCACTACTTCATCACCTACAACAACAGGGATAGATACATGTATCCGCTTACTTGATTGGCTCAAAAGAAGTGAACACTTTGTTGAGGAATGAAGCTTCGTGTTTGTTTTTCTTTAAGGCCCTAATTTGTTCTTGCTTGTTACTACTAATGGGGTCTCGGTTCATTTCCCTTCCTTTAGCTACTTAGATTTTTCACTTCACTAAGTTTTAAAAGTCTTAAGAGTGCAAACTAGCTACGGAGCTTAGATATAATTTCTGGATCAGAGATCCATGGATCACAGGATAGTATCTCCCTATGGCCTTTCGCCTCTAAAAGCGTCCTTCTTGGTTTTCATCATGTGCAATAATTTTGAAAGAAGAATTAAGAGTGATTGATCTCTCACTCACAGCACACATGATATATGTATGATGCTGACACCTAAGAGACTTTGTCTCTTCTCTTCAATAAATTGCCCAATGGCAAAAAATTGATTAATTAATTAATTTAAAATTACATTTAAATAAATGTGATTTATTAAATTCAATAATATATATAAAAATGTACATGGGCATGAAATTTGCTACATTTTTAAACATGGATGATGGAGTTTTTTTCAGAGAAATTATAATATGTCACTCTAAAATGATTGAGATCAAACGATTACATTAGAATGGTTGGAAAACACATTTTTAAATGTGTTTTATGTAAGCACGGAGCTCTACGATGCTCAAAATTGAGGCTGAGGTGTTGAAACATGCAATCAGCATACAAAGGGACTAAAGACCTAATGCCTCAGGCTGGGTGGTGGTGCCTAGATGTTGGGCTACCCAGGCGTCGACGCCGGGCACTCTCTTGAGTTGATGCAGAACGAAATAATGTAATTCTTGAGTTGTTTTGAATTGGTACTTTTGTAGGTTGTATGCTTTCATACAGACCTAGACAACTATTAACAATGAACATATTCATTATAATAGTTGTATTGATACATGATTAGATACCGTTACATGAAATATTACCTTTATGTAAAAGATTACATAAATTATATTGATTGTGTCCATTTAAGAAATGTCACCCTTGTCATTTATCAAATCTCCACAAAATTTACAGGTTTCTTTGATGTTCCAGAATACAAATTATTGTTAGAAATTGTGTTCAACTATTTGTTTATCTTGGGGGTGATTTTCCATTAAAACTTGTTAGAAGTGAGTGCAAATAAAACCTTTAAAGAAAGAGTCTACACATGCCTCAAACACTCATTTATTTTCCAAAAATTCAATCTTCATTCTCTTCTTTATACACTCAAATTTTCCAACAATTGTAAAGGTTTTATTTACTATCAATAGAGACTAACAAGAATATGGTATCTTTCCTCAATCCAAATGTTCAAGTCCATCATTTCGTTGGTATGAATTTCACTCGCTAGAAGAGGGAGATGTTCTTTCTTCTCACCATTCTCAAAATCAATTATGTGTTTGATTTGATGATTGAGGCACTTCCAGAACCAAAGGAGGATGATTCAGATGATGTGAAGATTACAAGTGGGAAGCATGAAGATGATGAAGTGGTGTATAGGTGTCACATTCTCAAAATGCTTCCAGGGCACTATGGTCTCTACAACTCGATGTAATCTTTGGTAGAGATTTGATAAACTCTCTAGTACAAAGCCAAGAAAGAGAAAGTTTGGACAAACTCTTTATCATGAAATATTTAGAATTTGTCATGATTGATATGAAGTCCATTCTTGATCAAATACATGTATTGCAAGTTATTGTTATTAAGCTTATGTACTAAATGTTCGAGATTCTAAATAGTTCATAGTAGGGGCTAGTATTGCTAAATTACCCTAGAAATGCAACGGTTATAGAAAGAAACTCCTTCATAGGAGAATTGACAACTTTGGAGGATTTGCAAAAGCACTTAAGGATCAAGGAGGAGAATAAGTCTCGTGACCCTAAGGACAAGAGATTGAATTCCTCTAAAGCTAATGCTACTGAAACCAGCAAGTTTCAAAAGAACTTCAAAGTCAATAATGATGAGAAGTTCATGTAGCACCCCAAAATTAATTAAGTGGTTTATAATAGATTAAATGATGGATTAGTCTGCCATGATGAATTTTTTAAACTTAATTTGATTATTTTGTGAAATTTCTAAATTAATGTTATTTTTTATTATTTTAATGATTTTTAATTACTCTTAATTATTTTTATTTGTTATTCTAAATTTTGAAACAAAACAATTTGTCAAATACCAATCACATCTTTTTCAAAACCATGGGTGGTACACAATTTCTTTTCGTTGGTTTTGCCTCCCCTTCCCTCTATTTATCTCTCCCTCTCTCTTTCTTTCTCTTGTTCTCACTCAGCTCTCTCTCTCTCGTATCTTTCTCTTTCCCTCTCACGGTCTCTCTTCATTTCCCTCTTTCTCTCAAATCTTTGATTCAAAATCAAGCCCAAGCTTCCATTTTCAGTAGCTTGGAGGCTCGAAAACGTGTTTGAGTGATCAAAACACGATTTAAAGCTTAAATCTAAGGTTAGTTTTCAAAATCTCAAACTATTTCAATTTTTAAATTTTCTTGCATTTTGAAATCCAAGCATCCTTAGGCTTAGAAAACCTTTAATCCAAGTTAGAGAAACTTAAAACATCTAGAATCTAAGCTTAGTTTGAAGAAAAATGGATTTGAATCAAGATTTTTCATTTTTCCTCTATTTTTATAGTTTTGGATTTTATTGGATTTTTCTATGTAAATCTTGTTTAAACTAGTTTAAAAGTGTTCTATTATGTTTTTCTACTTTCTATAAATGTTTTCTATACTTGAGAACTGAGAAAAACAGGTTGAAATGAGGAATTGAGCTCGGGGAGGCCGAGACTTGGGTTTTGAAAAATTCCAGAATTTCCTAGTTTGGCAAGGCCAAACTTGAAGTTCGACAGGCCAGATTCATACGTCCAGCAGGTCAAACTTGGAAAAGTTCGGCCGACTAAACCCGATTTATCGGCAGGCCGAACTACACATTTCGGCAGGCCTAACCAGGGAGACAGACAGGCCGACCAGGCATAGTAAAAATTTGTTATTTTTCACCCGTTTTCACTGTTTTGAACCCCGATAGATATTTTAAACTTTTGGTATGATTTTATAGACTTAAATGGCACACTAGGACACCATGAGATAACTTAGCAACATAGGATATCTTAAGCTAGATACTGATAGATCTAGTTCCTATTTAAGGTTGATAGTGGTTCTGTGGAGCTAACGTATAGCGGAGTAGACTGCGGTGCTGAGTCGTGACACTGGATATTGAGGTTGGACTTCTACCCCTTTCCTTGGTAGCCAAGTTTTTAAATAATTTTGGCCTCAAAAGAATTTTTATCAAAATGTTTTCAATGATTGATTGATAAAGGATTTTATCAGTTATTTTCATAAACAGTGGATTGAGGTGAATTTCATAATGAACCATATAATGAATGTAAATGGAAGCAGTTGGTAAAAATGAGATAAAAAAACTATAGAAATATATAGACGGGCATGATGCCATATCAGAGATTGGGTCGTGTAGCGTGTGACCTTGAGGGCAGGTCCTGAAACCCAGCTGAGCCACTTCGGTGGTGAATATTATGGTTTGCCCAAGAAAGAAAAAGGTACTTTCTGGATGAACTGATTTGAAAAGACTTGCTGATATGAGTTTAAATTATTTAACTTTGTTTTCTAATTGTTTCTTTAAAAGGTAAATTTTGTATTTAAATTATTTATCTGTTTTTAAAATATAGTCATACTGAGCCTTTCGCTCACGTATTATTGATTTTTAAATTTCCCTTAGTGGAATACAGCTTAGGATTAACGAAGGGTCTGCAGGCTAGACTTGTGAGCAGTAGAAGACCCTGAGTAGGTGATTATATAAATTAATCAAGGCATGTATAATTTTAACTTCTCTTTCCATTTTGGATTGTAGTTGTAATTTAAACATTGTCGATACAGTGTATGTGCATAAGTTGTAGGCTAGTGGGAGCCAACGCGTACTTTTTGTTTCTTTATTATTTATGTCACTTTATTTTATCTTATTTGTTTAATCATTATAAATGTTTGCTCAACAAGGGTTTTAAATCATCACATTTTTCATAATTAATTCGATTCTTTAACTTATGTTTTCATTAAATTTTTACTTCATTAACTTAATTAACCGCCATGTCACCTCCCATACTCTGGGGCGTGATAGAATGGTATCAGAGCTTAAGGTTATAAACCTTGGGAATTGTGCACACATAGGTACGACAATGAAAAACCAGTGACAGTCTAAATTTTGTTTTCAGAAGTAAGAGAACGGCACCTAGACATCGTTCGACAGCTAACGTTGATCTTGGGAGTGATGAGGGCATGATGAGGGCTATTTTGCTGTATTTTGACTGATGGCAGCAAGGGCAAGACCAGAGGATTCTGATGCTAGTTATAGGCATACATACTTTAAGGAATTTCGGTGTGCGTCTGTTCCAACCTTTGTTGGGAATAGGGACCCTCAAGTGGCCGAATATTGGTTAGATTCAATCGTAAAACACCTGGATACTCTTGGAGTGCCAGTAGAGTATCGTGTGGAGTTTGTAGCTTATAAGTTTGAAGGTGGTGCTAATACTTGGTGGAAGCAAGCCAAACGCTTAGAGAACAACAGGAATATTAGCTAGGATAGGTTCGAGGAGCTGTTCTATGACCGTTTCTTTCTGCAAGGATATCAACACCAGAAGGTAGCTGAGTTTTATAGATTGCAGCAAGGTGATATGCCAGTTCGAGAGTACAAGGCAAAGTTTAATGAGTTGGCTAGGTTTGCCATCTACAGTGGCATCGGAACGTGAGAAGTGTATCAAATTTCAAGAAGGACTTAAGGCTTCTATTTAACGATAGGTGGTTGCCTTACGATTAAGGAATTTTGGTGAGCTTGTGTCGTCAACTATATTTGTGGAAAGTAATTATATGCAATACTGTGAGGATCGGGTAAGGACGTCCGAAGGACCACAAAGAAGTGACAAGAGGAGCACCGGCAGCCGTCCAACTCAAGGAAAGAACAAACAGGGTAGCATGAACAATGGTAGTAGCAGTTCATCCAGCAGCGGGCACAATAATCCTTACAGCTTTCATTGCCACTATTGCCACTAGCTAGGACATATCAAGAGGAACTGCCCGATCAGGAGTGCTCATCTAGAACTCTAGACCAGAGAAGGTGCTAGTCATCAACCTCAACCTCAGCAATTCTCTCAGCTGCAATTCCATCAGTTCTCTGCCTAGCAACTGTCATACCCAGCACAAGGACACCGGCAACAGAACTTCTAGCGTAATGTCCCTTAGTATCGAGCGCCAAGTACCGCTAGCATGCAGTCACCCTCACCGCAGCAATATCAACTGACTAATTTAGGACCTAGCAATGTTAGAAGAGGAAAAGGGAAAGCTCCAATGCAGGTTCACACCATGACAATAGGAAGTTCAGATGCTTAAACTAGTAACGCGGTTTTCGATGGTATGATACTAGTTTCTCAGTCCTTAGCCCATGTCTTATTTGATACTGGTACCACTCATTCTCTCATTTCAAGCTCTTTTGTACATGCCTTGGGATTAGAATAGAAGAATTGATGAGCCTTTAGTTATAGCCTCACCCTTGGGGTGGGTATGTGTGGACTATATGTGAAAATCCTGTAAAATAAAGATTAAGGATGAGATTCTAAAATGTGATTTGATTGTAACCCCCATGAGTTGATATGATGTAATCCTTGGGATGGACTGGTTGTCTAGATATAATGTAGTTGTAGACTGGCAACTTAAGAGAGTGACTTTAGTGTCAGATAGGGGGACGACGATCACTTATCAGGATGGTAATGATCGAATAATGAGTGGGCATCTTATGAAGACATGTCTTAGGGGACGGAAGAACCTAACTTGCTATGCTAGCCTCATAAACCTCGAAGGAGAGCCTAGTGCATTGAGAAGAAATGTAGCAATTCTAGTTGTTGATGAGTTTGAAGATGCCTTTCCCGATGAGTTGCTAGGATTACCATCGCATCAGGAGATTGAGTTTGACATCAAGCTACTTCTGAGTACAACATCAATTTTTGTAGCAACTTATCGGATGGTGCCGGTAGAGATCAAAGAATTGAGAAAGCAACTTCAAGAGCTTGTTGACAAGGGATATATCCGAAATAGCACATCATTATGGGGAGCATCGGTTTTGTTCACTAAGAAGCATGATGGAACCCTCAGGTTATGCATAGATTATCAATAGCTAAATCGAGTCACTGTGAAGAACAAGTATTCTCTACCCTAGGATTGACGAATTGTTTGATTAGTTGGGAGGTTCACGGTATTTCTCAAAGATAGATTTGTGATCGAGATACCATCAGCTTAGGATTAAAAAGAGGACATCCCCAAAACAGGTTTCAAGACTTGGTATGAACACTTCGAGTTTTTGGTGATGCCGTTTGGATTGACAAATGCTCCAACAGCTTTCATAGATCTAATGAACAAGATATTTAGGCCTTATCTAGATTAGTTCATGATCGTATTCATCAATGATATTTTGGTTTACTCTAAGACTTAGGAAGAGCATATGCAGCACCTCAGAATTGCACTTCAAACTTTACGGGAGCACTAGTTGTACACCAAGAAAGAAAAGTGTGAGTTTTGGTATACAAAAATCAAGTTTCTAGGATATGTTATTTTTGAGCAAGGTATTTTAGTGGATCCATCCAAGTTAGAAGCCAGAGTGGAGTGGGAACGACAGAGGAATGTAGCAGAAATCCATAGTTTCTTGAGACTCGCAGGATACTATAGGAAATTTGTAAAGGACTTCTTGAAGATAGCAATGCCACTGACAAGACTGATTAGGAAGAATGTCAGATTCGAGTGGGATGAAGAATGTGAATTTGCCTTCAAAGAGTTGAAGAATCGGTTGACTATAGCTCCGGTGTTGATTATCCCGAATAGCAAAGAGCCATACGAAGTTTACATAGATACTTTAGGACGTGGACTTGGATGCATATTGATGCAACATGGACGTGTGGTGGCGTATGGATCGAGACAGTTACGACCTCACGAATGAAACTATCCTACTCACGACTTGGAGCTCGCAGCAGTGATTCATGCACTGAAGATCTAGAGATGTTATTTGTATGAGGTGACATTTTATGTTTTCTTCGATCACAAGAGTTTGAAGTATCTGTTCACCCAGAGGGATCTAAACTTGAGGCAGCGAAGGTGGATGGAATACATAGAAGACTATGATTTTGTGTTGTAGTACCATCCCAGGAAAGCTAATGTGGTCGCAGATGTGCTCAGCTAGAAGTATTTAGGGATTCTCACTTATTTGGCTGTTAAGGATTAGAAGAGGGATGCGACAATGAGTGAGTATGGGCTATAGTACTACAAAGATTACAAACGAGTTTTGGTGTACCATATGGAGATGACCCCAACTCTTGCTCACATGGTGAAGTAGAATCAGTGGCGAGACTAGCACCTATGGGGAATCTGGACGCGAATTCAGAACAGAGAGCAATTTGACGAATGAAAGATACATGTCGATGGATCGCTGTACTTCAGGGAGTGCTTAGCGGTTCCAACAATCTTAGAAGTCACGAAGGCTGTAATGGATGAAGCCCACACGTCTCACTTCGTTTTCATCCAGGAAGCATGAAGATGTATTGTGATCTGAAGAGGCAATATTGGGGGAGAGGTATGAAGAAGGATGTCTGAGAATATGTGACCAAGTGTGTGACTTGTCTTTAGGTGAAAGCCGAGCACCAGAAGCCAGCAGGTCAGCTTCAGTCGCTTCCTATTCCAGGGTGGAAATAGGAGCACATCACAATGGATTTTCTTATCGGATTGCCAAGGACAAAGCAAAAGCATGATGCAATTTGGGTCGTGGTTGACAGGTTAACGAAATCGGCTCATTTCATTCCCTTTAGGTCGACATGCTTGAGGAGAGTTCTTGGAAAATTGTACTTGCAAAACATAGTAAGATTGCACAGAATTCCTTTATCCATCACATCGATAAAGACACCAGATTCAACACCAAGTATTGGAGGAGTTTTCAGGAAGCCTTGGATACAGATTTAAACTTCAGCATGGCATTTCAACCCCAGACCAATGGGCAATCAGAGCGGGTCATTCAGATGCTCGAAGACATGTTACATGTGTGTGTGTTAGACTTTGGCAGGAATTGGAAGAAGTACTTACATCTGGCAGAGTTTGCATACAACAACGGCTACCAAGCGAGCACTAGTATTGTCACGCCCCGGAGTACGGGAGGTGACGTGGCAGAATATTTAGGTTAATTAAAGGAAAGTTTAATTGAAATTAAGGGTTTAAAAAATCCAATTAAGCAAGAAATAAAGAAGAATTTCCACCACATTTTATAAAGAATTTAAAATCATTAAACAAATAACAATAATTGAATAAAAACCGCGAATATGGGTTCCACAACCCACAACTTGTGCACACACATGAATCTGACAATATCACAAATACCATTACAGTCCAAGTACAAATAAAGTTAAGTCTTACATGCCTTGATTAACAAATACAGAATGTAAACAAATTCTCCTATTGCTCCTGAGTTCGGTCCGAAGAATCTTCTCCAAACCTAAATGGGAAACCACCTAGAGGGGGGGGAATTTAAAGCAGATAAAACGTGAGCGAAAGGCTCAGTAGGACTAAGTTTTATAAAATAATTTAATGCAAAGAAACATAACATTATCAGGAGTTATACAGAAAGGGAACTTGAATAAATAAATAAATAAATTGAGTAGAACCGTTCTGACACAGAACAGTCTACTCGTCAAATCAAAACACCAATTTACTTTTACCTAGGCAAACCATGATATCACCACCGTAGTGGCCCAGCTGGGTTTCGGGACCTGCCCCCAAGGTCGATCACGACCCGATCTCTGATATGGCATCATGCCCATGTGTTTATTATCATTATCATTCAAAACCCAATTACCGAGTGTTGTCAATTACATTCATTATGAAATTCATTTCATGTCACGGTATATAAAAATATAACCGATAAAACCATTTTCAAACAACCGTTGAAAACATTTTGATAGAAATCCTTTTCAAAGCCAAATCATTTCAAAACTAGGCTACCAAAGAAATAGGATAGAAGTCCTACCTCAGTACTCGTGCCGGTACCCCACACCGTAATCCCGATCCGCTATACGTTAGCTCCACGGAACCACGAACAATCCTAGATACAAACTAAGTCAATCAATATCTAGTTCGAGACATTCTATGATACTAAATCATTTCATGATGTCCTAGTGTGCCATTTGTATCATTAAAATCATCCTATAAGGTTGGGATTTAAATTAGGGTTCAAAACAATGAAATCGGGTAAAAATCACAAAATTTTCCATGCCTCGGTCGGCCTGCCGGACGCCCTGCTTCGGCCTGCCGAACTGTACAGTTCGGCCTGCCGGAAGCAAAGTTCGGCCTGCCGAACATGTCCCCAGATTCGGCCTGCCGATCGGAAGAACACCGGCCTGCCGATCATCACTTCGGCCTGCCGAACATGAACTTCGGCCTGCCGAACTGGGAAAATCCAGAAATCCCAGCCACGGGTTTCTCGATCCCCAAAATCCAAATCTGAATTCCAACCTGTTTTTCTCAATTCCTAGGCATGAAAAATAACTATAGTTGATAGAAAAACATTCTAAAACATGTTTGGGATCATTTAAACAACATTTAAACTCGAAATCCTCAAAAATCCGAAAATGAGAAAAAGAGGAGAAAAATGAAAATCTTGAATCCAATCCGTTTTTCTTCAATCTAGGTTTAGATTCTAGTTGTTCTAAGCTCATTTAACACAAATCCACGGTTTTCTAAGCTTAAACAAACTTAGATTTCAAAAACACACAAAATTAAAAATTTTGTAAAAAGTTTAGAAATTTCGAATCTAACCTCGAATCGAAGCTTCAATCCGCGTTCTCGGTCGCCGAATCACGTCCCCGAGCTTCCTCCTCGCTAACCCGAAGCTTGGATTCGAATGTGGTTTTCAAAAATTTGAGAGAGATTGAGAGAGAGTGAGCTGCCGAGAGAGAGAGGGAAGAGAGAGAGAGATGGGCGTGGAAGTGAGGAGAGAGAGAGAGGAAAGGAAAATAAATAGAGAAAATCGGTGGGCGGTTTTACTGTGCGAAAACCATGTGCCGCCCACGGTTTTGTAAAACAGAGTATTTTTAACATTTTACAAATTGTTGTGTTTTAAAACTCAAAACATCATTTTAAATCAACAAGGAATCTTTTGGACACATCAATTTAACAAAACAACCAAAAACTAAAAATCCAACCAAATAATCTAATTAAAGTTAAAACTTTAATTATGGCACACTAATCCATCATTTACATTATATTAATATTAAATAAATTTCGGGACGTTACAGCTCTCCACCCCTAAAAGAAATTTCGTCCTCGAAATTTACAACTCATCTCAAAAACAAAACAAATGCGGATACAATTCCCGCATACTCGACTCTAATTCCCAAGTGGCTTCATCAACCCCGTGATGCTGCCACACGACCTTTACCAACGGTATCTCTCGACGACGCAAGCTAATCACTTTCCGGTCGATGATCTGAATCGGCACTTCTTCGTACGTCGCATCCTCCTGAACCTGCACATCGCGAAACGATACTATCTTATCCTGCCCAGGTGGACACTTCCTAAGCATAGACACATGAAACACATCGTGCACATGAGAAAGTTCGGGCGGAAGATCAAGCCGATAAGCGACCACACCAACACGCTGAGTGATCTCGAACGGCCCAATATACCTCGGCGCGAGCTTCCCACTCACTCCGAACCGCATAGTTCCCTTACGAGGTGACACCCTCAAGAGAACAAAATTTCCAACCGCGAATTCTAAGGGTCTACGTCTCCTATCCGCGTAGCTCTTCTGCCGACTCTGAGCTGCTCTTAATCGATCCCGAATCACCGCGACTTTCTCGTTGCTGTCACGAATCTCATCCGGCCCAAGAATAACTCTATCTTCCGGCTCGGCCCAACACACAGGTGACCGACACGGTCACCCATACAATGCCTCAAATGGTGCCATACCGATACTCGCCTGATAACTGTTGTTGTACGAGAACTCCGCCAAATGCAAACATTGCTTCCAATTCCCGCCGAAGTCCAACGCACAAGCACGCAACATATCCTCGAGAACCTGAATAACCCGCTCAGACTGCCCATCAGTCTGAGGATGAAACGCCGTACTGAAGTTCAAATCCGTACCCAAAGCCTCCTGAAAACTCCTCCAGTACTTAGCATTAAACCTGGTGTCTCGATCAGAGGTGATGGACAAAGGAACTCCATGCAACCTCACAATGTTCTGCATATACAGCTCCCCGAGAATCTTCCTGGAACACGTCGACCTAAACGGAATGAAATGCGTCGATTTCGTCAACCTGTCGACCACAACCCAAACTGCATCGTGCCGCTGCTCCGTCCTCGGCAAACCTGTAAGGAAATCCATCGTCACATGCTCCCATTTCCACCCTGGAATAGGAAGCGGCTGAAGTTGACCTGCAGGCTTCTGGTGCTCAGCTTTCACATGAAGACACGTCGAACACTTGGCCACGTACTCGCGAACATCTTTCTTCATGCCTCTCCACCAATAGTGCCTCTTCAAATCACGATACATCTTGGTGCTCCCTGGATGAATAGCAAACTGAGACCTATGAGCTTCATCTAGAACGGCTTTCGTCACCTCGGCGATAACTGGAACTGCAAGACGCTCCCGGAAGTACAACGATCCATCTGCATGCACGCTCCATTCTTCAAACTGCTCCCCGTTCTGAATCCGCGACCAAATCCCCTGCAAATGTCGATCCTGCCACTGACCTTGCTTCACCATCCGAACAAGAGCTGGAGTCGCTTCCACATGATACAACAAAACTCGATCACCGTCTTCATGATACTGTAGCCGATACTCACTCACTGTCGCATCCCTGCTCCAGTCCTCAAAAATCAAACAAGCGAGAATCCCTGAAGACCTCCTGCTAAGCGCGTCCGCGACCACATTAGCTTTTCCGGGATGATACTGCAACGCGAAATCATAATCCTCCATGTACTCTACCCATCTGCGCTGCCTTAAGTTGAGATCCCTCTGAGTGAACAAATGCCTCAAACTCTTATGATCGGAGAAGACCTGAAACGATGCTCCATACAAGTAACATCTCCAAATCTTCAGCGCGTAGATCACCGCTGCAAGCTCTAAATCGTGAGTAGGATAATTCCGCTCGTGAGGTCGTAGCTGTCTCGATCCGTACGCAACCACACGTCCATGCTGCATCAACACGCATCCAAGTCCGCGCCCTGAAGCATCAGCGTAAACCTCATACGGCTCGTCACTACTAGGAATAACTAATACTGGAGCTGAAGTCAACCGGTTCTTCAATTCCTGAAAAGCAGACTCACAATCTTCATCCCACTCAAACCTGACGTTTTTCCTGATCAACCTCGTCAACGGAGCTGCAATCTTCGAAAAGTCCTTTACAAATTTCCTGTAATATCCAGCAAGACCTAAGAAGCTGCGAATCTCCGCTACATTCCTTGGTCGTTCCCACTCCAATATAGCTTCAATCTTGGACGGATCCACTGAAATACCATGCTCCGAAATGACATGACCCAGAAATTTGACCTCGGTCAACCAGAACTCACACTTTTCCCTCTTAGCATACAACTGGTGCTCCCGCAGAGTCTGAAGCACGATCCGAAGATGCTGCTCATGCTCCTCCCAAGTCTTAGAATACACAAGAATATCATCGATGAACACGATCACAAACTGATCCAGATACGGCCTAAATATCCTGTTCATCAAATCCATAAAAGCTGCTGGAGCATTTGTCAACCCAAAAGACATAACCAGAAACTCGAAGTGCCCATACCGAGTCCTAAAAGCTGTCTTGGGAATGTCCTCTTCCTTGATTCTGAGCTGATGATAACCTGACCGCAAATCAATCTTCGAGAAGTATCGCGAACCTCCCAACTGATCAAATAGCTCATCAATCCTAGGCAGAGGATACTTGTTCTTCACCGTAACACGATTCAGCTGCCGATAATCTACACATAACCTGAGAGTCCCATCGTGCTTCTTAGCGAACAAAACTGGTGCTCCCCACGGAGATGTGCTATTCCAAATATATCCTTTATCAGCAAGCTCCTGAAGTTGCCTCCTCAATTCCTTCATTTCTGCCGGCGCCATCCGATAAGGTGCCATAGAAATCGGTGATGTCCCTGGAAACAACTCGATACCAAACTCAATCTCCCGATGCGGTGGTAACCCTGATAACTCGTCGGGGAAGACATCCTCGAACTCACCAACCACCGGAATCGCTACACTACTACTCGAAACATAGGGCTCGCAATCTAGATTGGCAAGAAAAGCAAAACAATCTAGATTCCTTCGCCCTCCTAAACATGACTTCATGAGACGCTCACTCATTAGCCAATCACCACCACCCTGGTAAGTAATTACCGTCCCACTATCAGACACTAGGGTCACTTTTCTAAGCTGGCAGTCCACAACTGCACTATACCTGGACAACCAGTCCATCCCTAAAATCACATCATAGGAACTCATGGGGAGTACAATCAAATCACTTTTCAAAATCTCATCCCCAATCTTTATTTTACAAGATTTACACATACAATTCACACACACCCGCCCCAAGGGAGAAGTTATAACTAGGGGTTCATTAAACTCTTCTACTTCTAATCCCAAGGCATGTACAAAAGAACTCGAAATGAGAGAATGAGAGGCACCGGTATCAAATAAAACACGAGCTAGAGATCTAGAAACCAAAACCATACCATCGACAACCGCGTTACCAATTTGAGAATCTGACCCTCCAGATGCCATTGCATGAACCTGCACTGGCGCCTTCCCTTTTCCTCTACCGACATTGCTGGGTCCTGCACTACTCGGCCGATACTGCTGAGATGGAGATGACTGCACACTACCTGTACTCGGAGCTCTATACTGAGGAACACTGCGCTGAAAATACTGCGGCTGCTGTCCCCGTGCCAGATATGAGAATTGCTGAGGAGAAAACTGCGGATACTGCAACTGCGGGTACTGCGGAGGCGGAGGTAGGGTCTGAGGCTGAGGCTGAGATGAACGACTGGCATCCTCCCCGGTCTGCGATCCAAGACGAGCACTCCTGATCGGGCAATTCCTCTTGATGTGTCCGGGCTGCTGACAGAAATGACAATGAAAGCTGTAGGGGTTGCTGCGCCCGCTGCCAGACGAACTGCTACTGCCACTGGTCGCACCGCCTTGCTTGCCTTTCCCCGGAGCTGGACGACTACTGGTGCTCTTCCTGCCACTCCTCTGCGGTCCTCCTGAAGCCTTGGCTCGGTCCTCACAATACTGCACGTAATCATTCTCCACGGAGATCGCCGACGACACAAGCTCTCCGAAACTCCTAAGCCGTAGAGCAACCAACTGCCGCCGAATAGGAGCCTTGAGTCCTTCCTGGAACTTGATGCATTTCTCGCGCTCCGATGCCACAACTGATGGAGCAAACCTAGCCAACTCGCTAAACTTTGCCTCGTACTCCCGAACTGACATATCACCCTGCTGCAATCTATAAAACTCAGCTGCTTTCTGATCTCTATATCCCTGCGGAAAATACCGATCATAGAACAGATCCTCGAACTTGTTCCAACCGATATCGCCACCGCGCTCCAGACGCTTAGTTTGTTTCCACCAGGTGTTAGCGCCACCCTCGAGCTTATACGCCGCAAACTCCACACGATACTCCTCAGGCACACCAAGGGTATCAAGATGCTTCAAGATCGAATCCAACCAATACTCTGCTAACTGCGGATCCCCATTGCCATCAAAAGTCGGAATAGACGCCCGCCGAAATTCCTTAAAGAAGGCATGCCGACTACCAACACTGGAGTCTTCCGGTCTAGTCCTGGCTGCCATCTGCCGGAAAGCCGCAATCATAGACCTCATCAGGCCCTCATCATTTCCGAACTCGGCGTCAGCTGTCGAACGACGTCTAGGTGCCATTCTCTCACTTCTGAAAACAAAATTTGGACTGTCAGAGGTATTTCATTGTCAAACCTATGTGTGCACAATTCCCAAGGTTCATAACCTTGAGCTCTGATACCATTCTGTCACGCCCCGGAGTACGGGAGGTGACGTGGCGGAATATTTAGGTTAATTAAAGGAAAGTTTAATTGAAATTAAGGGTTTAAAAAATCCAATTAAGCAAGAAATAAAGAAGAATTTCCACCACATTTTATAAAGAATTTAAAATCATTAAACAAATAACAATAATTGAATAAAAACCGCGAATATGGGTTCCACAACCCACAACTTGTGCACACACATGAATCTGACAATATCACAAATACCATTACAGTCCAAGTACAAATAAAGTTAAGTCTTACATGCCTTGATTAACAAATACAGAATGTAAACAAATTCTCCTATTGCTCCTGAGTTCGGTCCGAAGAATCTTCTCCAAACCTAAATGGGAAACCACCTAGAGGGGGGGGAATTTAAAGCAGATAAAACGTGAGCGAAAGGCTCAGTAGGACTAAGTATTATAAAATAATTTAATGCAAAGAAACATAACATTATCAGGAGTTATACAGAAAGGGAACTTGAATAAATAAATAAATAAATTGAGTAGAACCGTTCTGACACAGAACAGTCTACTCGTCAAATCAAAACACCAATTTACTTTTACCTAGGCAAACCATGATATCACCACCGTAGTGGCCCAGCTGGGTTTCGGGACCTGCCCCCAAGGTCGATCACGACCCGATCTCTGATATGGCATCATGCCCATGTGTTTATTATCATTATCATTCAAAACCCAATTACCGAGTGTTGTCAATTACATTCATTATGAAATTCATTTCATGTCACGGTATATAAAAATATAACCGATAAAACCATTTTCAAACAACCGTTGAAAACATTTTGATAGAAATCCTTTTCAAAGCCAAATCATTTCAAAACCAGGCTACCAAAGAAATAGGATAGAAGTCCTACCTCAGTACTCGTGCCGGTACCCCACACCGTAATCCCGATCCGCTATACGTTAGCTCCACGGAACCACGAACAATCCTAGATACAAACTAAGTCAATCAATATCTAGTTCGAGACATTCTATGATACTAAATCATTTCATGATGTCCTAGTGTGCCATTTGTATCATTAAAATCATCCTATAAGGTTGGGATTTAAATTAGGGTTCAAAACAATGAAATCGGGTAAAAATCACAAAATTTTCCATGCCTCGGTCGGCCTGCCGGACGCCCTGCTTCGGCCTGCCGAACTGTACAGTTCGGCCTGCCGGAAGCAAAGTTCGGCCTGCCGAACATGTCCCCAGATTCGGCCTGCCGATCGGAAGAACACCGGCCTGCCGATCATCACTTCGGCCTGCCGAACATGAACTTCGGCCTGCCGAACTGGGAAAATCTAGAAATCCCAGCCACGGGTTTCTCGATCCCCAAAATCCAAATCTGAATTCCAACCTGTTTTTCTCAATTCCCAGGCATGAAAAATAACTATAGTTGATAGAAAAACATTCTAAAACATGTTTGGGATCATTTAAACAACATTTAAACTCGAAATCCTCAAAAATCCGAAAATGAGAAAAAGAGGAGAAAAATGAAAATCTTGAATCCAATCCGTTTTTCTTCAATCTAGGTTTAGATTCTAGTTGTTCTAAGCTCATTTAACACAAATCCACGGTTTTCTAAGCTTAAACAAACTTAGATTTCAAAAACACACAAAATTAAAAATTTTGTAAAAAGTTTAGAAATTTCGAATCTAACCTCGAATCGAAGCTTCAATCCGCGTTCTCGGTCGCCGAATCACGTCCCCGAGCTTCCTCCTCGCTAACCCGAAGCTTGGATTCGAATGTGGTTTTCAAAAATTTGAGAGAGATTGAGAGAGAGTGAGCTGCCGAGAGAGAGAGGGAAGAGAGAGAGAGATGGGCGTGGAAGTGAGGAGAGAGAGAGAGGAAAGGAAAATAAATAGAGAAAATCGGTGGGCGGTTTTACTGTGCGAAAACCATGTGCCGCCCACGGTTTTGTAAAACAGAGTATTTTTAACATTTTACAAATTGTTGTGTTTTAAAACTCAAAACATCATTTTAAATCAACAAGGAATCTTTTGGACACATCAATTTAACAAAACAACCAAAAACTAAAAATCCAACCAAATAATCTAATTAAAGTTAAAACTTTAATTATGGCACACTAATCCATCATTTACATTATATTAATATTAAATAAATTTCGGGACGTTACAAGTATGGCACCATTTGAAGCACTGTATGGACGACTGTGTCTGTCACCGGTGTGTTAGGCAGAACCAAAAGACAAGATCATTCTTGGGCCAGATGAGATTTGCGACAACAATGAGAAGGTCATCGTGATACGAGAACGGTTGAAGGCAACTCAGAGTCGGTAGAAGAGTTACGCGAATAGAAGATGTTGACCTTTGGAATTTGAGGTAGGAGATTTTGTTCTCTTGAAGGTATCACCTCGTAAAGGCATCACGCGATTCGATGTAAGTGGTAAACTCGCGCCGAAGTATGTTGGACTGTTTGAGATCACTTAGCGTGTCAATGTAGTCGCTTATCGGCTTGATTTTCCTCCTGAACTCTCTCATGTTCATGATGTATTCCATGTGTCAATGCTTTATAAATGTCCTCAAGAGCAACACAAGATTATTTCATTACAGAACGTACAGATTCAAGAAGACACGACATACAAGGAAGTGCCAGTCCAAATTATTGATCGTAAAGTGATCAACTTATGACATCGTGATATAGCATTAATGAAGGTCATGTGGCATCATCACGGGGTTGATGAAGCCACCTGGGAGTCAGAATCGACCATGCGGGAGTTGTATCCACATTTATTTTGTTTCTGAATTGATTTGTAATTTTGAGGACGAAATTTCTTTTAGTAGTGGAGAGTTGTAACGTCCCGAAATTAATTAAGTGGTTTTTAGTAGATTAAATGGTGGATTATTGTGCCATGATGAATTTTTTAAACTTAACTTGATCATTTTGTGAAATTTCTAACTTAATGTTATATTTGATTATTTTAATGATTTTTAATTACTCTTAGTTATTTTTATTTGTTATTTGAATTTTGGAACAAAACAATTTATCGAATACCGACCACGTCTTTTTCAAAAATGTGGGTGGCACACGGTTTCTTTTCATTGGTTTTGCTCCCTTTCCTTCTATTTATCTTTCTCTCCCTCTTTCTTTCTCTCATTCTCACTCAGCTCTATCTTTCGTGTCTTTCTCTTTCCCTCTCACGGTCTCTCTTCATTTCCCTCTTTCTCTCAAATCTTTGAATCAAAATCAAGCCCAAGCTTCCATTTTCAGTAGCTTGGAGGCTCGAAAACGTGTTTGAGTGATCAAAAACACAATTTAAAGCTTAAATCTATGGTTAGTTTTCAAAATCTCAAACTTTTTCAATTTTTCAAATTTTCTTGCATTTTGAAATCCAACCATCCTTAGGCTTAGAAAACCTTTAATCCAAGTTAGAGAAACTTAAAACATCTAGAATCTAAGCTTAGTTTAAAGAAAAACAGATTTGGATCAAGATTTTTCATTTTTTCTCTATTTTTCTATTTTTGAATTTTATTGGATTTTTCTATGTAAATCTTATTTAAACTAGTTTTAAAGTGTTCTATTATGTTTTTCTACTTTCTATAAATGTTTTTCTATGCTTGAGAACTGAGAAAAATAGGTTGAAATGAGGAATTGAGCTTGGGGAGGTCAAGATTCAGGTTCTGAAAAATTTCAGAATTTCCCAGTTTGGCAGGCCGGATTCATGAGTTTAGTAAGCCAGATTCATACATCTTGTAGGCTAAACCTAAAAAAGTTCAACCAACCAGACCTAATTTGTCGGTAGGCTGAATTGTACAGTTCGGCAGGTTGAATTGCACAGTTCGCCGGCAGACTGACCGGGCATGTAAAAATTTGTCATTTTTCACCCGTTTCACTCTTTTGAACCCCGATAGAGATTTTAAACTTTCGATATGATTTTATAGACTTAAATGGCACACTAGGACAGCATGAGATAACTTAGCAACATAGGATATCTTAAGCTAGATACTGATAGATCAAGTTCCTATTTAAGGTTGTTTGTAATTCCATAGAGCTAACGTATAGTAGCGCGGGACTGCGGTGCTGGGTCGTGACACCGGATATTGAGGTAGGACTTCTACCCCTTTCCTTGATAGCCGAGTTTTTAAATGATTTTGGCCTAAAAAGAATTTTTTTCAAAATGTTTTCAACGATTGATTGAAAAAGGATTTTTATCAGTTATTTTCATAAATAGTGGATTGAGGTGAATTTCATAATGAACCACATAATGAATGTAAATGAAAATACTTGGTAAAAATGAGATAAAAAAACTATAGAAATATATAGACGGGCATGATGGCATATCAGAGATCGGGTCATGTAGCGTGTGACCTTGGGGGCAGGTCTCAAAACCCAGCTGGGCCACTTCGGTGGTGAATATTATGGTTTGCCTAAGAAAGAAAAAGATACTTTCTGGACGACTGTTTTTAAAAGACTTACTTATATGAGTTTAAATTATTTAACTTTGTTTTCTAATTGTTTCTTTAAAAGGTAAATTTTGTATTTAAATTATTTATCTGTTTTTAAAATATAGTCCTACTAAGCATTTCGCTTACGAATTATCTGTTTTTAAATTTCTCCTAGGTGGAATGCAGCTTAGGTTGACGAAGGGTCCACAGGCCAGACTTGTGAGTAGTAGAAGACCCCAAGTAGGTGATTATATAAATTAATCAAGGCATGTATTATTTTAACTTCTCTTTCCATTTTGGACTGTAGTTGTAATTTAAACATTGTCGATACTATGTGTATGCATAAGTTGTGGGTCAGTGGGACCCAACATGTACTTTCTCTTTCTTTATTATTGATTTCATTTTATTTTATTTTATTTGTTTAATCATTATAAATGTTTGCTCAACAAGAGTTTTAAATTATCACATTTTTCATAATTAATTAGATTCTTTAACTTATGTTTTAATTAAATTTTTACTTCATTAACTTAATTAACTGTCACGTCGCCTCCCTTACTTCAGGACGTGACAGTTCAAGAAGAAAAAGAAAGAAAGCAACTCCAACAAAGCCAATGTCTTGGAAAAAAAATTCAAAGATATTTGTGCAATGGTCTCAGAGATACAAATTGGCATAATTATTAAAACCAATATGGTTGAAACTAAGTCCTCCAATTGGTGACTCGATTCTGGTGCCACCATTCAAGTTTGCTATGACAAGAAATTATTTTTGTCATATGTAGAGGGAAAGGAAGGACAAACTGCTATCATGGTGAACTATGACGCAAGGTGGTTGTCAGAAAAGGTGTGGTAGAGATCAACTTTACTTTTGGAAAGAAAATGACCTTGAACAATGTCTTCCATGTTCTCGACATTAGGAAGAACCATGTATCTGCTAGTCTAATATATTAAAATAGACTAAAGATTGTATTTGTGAACAATACATGTATTGTATCAAATAATGGAGCCTCTTTTAGAAAAAAGGCTATTCATGTGATGGCATTTACAAACTTAATATCAATAATAAAAAAAAGTCATGAATTTTGTTTATATGGTTAAGCTGTTCATAGTAGAAAATTGCTTATGGGTCCACATTCAATCCAGGAATGCTTTTTATACTTTCTTTAATCATACAAGCAAATATGTCTAAGAAACCATTTCTTAAATTCAAACAAAATACTTAATTGTTGGATTTAATCTGTAACAATATTTATAAGTATAATGAAATTTTGACAATAAGAGGAAAAAATATACTTTATCACTTTTATAAATCATTGTTCTAGATACACATGTATGTACTTAATTAGAATAAAGGATGAAGCCTTGGATAAGTCTAAACTTTTCAAGGCTGTGGTTGAGAACCAAAAAGATAGAAATATTATTATTATTATTATTAATTTCATACAGTTATTTACACTTGTAAATAACTGACTATGAATTTATAAGATATTGCGAAATCTTGAATTTCTTCCTTTTGACTTATGAAATTCTTCTCATGCCTTATGATCTAATAAAAAAAATCAAGATTGATCTTGCATACATAAACTTTATGCTCACCACTTATGAATTATGATGTTTAGCTGTTAATCATAATGATCTAACTTTCTCTTGCTAACATGCCATGATGTAGGAATTCTATATAATCATATTAATTTAGAAATTCCTTTTTATCAATTCATCTTAATTTAGATTTTTTAATTGAGATTCTTAAAAAGGCTACTACTTTGACGGGTATTTAGAATTTTTGAATCATGAAAGCATAGTTTAGTACACTGAATAATTATTTTTAATTATCCAAGCATACTATCGTAACGTCACATTTGTTACATTTTATTAAGACTTTCTATATACTTGTTAATTGAGAAAATTCATAATCATAAATCATGATTAAATCGTGATTTAAACTTGTGAATTTTCTAAGCGTTGTATAAAATTTCTAATCTTGAAGTAAATTCTTATAATATTTTCATAGTTCTTACATAAACTTGAACTTATAAGTTCTAAGCTTACACTTTCTGATGAACCTAACAATGTGGTTATGGAAAAATACTTAATTAATTTTGCTTATTAATTACTAGATTTTTTTAGTCATTACAATTGATATGGAGGTCTGGCTTAGAAGATTGTAGTATCGAGAGGAAAGCTAAGATATTCTAATAGGCTTCAAAAGGTTTGAATCACAATCTCTTATATTTTCAATGAATTAAGGTTATATACCTATTCATGATAAAAAATTTTTGAGAAAATTTTTGTTTGTTTATCGATTTATTTTTCCACTGTGTTTATTATTAAAATTCCAACAGATGAGTGGTATAATTTGAACTATTATAGGCTGTTTGATACCATAGTATTTTCTCTTATAAAACATAAAAACAAACTTAGTTTGAACTATAATTTGTAGAACAACTTAAAATTGCAGCAATTTGTCCTGAAATGTTTTATGTTATGTTGATTTGATTTCTATAATTAGAAATGAAGATAGTTTAATTAAATAAATTAAGGGAGTTATATGCGTAGTGTGCAAATTCTTAAACTTTCACAAAAAAAGTCACCTAATGGGTAAAATGTTCAAATTTCAAATATTTTAGGGGGTATTGAATATAGGTGTTGCATTTGATGGAGATCAGTATAGTATCAATCACCTAATCCTATCATACAAAAATCTTTAGAAAGTAACCAATCCAAACGAATGCACTACTCTTCTCTAATCTAATCTAAATTTTTTAAGTGATTGGATGTTTTGCCTACCCCTAACTGAAAATATCATTTCACATCTTATGTCATTGTTTTTATAAAAATTCAAGTTATTTCATGATTGAACATGTAATTAGCTTGAGCAAATTTTTAAAATTCAATGTTAAATTTATAGTGAGAAACTAAAAACTATCCAAAATATTAAATGCAAGAACTCATGGATAAAAAGAGTTGAAAGACAAAATTGTCATAATATTTATAGTTTAGGGACCTTTTATATAAGGTGTAAAATAATAAATAAGGGTTAATCACAGATCTATACCTCCTAGTTTTTATTATTTCTCAATTTGTCTTTCTATTTTTAGAAACTACAAATGTATCATTTGAATTTGAAAAACTCATTTCAATTTTATCCCTCACAGAGTTTTTTAACTTAAAAAACATGAAGATAGGATAAAAATACCTTAAATTGAACCTCATTTGTTTATGAAATCTATTTTCTTTTAGAAAAAAATATTAAAAGTATATATTAAAATTTTACAAGTTATAAAACTTAAGATCTTTTTTTAAAATTTGATGATTTATTTTAGGATCTTTTTATATTTTTAACATATAAAAATTTATCATAACTATTTAAGGGTAATCATATTGTTTAGCCTAATTTTTTTATTCATGGCATGAAATTGAAAAAAATTTTAAAATTTCAAGGATACCTTTATTATAGTTTCTAATAATAGAGAGACAAATTAAAAAACGATTAAAAGTGGGAGGTGCAATTTTGTAATTAACCCTAATAAATAAACTAATTTAATTTTTTCTCCTTTTATCTCTCTTTATGGTTCCCTTTTGTTTTACGTGCCTTAGTATGATAAGAAAAACTCTCCTATTTCTTTCATTTTTCTTAGTATTTCGTTTCTCCTTTTTTTTTTTTAATGAGCTTTTTATGGCAATTGTACAAATGCACCCTTTCTTATTTAACAAGCGTCATTTGATCCAAACTTGAAATTTTGAGAAAAAGAAAAACTAAAACTCTTAAATCAGTGGCAAGTGTTAAATTTTGATTTTGTTTTTTAAGGTTTTGTTACTAAAATAACTTTAAATGTCATATGCTTAAAAATTGCGCATGATTTATGCCATTAAAAAAAATTCAATGTCCATTACCATTTTGGTCCTTTTTTAGGGCAATCTTATCAAAATTAAGGGTTAATCTCACAATTAAACTCTAAGGCTTATACTTAGTTCTACTTTAGTCCTGACATATAAAAAGTTCCACTAGTCCTTAATTTACTATTTTCTTATAGTTTTGGCTTCTCTATTAGTTAGATGTTAAATATTTAATAAAAATTTTCTAAAATGTCCTGCTTTAGTCCTAGTTTATTATTTTACTGCAGTTTTGGTCACTTTATTAGAATAGCTTGAAGGACTCAAGTTGGACATCTTAAAAGTTTTTTGTTAAATATTTAACACCTAATTGAAACTGAAACAAAATAATAGATTAGAGGCCAAGTATGACTTTTTAAATGCCAAGGAATAAAGTGAGAGTGAGAATAAATCATAGAGATTAACCCATAAAATTTGGGACTAAATTGTTCCCTATTAGCCATTGTATGCTCCCCTTCTTTTTTTTCGATCCTTCTTGCAAACTCAGCCAACTGTATTTTCCCCTTGTCTGTGTTCTTTTGGTCTGAAAACTCACATTTCATTTCCACGAAAGAAAGAAAGATCATAATTTATGTTTGGCTCCGACTGCAAGGGTGTTCTCATAGAATACCCTTTAGCCACTCCGGCTAGCAAGCTCTTGTTCCTTTTTGTCCTTTTGTGCTTGAAGGAATTAATGAATCATTGCAGATAATAATCAAGAATAAATAAAATATAATAAAAACAGTTAAAACTTGAAACTCGGTCCCGCTTTACTGGGCGGATTTACTCACGAAAATGTCCAGGAGAAAAAAAAAAAAAAAAAAAAAGGACAAATCGGCGAGTAATGATAAATAACAAAATTTAAGAATTGAATAAAAATTAAAAAGAAAAAAGAAACTAGCCGTTGGGACCCCAAATTCAAACATGCTTTTCTGGGTCAGAGAGACAAAAAAACATAGCGAACAAAAATACAACGAGTCGTTGGACGCTTTTCATTTCTGTCTTCTCTCTTTGTTTCCTTTAAAGCCCTATAATTTCGATCCCTAAGCTCTTCTTCTCTGCTACAGGCCTTCAGACGCTCCTCACTTCTCCAAATCTGGTTTTGGGTTTTAAGCTTTCAAAGCTTTGTTCGTCGATTCTGGGTTCCTCCGATCTGATCCGATCTGTGTTTTCCGCCGCCGAAAGTCCGACAATTTCTTTGTCGAGTTTGGCTTCTTTGCATTTTCGTTAGTACAAGCTCTTCTTCTCTGTGATGTTCTTTTTAATTCTCTCAGTAGTTTCTAATTTTTGGATCATTTCTGTTGATGTGTTTTTATTTATCCTGAAGAGTTTTGTGTTTAACATCAGTGGAAAATTTTTCAAAATTGATGAGTAATTCTAATTTCGGAATATTTGAACTTTTTTCTTTCTCTGGATGAGCCTTCTTTCTTTCATTATTAATTTGAAGTTAAAGCTTATGGATCTACATTTTTAATCCCTTTTCCATTTTTGTGCTTAATGTGTTGCTAAGTTTTCGCGATTTCTGGATTTGAACCGAAAACAAGGAACATACATTAGGATTTAAGAGAAAATGAAGAAGTTAATATGTGGAACACTGTGCTTCTATAAGGAAATATTTATCCTTTTCTTTTTCCCAATTCTATGTAAGACGAGACACATTGAAATGAAAAAAAAAAAGAAGAAGAGCATCACGAATGCGTTATAGCTTTCACTGAAGCTATGCATATGTTTGTTAAAATTACTAATGTTCTTTTAACAAAAATCAGTTCTTACATATACATACATATATATATATTATACATGTATTTATATAATAGTGTTATTAATGTACTCCCTGCTGTAATTGATGCTGTATGCGACTTCTTTATGTTTCAAATATCCATAATTTTTTTCGAACGTTATATATGATTCACTAATTGAGGCTTTTTTTCTTTTTTTGGCATTTGGGAAAATAATTCTTTAGCCTCTTCTGAGAGAGGTATAACTAGATCAAGAAAGGTCTGAATAACTAGATCAAGATGACGGTCAGAACTCCTGGAACACCTTCCTCAAAGATGGAAAGGACCCCTGTTTCAACCCCGGGTGGGCCCAGAGCCAAGGAAGAGAAGATTGTGGTTACTGTGAGATTAAGGCCCTTAAGCAAGAGGGAACAACTTGCCAAAGACCAAGTTGCGTGGGAGTGTATTGATGATAACACCATTGTTTATAAACCAACACCTCACGAGCGTTCAGTTCAACCAGCCTCATTTACATTTGGTACACACTAAAATCTATCTTTGTTCTAATTTTCTCGTTTTTAGATAAATTACAAAAATAAATTCTATATTTTTATTTTTGGCACATTTACACAACCTTTATATTTGAAATTTGTTGCAAAATCTGTACCATGATGGTGAAAATTGTATAATGCATCTATAAGATTTTTCCCCCCCAATTCTTACCAACATTGCAAAAGTTATCATAAATAATAGAGGAACCGATGTTCCAAAACAACAAATTACAATGTATGTTGTGAGCTGATTAGGTTATTCTTCTTGCAGATAAAGTTTTTGGTCCCACCAGTTTGACTGAAACAGTATACGATGGAGTGAAAAATGTTGCCTTGTCTGCATTAATGGGCATCAATGGTAGTAGTACATAGCCTTGTAGTATTATATATTCTAGACTCGTTTGCAAAATCTCAGTAGTGATTAACAATTACTTTATGTTTCTGTTGTAGCTACAATATTTGCTTATGGACAAACTAGCAGTGGAAAAACATACACAATGAGAGGAATAACTGAGAAAGCTGTTAATGATATCTACATGCACATAATAAATGTAACCTTCCTTTTCAGTTGTGTGTGTGTGTGTGTGTGTGTTGTTGTTGTGTACATTTTTTTTTAATCAGAAGATTGTAAATTCCGAACTGATGTTCTGTTCTGACATGATTGCGCAGACTCCACAGAGAGATTTCACCATTAAAATTTCTGGACTTGAAATATATAATGAGAATGTTAGGGACCTGTTAAATTCAGATTCTGGTAGAAACCTAAAGCTTCTAGATGATCCAGAGGTAATTGTGGTATTTTTTTGTATGTCATATGCAAGACACTGGCAAAACTAGAAGGCTTATACTTGTTTTGGATACAGAAAGGTACCGTGGTTGAGAAATTGGTAGAGGAAACGGCAAAGGATGACCAACATTTAAGACATTTGATCAGTATTTGTGAGGGTAAGTAGATAAGAATATCCAGTGAAACTTCCTTTCTTTTTCGGTAAATCTATTGACACTTGTTTTTTCATTTTTTAGCACAAAGACAGGTTGGAGAAACTGCTTTAAATGATAACAGCTCACGCTCACACCAGATAATAAGGCTGGTATGTTTGCTATCGTTATTTCTCTTGATGCTCGTTCAAGAATAGTTCTCTTCTGGGGAAACTAACAAGAGCTAAACTAAACAATATATATGTTTTTTTACACAGACAATCGAGAGCACAGAGCGTGAAAATTCAGGTTGCGTGAGGTCTTTTGTTGCAAGTCTGGTAAGATGAAAACAAGTTTGAATCTTTTTGTGCTTCAAAAGTTGTGTGAATGATTACTTTCTTTTTTATAATAATTATTCATTTTAATGACCTGCAGAACTTTGTGGATCTAGCTGGAAGTGAAAGGGCTTCTCAGACACACGCAGACGGTGCTAGGCTCAGGGAAGGTTGCCATATTAACCTCAGCCTCATGACTCTCACAACTGTAATTAGAAAGCTGAGGTAAGAATCTGTTATTTTTTAAAAAATCTGCTTTACATGGTATACGCTTACGGAAGAATGATGATTGCATCTGTTATATTAACCTCAGCCTCATGACTCTCACAACTGTAATTAGAAAGCTGAGGTAAGAATCCGTTATTTTTTAAAAAATCTGCTTTACATGGTATACGCTTACGGAAGAATGATGATTGGATTTGTTAACTGTCTCACTGCAATGACCTGCATGCACTTCAGCAACATTTATTAACCCCCTTGTAGTACACTTTGTCACGACTAGAATATTTAGCATATTTACTTATTTGATTCTAGGTTAAAGGTGAAAAGACTAGTGCGAGTATTGAGTCTCTAAATTATGTAATTATTCAAACATTTGCTTGTGGGCGAGAACTCTGTCCCCAACATTTTCCTACATCCTGATAATGTTAGAAAGGAGCCATTTTCATACTTCTGTTCACCTTGGTGAATTATTTTTCTGTGTAGTGTGGGAAAAAGAAGTGGGCATATACCCTACAGAGACTCGAAGCTCACTCGGATACTGCAGCATTCACTTGGTGGAAATGCACGCACTGCCATCATATGCACCTTGAGTCCAGCACTGAGCCATGTTGACCAATCTCGAAATACTCTCTTGTTTGCCTATCGGGCAAAGGAAGTAACAAATAACGCCCAAGTGAACATGGTATTTTTTTTTTTTTTTTTTTTTTTTTTTTTACAGCTTTACATTTTAGGTTGGATTTGTACACATTTGGGTGCGGCACCCTTATTTCCTTTAACATTTTTCTCAGGTTGTCTCAGACAAGCAACTAGTGAAACATCTGCAAAAGGAAGTAGCGCGGCTGGAAGCAGAGCTGCGGACGCCTGATCCATCAAAGGAAAAAGATTTGAAAATTCAGCAGGTATTATGCCGGACAAGATCTTTTTTCTTTTTGGCTTTAATTAGTGCGAGAGTAATTTACTATTTTTTTATACATGTTATGTTATCCTTTGTAGATGGAAAGGGAAATTGAAGAACTGAGACACCAAAGAGATCTTGCTCAATCACAAGTGGATGAGTTGCGCAAGAAAATGCAGGAGGACCAGCAGGTCTTTCTTTCTCTCCCTGTCTAAGTTTCTTAATCTTTCTGTCCCACAAATAGATTATGTCAACTGGTCAACTCATTGTTACATTGTACATACTTCAGGGCTCAAATCTGTTTGAATCACCTCGCCCCTCTGTGAAGAAGTGTCTTTCCTATTCCGATGCATTCTCTACACTATCTGACACCAAGGGTCTCGGCCGTGTTGATAAAGCCAGAAGTATAATGTTAAGGCAGTCGATGAGGCAGTCGTCAGCTGCTCCTTTCACTCTTATGCATGAAATTCGAAAACTTGAACACCTTCAGGAGCAGCTTGGAGAAGAAGCAAATCGAGCTCTGGAAGTATTACAAAAAGAGGTTGCTTGTCATAGGCTAGGAAACCAAGATGCAGCCGAAACGATTGCAAAGTTACAGGCAGAAATAAGGGAAATGCGTGCTGTCCGGTCAGCGCCAAAAGAAGTGGAAGTTGGAACTGTGATTGCTACTAACAAGAGTGTCAGTGCTAACCTCAAGGAAGAAATTACTAGACTTCATTCACAGGGCAGCACCATTGCAGATCTTGAAGAACAGCTAGAAAATGTTCAGAAGTCTATAGACAAATTGGTTATGTCTCTTCCTAGCAACTGTCAACAGTCCAACACCGACCCATCCCCCAAGAAGGAATCAAAAAAGAAAAAGTTACTTCCTTTGGCTTCAAGTAATGCTGCCAATTGTCAAAATTTCTTAAGACCCCCCTGCTCGCCTCTATCAACTCCTGATCAAGTTTTGGAGACGGGAATTGAAAATAGAGCTCCTGAAAATGATGACAGTGTGTCAATTGACACTATGCCAGAGTCTGAGAAGGAGACTCCTACAAAGAGTGAAGAAGGTGGAGATGTCTCATCAAAAGAAAACACTCCGGTCTTCCGTCGTTGTAGTTCTGTGAATATGAAGAAAATGCAGAAGATGTTCCAAAATGCTGCAGAAGAGAATGTAAGAAGCATACGAGCATATGTAACGGAATTGAAAGAAAGGGTGGCCAAATTGCAATACCAAAAGCAGCTACTTGTTTGCCAGGTTTGCACCAGGAGACGGCCAAAAAAAAAAAAGATTTTCCACTACCACATTCTTATGTCATTCACTAAATTTATTTTTGGCATGTCTATAGGTGCTGGAGCTAGAAGCGAACGAAGCAGCTGGGTATGACTTAGAGAATGATGAGAGTGCATTTGAGCCAGAGGAGCCGCAGGTCTCATGGCAAGTCACTTTTAAGGAGCAAAGGCAGCAGATTATTGAGTTATGGGATGTCTGTTTTGTCTCTATCATTCATAGAACTCAGTTTTATTTACTATTTAAAGGAGATCCAGCTGATCAAATCTACATGGAAGTCGAGCTTAGGCGCTTGACATGGTTGCAGCAGCACCTGGCACAGCTTGGGAATGCAAGTCCTGCTCATGTGGAAGATGAGCCCACAATCTCTCTTTCATCAAGGTCCTGTTCTTACCGATCCTGCATTGTTCTTGTGCTGATGTCTTGTTTTCGTTGTTTGAATGACATTCTGTTTTTGAGATTTTTATTCAATCAGTTCAACATTGTTGAAAAAAATGTTACTGTTTGGATTGCAGCATTAGAGCACTGAGACGTGAAAGAGAGTTCCTTGCAAAGAGGTTGACCTCGCGTTTGACAGCGGAGGAGAGAGATGCATTGTACTTGAAATGGGATATTCCTCTTGAAGGAAAGCAGAGGAAGATGCAATTTGTGAGCAAACTTTGGACAAATCCCCATGATGCGAGGCATGTACATGAAAGTGCTGAAATAGTTGCAAAACTTGTTGGGTTCTGCGAAGGTGGAAACATGTCCAGGGAGATGTTTGAGCTCAGTTTTGCCCATCCGTCTGATAAAAGACCGTGGATTGCTGGCTGGAACCAAATCTCTAATCTACTTAACTTGTGATGACAGAGGTATTTTTGCTGTTGTAGTTGTTGTTTTGTTGATGTAATTATTTTAAATTCTTTTTTTTTTATAACATGTAAATGAATTTTGGAGTTTTCCTCCGAAATCGCCCTCTCTCTTTGTGGTGTGGCTGATTGAGCGCACTAGTTTTGTAATTGAATAGCTGAATAAACAAATTGGTTTAATCCCAAACGTTAAAAAAAAAAAGAAGTATCCCTCTTTCTTTTGGAAGCTGTGCTTAGGTTTGAAATATAAAAATTCAACTTAACCAAAACTAGTTAATAAAATAATGAATCTTAAGAAAATTTCTCCTGATCTATGTATATATCTAATAAAACTATTGGTTTAGGGTTTATATTATTTTTTTTAGGCAGAAGGCATTAAACAAATAGAATGGACTGGTAGTGCTTGTACATATGTTGATGCTTTTGGAAAATGAATTTCAAGGAATTCTTAGTTTTCTCTCCATTTGGAGATTTAGTTGCCCGAGACTGCAAAATTTTGATATCATTTGCCAACAGGAAATATGGATTTTTTTGGAACTCAAGCTATTTGGTGTTATATATTTGGTCACTTGAAAAACAAAAAGCTCTCTACTAGTGAACAAACTTATTTGGTACTTTTTCATTTAGGGCTAAGGTTTGAAATGCATGAATTTTCGTACACCAAAAAAAAAAAAAGAAAAGATGTCTGCATTTTTAGCGGGGAAAAAAAATCTCTATGAAACTGAGTTAACAGGATGAAACTATTTGGACGACTCTTTATGAAACTGAGTTAAGAGGAAGAAACTTGGACGGTGGTTCAATGTTGCAAAAATAGTATCGTAGCAATTCTCACTACTAACACGCCTACTTCAGTAATGACCAGTTGTTAAACACGTTAAATATGTTAAAAAATAGATTTACCATACTTTAGTCGTTAAGTGAGTCTAAAAAGGCTAGGTATACAATTTGTAATCTCGATTTATGTACTAACTCTTAAGTTGTCATGTTTTTATTAGTAGGTGATTAAAAGATTGTCACATCAATAAACTACATTTACTAATAAATTAATGAGAACTTAAGAGTTGCAATTAAAGCGGGTGTGCCTAGCATTACTTCTTTTTTTTTTTAACATAGTTTTAACCTTTAACTTATTCCTAAAATTAATTTAAATTTAGACTTAGTAAGTTATAGAATTTAATAAATGACCTATTTTTGGGCCATCTTTTTAAATTTGGGACAGCGTTTCAAAAATTAGAAAAATGACACCACTTTTTGAAAATTAAAGAAATGACATTTTTAACAGCAGCACATTGTTGATTGACATCATTCATTCATAAATTGGTTTAGAAGTGTATTAAATATATACTCTATTTCAGACTTTTTCTCCTATACTATTTTATTCATTTGACATATATCATATCAATTGTTATGAATAAACTCACTTAATGACAAGCCACTTTTTTTTAATTTATTTACAAGAGCATCACCACATTTCTTTAACCTCCTTTATCTACCTACTGGCCCTTGTATATTCTTCACTCAGTATTTACAAAAAGTTGGATAGCTAACTTCAGACCTTATTCCATACTCTTTTTCATATACTATTTTATTATTATGACACGTGTCATCTCAAATATAATAAACAAATTCACTTAATCATAAGTATTTTTTTCCAAACTTATTTACAAGAGTGTCCTTCTGTCTTTTTTTATTTCCCGCTGCCCTTGTAATCATTATTTAGCAAAATGCAAGCCTTATTTTGCTTCACTCTTAATTTACCGGTCGTCATTTTCTGTTGGCTCCAAAGTAATATATTCCAACAGAAAGAAAGGAAAAAAATCTAGCGGTCACTTTTTTCCGTTGGCTCCAAAATGGGGACTTTATATGCTCCCAAAGAAAGAGGTAGAGAATCTAAAAAAGGGAACGAAAGGCTTGCATATTTTAGTAGAGAAAAAATATTTTTCTGTTTCAATTACAAGAAAATGAATTTCAGAAAAAAAAATACAAGAAGACAAAGATCCTATGGTACATATATTTTGCTCAGTGGATTGAAGTAAGACTAAACATTGCTCTCTTAAATATCTATATATATATATATATATATATGTATGTATAAGAGTGTTCTTCCGTCCCTCTGGGAACGTCCCCGGCTCCTTTTTAGAATGCTTTTCAGATCAATTAGTTATCAGTTATATATAATTGTTGACGTGTAGCATTTAAGCAAATTTTTGGTGTTTATTTAATAAACTTAATCGGTCGTGATTGGTGAGTTTTGGAGTTGACCTGGTGTGGTTGTTATACCTAAGATGGAGTTTGAGCGTTGAAGTAATTTCATGATTTTTTTTTTATTTTCTAGGTATTTAATATTTGGGTTACTAATTATGAAAATGATACACTAAAAGTGTATAAAAAATAAAATATAGAAGCAGAGAATATGAAACACCAGAGTAAATTTATCACAAAAAAAATCTGGAAAAAATTAAGGGAATCAATATTTTTGTGCTTAAGGACATGATACAACGGAAATAGACGAATTAATTAATGATGCTAAATGACACATCTGAATAAAATGCAAAGTTAGGAATCTGATTGGAACATAGTCATGATACTTGTATTTTTGACAAGTCGTCTTTGATAATTTAGGTTTACATTAAAGTACTATTAATATTAAAAACTTGTTTCAACCAATATAATTTAGTAGCATCTATATTTAAATAAAGTCAGGTAAAATTTTCAAAATTGAAAATTTGATGTGCATTATGCAAAAAACTTATAATTCAAGGTGCAAAAAAATAATTTACTCTTTAGATTTGGTATACATATAGGAGCATTTTCGTTACTCTATAGCCTTTAAAGCCATTTTGAATTTAAAAAGTTGATATCATTTTGAAGTTTTTATTGTAAAAAATAAAAAATAAAAAAACTACTAATTATTTTTAAATAATCTCTTTTTTCATATTCATGTAACTGCATCGAGGTAAACTTAAAATGTATTTCACTAAACTATTCAATCCTATTATTTATGTAATATCATGTCATTAAGTTAAAGTTTATAATTTAAGGATTTTTTTGGTTAGTGTTTTATAAATTGGGAAATACATGTTCCATTTTGAATTGTAGGACATAATGTTAGAAAGACTATATATAATTAGGAGAATTTTTTTAATTGATTCTTAGTTCAACGCTAGTAAGTTTTTAATAATAATAATCTAACCGTACTGTATTATTCGGAGAGAGTTAAACTTAAAAATTGATGATATTGGAATTTTTAGGACTTGATTCCAAGCATCTATAGGAATTTTTAGAACATACTCCCATGCACATTAAGGCTTTGCGGCCTCATGTTCAAAATTTTTAACCAAACAGAAAACTAAGGGCCTACTGCAGCGCATGTGAAGCACATTGAAAAATCCGGTTTATGAGATGTGAATTATTTAAAGGTTTTTCGTGTTAGGATTTCTCTCTGCCCTATACACAAAACTTTAGAATCGATATGCTAGTTTCTTGTAAAAAAAACGATAGCTGAGAAATTCAACAATTATAATTCCAAACCCCAGTACGAAATGTCATTTTCCATTGTAATTGATACCAAAGGTAACCGGTTATTGGCCAACACATTTAAAATCACCAAAAAGCCTCCTGACAAATGCCGTCCCCTTATTGAACACCGTCGGATGAAAACTGAATGGCTGAAATGAAAACAGAGCGACAGTCCCTCCTTTGGCCACGGAGGGACGGAAGAAAGATCCTCTACATGACATATATGTAGATATACATAATATATATATATATAAGTATATATACGCATATATATAGGCAATGTCTTATATTCGGCAGCCAATGGGAGACCTGCCTATCGAACTGCTTTTTGGCATAAGGCGTGCAGGTGCACGAAACCAGGTGTTATGTAATTGGGAAATTGCGTCAGTGTGCTATTCCCGTTATATGACATTTGTGAAGCAATGAAGAGAATATCATATGGGTTTGAAGGTTTTTAGGATAATTTCGTAGGCTAGGAAAATAGTTAGATAGGCTTTCGAAAGGGTTTGAAAAAGTGTTGGTCCAACGAAATGACAAGAAAAACACTTGCTTCTTTTCATCAAGATGCAACCATACGGTTGAAGGGTTGCAAATGACAAGAAAAAAAAAAGTAGTAGGAGGATATTTGGATGAAACCATAAACGATATGGTAAGAAATGTTCTTTACATGTGTAGATCACCGATGACTCAAACGTAGCATTTGTGCTTAAGGTGATAACTTGCATACGTGTAATCTATAATTAAAGCAAATTAGATTATATTAGAAAATTGAGAAAATATAGATAGTTGATCTCAATCATTAGGTCCTAAACATGCTTTAGAAGCAGCTAAGAAAACCATCAATAAACAATTATGGTCAAGAAATATGAATTATAAAATTAAAGGAACCATAAATAAAGCATCACACTAATATTTATAGCGGTTCATTCAATTTAAGCTGCATTTACTGTAGGAATCTCTTCACTATGTATGAAATTTGGTACAAGTTACAATGATTTCTCAACCTAATCTAGAGACTAGACTTAGCATGCTTGAGTTCCTACACAACAGGTGGTGGACTTGAGTAGTTAAAATAAAAGTGGGACACATGTCACACAATCATTGGCCTCAAATTTTGGCCTATTTTGGCTCTAGTAACCGTTCGGTATGGGGTTTTAACTTCCTTTCAATGATTACCAGCTTCGGTCCAACGGTTGTTCTAACAAATTGAGCACATCAGCCATAATGACCATAGAATTAGGCGTATTACAACTTGACTAAGACAAGCTGGTTTTGAGGTCTCTATTTGACTGAATTGATCAATTCGAGTAATAGGTATTGTCACGCCTCGCAATACAAGAGGTGACGTGGCGGGTTATTTAGGTTAATTAAATAAAAAATTAATTAAAACGTGAGTTTAAGATTTAAATTAATTATGTAAATATGGAAATTTTCAAATCCTTTTTGGGAAAAGCATTCATAATCATTAAACAGATAAGAACATTGAGGCAAACATTAAGTCAGAAATAAAACAATAAAAAGATGCAAGTATGAGTCCCACTGACCCACAACTTGTACACATACATAGTATTGACAATATAATAATACAACCACAGTCCAAGTAAAGAGAAAGTTAAAGTGTTACATGCCTTGATATAATAATTTAAACAACCTATTAGGTCCTTCTATTGCTCCTGAGTCCTGCCTGCAGACCATTCTTCAAACTTAAGCTGAAATCCACCTAGAGGGGGAAAGGGTTTAAAACAGATAAAACGTGAGCGAAAGGCTCAGTATGACTATATTTTAAGAAAAATCAAATTTAAAAGGAAATATCATTATTCAAGAAATTATTTAAGAGAAAACTTGAATAAATAAGTTTAAACAAAATTATTCTTACCCAAAACAGTTTATTGGTTGACTAAAAAGAACAATAATTTCCCTTTCCTAGGCAAACCACATATATAACACCACCATAGTGGCCCAGTTAGGTTTCGGGACCTGCCCCCAAGGTTGCACGCTACACTACCCGATATCTGATATGGCATCATGCCCTTATATTCATTTCTATTATCATTTAAAACTCATTTACCAAGAATTTTAATTTATATTTATTATGAGGTTCATTATGAAGTTCACTTCAATTCACGGTTTATAACATAGCCGAGAAAATTTCTTTTTCAATCAACCATTGAAAAACATTTTGATAAAACCCTTTTTAAGGCCAAAAATCATTTGAAAACTTGGTTACCAAAGAAAAGGGGTAGAAGTCCTATCTCAATACTCGTGCCGGTGTCCCACACCGTAATCCCGGTCCTCTATACATTAGCTCCGTGGAACCACAAATGACCTTAAATAGAAACTAGGTCTATTAGTATCTAGTTTAAGATATTCCACGTTGCCAAACTATTTCATGGTGCCCTAGTGTGCCATTTGCATTCGTAAAATCATTTTATAAAGTTGGAATTTCAATCGGGGTTTAAAATAGTGAAAATGGATGAAAAATCATAAAATTTTTCCTTATTTGATCTGCCTGCAGGTCACCCTGGTTCGGCCAACCGAACTGTGTAGTTTGGCCTGCCGGAGGACCAGGTCCGATCGGCCAAACTTCTCCAGGTTCGGCCTACAGGACGGATGAATCTGGCCTGCCGAATCCTTGAATCTGGCCTGCCGAACACGAAGTTCGCCCTGCCAAACTAGAAAATTTTAGAATTTTCCAAGCACGGGTTGTCGACCATCCCGTGTCCAAATCTTCATTTTGAACTGTTTTTCTTAGTTTTCAAGCATGGAAAACAATCATAGATGATAGAAAAACATAATAGGACACTTTTAAACTCATTTAAAAAAGATTTGCACACGAATTCTAAGAAAATCCAAAAATAGAGAAAAATGAAAAATCTTGATTCGAATCCATTTTTCTTCAAACAAAGCTTAGATCCTAGTTGTTCTAAGTTTCTGTAACTTAGATCAAAGGTTTTCTAAGTTCAAATAAGCTTGAATTTCAAAATGCAAGAAAAATTGAAATATTGAAAAAGTTTTAAAATTTAAAAACTAACCTCGAATCGGAGTTTTAAATCGCATTTTCAGTTGCTCAAACATTTTCCCGAGCCTCCAATCCACTAAACCAGAGCATGGGGCTTGATTTAACTCAAAGATTTTGAAAGAAAATGAGAGAGAAAGGGACAGGCAGAGTGAGAGAGAGTGATGCATGAGAGAGAGAGAGGGAGAGCTAAGAGAGAGAGAGGGAGAGCTAAGAGACAGAGAGAGAGAATGAGAGGAAGAGAGAGAGAGTGAGAGATATAAATAGAGAGGAAAAGTGGACAGTTTTACTGTGCAAAAGCAGTGTGCCGCCCACAGTTTTGTAAAACAAAACATATTTGACATTTGACAAATTGTTATGTTCCAAATATTCAAAATGACAATTAAAATAATCAGAAACAACTAGAAATCTTTAAAATAATCAAAACAACTTTAAACTCAAAAATTTCACCAAATGATCAAATTAAGTTTAAAATATTCATTATGGTACACTAATCTATCATTTTACATTCTAATATCATTTAATAAATTTTGAGACGTTACAACTCTCCACCCTTAAAAGAAATTTCGCCCTCAAAATTTACATATCATTTCAGAAACAAAACAAATGAGGATACAATTCCTACATGCTCAACTCTAATTCCCAAGTGGGTTCATCAGCCCCATGATGCTGCCGCACGACCTTTACTAACGGTATATCACGACGACGTAAACTGATTACTTTTCGATCGATAACCTGAATGGGCACTTCCTCGTACGTCGTGTCTTCCTGAACCTATATATCACAAAATGAAACTATCCTGCTATGCTCAGGCGGACACTTCCTAAGCATCGACACATGAAATACATCATGAACATGAGATAATTTAGGGGGAAGGTTGAGCCGATAAGTGACTACACCAACACACTAAGTAATCTTGAACGGTCCAACGTACCTCGGTGCAAGCTTACCACTTTATCCAAACCGCATAATTCCTTTACGAGGTGATACCTTCAAGAGAACAAAATCTCCCACTGCAAATTCCAAGGGTCGACGTCTTCTATCTGCATAACTCTTCTGTCGACTCTGAGATGCCTCCAATCAATCTCGAATCACGGCTACTTTCTCGTTGCTATCATGAATCTCATCTGGCCCAAGAATAATCCTATCTTTCGGTTCTGCCCAATACACCGGTGATTGACATGGTCGCCTATACAATGCCTCAAACGGTGCCATGCCAATGATCGATTGATAGCTGTTATTATACGCGAACTCTGCCAGATGCAAATATTTCTTCCACAAGCACACAACATGTCCTCAAGAATCTGAATAACTCGCTTAGATTGCCCATCGGTCTGAGGATAAAATGCCGTACTAAAATTCAAATCCGTATCTAAAGCCTCCGAAAAGCTCCTTCAGTACTTAGCATTGAACCTGGTGTCTCTATCATATGTGATGGACAAGGAAACACCATGCAACCACACTATATTCTATAGATACAACTCCCCGAGAACTCTCCTCAAACATGTTGACCTGAAGGGGATGAAATGCGCTGATTTCATTAACCTGTCGACCACAACCCAAATCGCATTGTGCCTTTGCTCTGTCCTCGGCAAACCTGTAAGGAAATTAATCGTCACGTGCTCCTATTTCCACCCTAGAATAGGAAGCGACTGAAGCTGAACTGCTGGCTTCTGATGCTCGGCTTTCACCTGAAGACACGTCGTACACTTGGCTATGTATTCCCAGATGTCCTTCTTCATACCTCTTGTAACGCCCCAGAATTTGTTTAATATTATTGTAATGTAAAATGATGAATTAGTGTGCCATAATTAATGTTTTAACATTAATTTGATTACTTGGTTGGATTTTTAATTTTTGGTTGTTTTGTTAATTTGATGAATTCAAATGATTTCTTATTGTTTTAAAATGATGTTTTGAGTTTTAAAACACAACAATTTGTAAAATGTTAAAAATACTCTGTTTTACAAAACCATGGGCGGCACATGGTTTTCGTATAGTAAAACCGTCAATCGATTTTCTCTATTTATTCTCTCTCTTCCTCCTCTCTCCTCACACTCTCAGATCTCACACTCTCTCTTCACTCACACTCTCTCTCTCTTGATCTCTCGGCCACCCTCTCATTCTCTCCTAAATTCTCTCTCAAAATTTTAATTAAATTCGAATCTAAGCTTCGGGTTAGTAGGGAGGAAGCTCGGGGATGTGATTTGGCGACCGAGAACGCGGATTGAAGTTTCGATTCGAGGTTAGTTTTGAAATTTCTAAACTTTTTCCAAAATTTTCAATTTTATGCATTTTTGAGATTTAAGTTCGTTTGAGCTTAGAAAACCTTTGATTTGAGTTAAATGAACTTAGAACAACTAGAATCTAAGCTTAGATTGAAGAAAAACGGATTTGATTCAAGATTTTTCATTTTTCTTCATTTTTTCCTATTTTCAGATTTTTTAGATTTTTGTGTTTGAATCTTGTTTGAATGTGTTCAAAAGTGTCTAAACATGTTTTTCTATCATCTATGAATGTTTTCCATGCCTGAGATTTGAGAAAAACAGGTTAGAATCAAGATTTAGGTTTTGGGGAAATCAAAACCCGTGGCTGGAATTTTTGGGTTTTTCCAGTTCGGTCGAACTGCGTGTTCGACAGGCCGAAATAGGGATCGGCAGGCCGGTGTTCTTCCATCCGGCAGGCCGAACCTGAAAATTGTTTGGCCGACTGAACTTTGCTTCCGGTAGGCAGAACTATGCAGTTCAGCAGGCCGAAGCAGAGAGTCCGGTAGGCCGACCGAGGCATGGAAATTTTGTGATTTTTCACCTGTTTTCACTGTTTTGAACCCTAATTTAAATTCCAACCTTATAAAATGATTTTAAGGATACAAATGGCACACTAGAACATCATGAAATGGTTTGGTAACATAGAATGTCTCGAACCAGATATTGATCGACTTAGTGTGTATCTAGGATCGTTCGTGGTTCTGCGGAGCTAACGTATAGCAGACCGGGATTACGGTGTGGGACACCGGCATGAGTATCGAGGTAAGACTTCTATTCCTTCCTTGGTAACCCCGTTTCAAAATGATTTGGCTTTGAAAAGGGATTTTTATGAAAATATTTTCAACGATTGTTTAAAGGTGAATTTATCGGTTATATTTTAATATACCGTGAACTGAAATGAACTTCATAATGAATGTAAATGACAATACTCGGTAATTGGGTTTTGAATGATGATAATAAACATACAGGCATGATGCCATATCAGAGATTGGGTCGTGTAGCGATCGACCTTGGGGGTAGGTCTCGAAACCTAGTTGGGCCACTACGGTGGTGATATTATATGGTTTGCCTAGGAAAGAAAAACGATATTATTGGTTGTACGAGTAAGCTGTTTTGGGTAAGAATGGTTTCACTCAAATTTATTTATTTATTTATTTATTCATTTAAAGTTTCTTTTAAATAATTCCTGAATAATGAAATGTTTCTTTAAATTAAATTATTTTATAAAACATAGTCCTACTGAGCCTTTCGCTCACGTTTTATTTGTTTTAAATTTCCCCCTTCTAGGTGGTTTTCCATTTAGGTTTGGAGAGGATTCTTCAGACAAGACTCAGGAGCAGTAGAGGATTAGTAAATTTATTTGTATCAATTAAATCAAGGCATGTAAGATTTTAACTTTATTTGTATCTAGACTGTGATTGTATTTATGATATTATCAGTACCATATGTGTGCACAAGTTGTGGGTCTGTGGGACCCATACTTGCGATTTTATTGTTTTATTATTAATAGTTAAATGATTTCAATTGTTTAATGCACATGAACTCTTTTATAAGATGTTTTGGAAACCTCATACTTTATTACCTACATCAAACCCTTAAATCTTTGATTTTTAATTAAATTCTCTTTTAATTAATTTAAATAATCTGCCACGTCACCTCCCGTACTCCGGGGCGTGACACCTCTCTACCAATATTGCCTCTTTAAATCATGATACATCTTCATGCTCCCCGGATAAATGGCGAACTGAGACTTGTAAGCTTCATCCATAACGGCTTTCGTTACCTCTACGATTGCTGGAACTGCTAGGTGCTCCCGGAAGTACAACGATCCATGCACATGAAACCTCCATTCTTCAAATTGCTCTTCATCCTGAATCTGTGTCTAAATCCCTCAAAAATGCTGGTCCTGCCACTGATTTTGTTTCACCATCTAAATAATAGCTGGGGTCGTCTCCATATGATTCACTGAAGTTCGATCGTAGTCTTCATAATACTGTAGCCCTTACGTACTCACTGTTGCATCTCTCTTCTAATCTTCAAGAGCCAAACAAGCGAGAATCCCTGAAGACTTCTTGCTAAGTGCATCTATGACTACATTAACTTTCCCAGGATTATACTGCAACGTGAAATTATAATCCTCCATGTACTCCATCCATCTCCGCTACCTCAAGTTGAGATCCCTCTGAGTGAACAGATACCTCAAGCTCTTATGATCGGAGAAAACCTAAAATGTTGCCCCATACAAATAACACCTTCAAATCTTTAGCGCGTGAATCACTGCTGCGAGCTCCAAATCGTGAGTAGGATAATTTTGCTTGTGAGGTCATAGTTGTCTCGATCCATATGCCACCATGTGTCCATGTTGCATCAACACACACCCAAGCCCGTGTCTTGAAGCATCTGTATAAACCTCGTACGACTCATCACTATTGGGAATAACTAATACTAGGGCTAAAGTCAACTGATTCTTCAATTCTTGAAAAGCGAGCTCATTTTATTCATCCCACTTAAACCTGACGTTTTTCCTGATCAATCTTGTCAACGGCACTGCGATCTTCGAGAAATCCTTTATAAATTTTTTGTAATACCCTACAAGACCCAAGAAACTACAGATTTCTGCTACATTCCTCGGTCATTCCCATTCCACTATGGCTTCTATCTTGGATGGATCCATTGAAATACCATGCTCGGAGATGACATGACCTAGAAACTTAACTTCTATTAACCAAAACTCGCACTTTTCTTTCTTGGCATACAACTGGTGCTCTCATAGAGTCTAAAGCACGATCCTGAGATGCTGCTCATGCTCCTCCCAAGTCTTAGAATACACTAGAATATCATCGATAAATACGATCACGAACTAATCCAGATAAGGCCTGAATATCTTGTTCATCAAATCCATGAAAGCTGCCGGAGCGTTTATCAACCCAAATGGCATCACCAGAAACTCAAAGTGTCCATACTGGGTCCTGAAAGCTGTCTTAGAAATATCTTCCTCCTTTATCCGGAGCTGATGGTATCTCGATTGTAAATCAATCTTTGAGAAGTATCGCGAACCTCCCAACTGATCAAACAACTCATCGATCTTGGGAAAAGGATACTTATTCTTCACTGTGACACGATTTAGTTGTTGATAATCTATGCACAACCTGAGAGTCCCATCATGTTTCTTAGCGAACAAAACTGGTGCTCCCCACGACGATGTATTATTCCAAATATACCTTTTATCAGCAAGCTCCTGAAGCTGCTTTTTCAATTCTTTCATTTCCGCCGGCGCCATCCGATAAGGTGCTACTAAAATCGGTGTTGTTCTTGGAAGCAACTCAATACCAAACTCAATCTCCCGATGCAGTGGTAATCCTCACAACTCGTCGGGGAAGACATCTTCATACTCATCAACCACAGGGATTACAGCATTTCTTCTCAAGGCATAGGGCTCTATTTCTAGGTTCATAAAGAAGGCATAGCAAGCTAGGTTCTTTCGCCCTCTCAGACGTGTTTTCACAAGACATTCACTCATTAATCGATCACCACTACCCTGGTAAGTGATCATCGTCCCCCTATCAGACACTAGGGTTACTTTCCTAAGCTGACAATCTACAACTGCGTTGTATCTAGACAACCAGTCCATTCCCAAAATTACATCATATGACCTCATGGGGAGTACAATCAAAGCACTTTTCAAAATCTCATCCCCAATCTTTATTTTACAAGCTTTACATATACAGTTCACACACACCCGCCCAAAGGGTGAAGCTATAACTAGGGGTTCATTAAACTCTTCTATCTCCAATCCCAAGGCATGTACAAAGGAACTCGAAATGAGAGAATGAGTGGCACCTGTATTGAATAAAACATAAGCTAAGGATTGAGAAACTAGGATCGTACCATAGACAACCACATTGCTGGTTTGGACATCTGAACTCTCCATCGCCATCGCATGAAGCTTAATTGGAGCTTTTCCTTTTCCTCTACTAGCATTGCTAGGTCTTGGATTATTCGGCCGATACTGCTTCAAAGGAGGCGACTGCACACTAGCTATACTCGAGCTCGATACTAAGGGACGTTGTGCTAGAAGTTCTATAGCGGCTGTCCTTGCATTGAATATGGCTGTTGCTGGGGAGAGAACTGAGGAAACTGCAATTACAGAAATTGTTGAGGTGGAGGTAGAGGCTGAGGCTGACGACTGGCTCCTTCTCTTGTCTAAGATCCTAGACGAGCGCTCCTGATCGGGCAGTTCCTCTTGATGTGTCCTGGCTGCTGGTAATAATGACAATGAAAATTATAGGGGTTGTTGCACCGGTGCTTGATGAACTGATGCTACCGCTGTTCACGCCACCCTACTTGTTCTTTCCCAGAGTTGGACGACTACTAGTGCCCCTCCTACCGCTCCTCTAGGGCCCTCCTAACGTCTTTGTTTGATCCTCATAGTACTGTGAATAATCATTTTTTATTGATATTGCTGACGACACAAGCTCTCCAAAATTCTTGGGTCGTAGGGAAACCACTTGTTGTCTAATAGGAGTCTTGAGCCCTTCTTGAAACTTAATGCATTTCTCATGTTCCGATGCCACTGCCGATGGAGCAAACCTCGCCAACTCATTAAACCTTACCTCATATTCCCGAACTAACAAGTCACCCTACATCAACCTGTAAAATTCAACCGCCTTGTGGTCTCTATACTCTAGCAAAAAATATCGATCGTAAAACAACTCCTCAAACCTGTCCCAACTGATGTTACCATTGCATTTCAAACGTTTAGCCTGCTTCCACCAGGTGTTAGTGCCACCTTTGAACTTATATGCAGCAAACTCCACACGATACTCAGCTGGCACACCAATAGTATCTAAGTGCTTTACGATCGAATCTAACCAATGCTCGGCCACCCAAGGGTCCCCATTCCCGTCGAAGGTTGGAATAGACGTACGCTGGAATTTCTTAAAATATGTATGCCGACAACTAACATCAGAATCCTCCGGCCTAGACCTAGCCGCCATCTGTCGAAATGCAACAAACATAGCCCTTATCATACCCTCATCATTTCCAAACTCAGCGTCAGCTGTTGAACACCGTCTAGGTGCCATTCTCTCACTTCTGAAAACAAAATTTGGACTGTCAATGGTATTTCATTGTCATACTTATGTATGCACAATTTCTAAGATTTATAACCTTGAGCTCTGATACCATTCTGTCACACCCCGTAGTACGAGGGTGCCGTGGCAGGTTATTTAAGTTAATTAAATAAAAATTTAATTAAAACGTGAGTTTAAGATTTAAATTAATTATGAAAATACGAAAATTTCAAATCTTTTTTGAGAAAAGCATTCATAATCATTAAACAGATAAAAACATTAAGGCAAACATAAAGTAAGAAATAAAACAATAAAAAGATGCGAGTATGGGTCCCATTGACCCACAACTTGTACACATACATAATACTGACAATATAATAATACAACCATGGTCCAAGTAAAGAAAAAGTTAAAGTATTACATGCCTTGATATAATAATTTAAATAACCTCCTAGGTTTTTCTACTGCTCTTGAGTCCTACTTGCGGACCCTTCTCCAAACCTAAGCTGAAATCCACCTAGAGGGGGAAAGGGTTTAAAACAGATAAAACATGAGTGAAAGGCTCAATAGGACTATATTTTAAGAAACAACAAATTTAAAAGGAAATATCATTATTCAAGTAATTATTTAAGAGAAAACTTAAATAAATAAATTTAAACAAAATTATTCTTACCTAATACAGTTTATTGGTTGACCAAAAAGAACAACATTTCCTTTTCCTGGGCAAACCACATATATAACACCACCGTAGTGGCTCAGTTAGGTTTCGGGACCTGCCCTCAAGGTCGCACGCTACATGACCCGATCTCTGATATGGCATCATGCCCTTATATTCATTTCTATTATCATTTAAAACTCATTTACCAAGTATTTTCATTTACATTCATTATGAAGTTCATTATGAAGTTCACTTCAATTCATGGTTTATAAAATAGCTGAGAAAATTCCTTTGTCAATTAATTGTTGAAAAACATTTTGATAAAACCCTTTTTAAGGCCAAAAATCATTTGAAAACTTGGTTACCAAAGAAAAGGGGTAGAAGTCCTACCTCAATATTCGTGCCGATGTCCCACACCGTAATTCTGGCCCGCTATACGTTAGTTCCGCGGAACCACGAACGACCTTCAATAGAAACTAGGTCTATCAGTATCTAGTTTAAGATATTCTACGTTGCCAAACTATTTCATGGTGTCCTAGTGTGCCATTTGCATTCATAAAATCATTTTATAAAGTTAGAATTTCAATCGGGGTTCAAAACAGTGAAAATGGATGAAAAATCACAAAATTTTTCCTTATTCGGTCGGCCTGCGGGTCACCCTGGTTTAGCCGGCTGAACTCTGTAGTTTAGCCTATCGGAGGACCAAGTCGGTTTGCCAAACTTCTCTAGGTTTGGCCTGCCGGATGGATGAATCCGGCTTGCCGAACCCTTGAATCCGGCCTATCGAACCCTTGATTCTCGACCATCTCGTGTCCAAATCTTCATTTTGACATGTTTTTCTTGGTTCTCAGGCATGGAAAATAATCATAGATGATAGAAAAACATAATAGGATACTTTTAAACTCATTTAAACAAGATTTGCATACAAAATCCAAGAAAATCCAAAAATAGAGAAAAATGGAGAAAAATGAAAAATCTTGATTCAAATCCGTTTTTCTTCAAATAAAGCTTAGATCCTAGTTGTTCTAAGTTTTTCTAACTTAGATCAAAGGTTTTCTAAGGTCAAATAAGCTTGAATTTCAAAATGCAAGAAAAATTGAAATATTGAAAAAGTTTTAAAATTTGAAAACTAACCTCGAATTGGAGCTTTAAATCACGTTTTTGGTTACTCAAATACGTTCCCGAGCCTCCAATCCACTAAACCGACGCTTGGGGCTCGATTTAACTCAAAGATTTTGAGAGAAAATGAGAGAGAAAGGGAGAGGCAGAGTGAGAGAGAGTGATGCACGGGAGAGAGAGAGGGAGAGCTAAGAGAGAGAGAGAGAGAGAGAATGAGAGGAAGAGAGGGAGAGTGAGAGTGAGAGATATAATTAGAGAGGAAAAGTGGGCGGTTTTACTGCGCAGAAACGGTGTGCCGCCCACAGTTTTGTAAAACAAAACATATTTGACATTTGACAAATTGTTATATTCCAAATATTCAAAATGACAATTAAAATAATCAAAAACAACTAGAAATCTTTAAAATAATCAAAACAACTTTAAACTCAAAAATTTCACCAAATGATCAAAATAAGTTTAAAATATTCATTATGGCACACTAATCTACCATTTTACATTCTAATATCATTTAATAAATTTTAAGACGTTACCGGTATCTCCTAATACAATTGGGCTCGATGCATAATTGGGGCTACAAGTACACTTGGCCTAGAAGTTGAACATGTAATTTGGGCTTCTCCAAATCGGTCCCCACATACATATAGTCTATGGATGGTATGTAGAAGTAAAAGGATTGAATGATTTGTCATAGTAGGAAAAATAGTTTGTTGTGCATGGTAGTGTTGATTTGAGTATATAGCCCTCACTTACAATTGTGTTTTGGTGTGAACTCGCTCTTTTCTCAATCGGGATTGCAACAAATTGGCGTAAGGATTTTATTAAGGCACTGAATTAATTTATGTAGATGGGTTATGATTGTTCTAAAGCTGTGAAAGAGAAATGAGAAAGTAACATTGTCCTTGTAGCTCCGAATTTGTTTATCTTGTGTTATATTGTCGCTGGTAGTAATTTAAATTAACTAGAAGTGGTATATAAATTACGTAGTAGTCATAGCTTAACATAAGATTGATTTAGTTTGCATGCAGTCCGGTGGTTTAAGCCATCTTAAGAATCAAAGCGTTGGTGGTATCAAGAAAATTAAAACGTTAGATATATATATATATATATATATATATATATATATATATAATACCCTCAAATGTATATGTGGAAGCTTTGACCTCATTTGAATGGAATATGAGAGTGGCTTATTAGTGTCCATTTAAGATAGTATTAGATTATCTACATAATACAAAAAGGAAAGAAGTGTATGTTTTCAAATTAATGGTCGGGTTTATGCAAGTAAAAGATTCTAGAGTTTCTTTGGTTGGAAAAATATTTCTATAATTTTTATAAATATTTTGTTTGTCAAATAACTAATAAAATTGTGAAAAAAAATACCAAATTTAGAGTCGAAACACAAACCGGAGTAAAAATTTAACTTAATGAGCCATGTGGTAGGCCACAATTGGACCAGCTCAGACGCATGCACAACAAGCATATATCACGACATTTCACCCAACAAAGCCTGCGTTTTGCAGACCACTAGCGCTAACAGTCAACATACTTTTTAGGTCAATCTTCCACGCCAGCCAATCATAGCCCAACGTGCAACACATTCTCTCGCCCAGCATGTGTCACCAGACGTTTTTCTCTACGCTAGCATGTGTCAATTGGGTCCAAAGCCACCTATCAGCCAATCTGTGCTTCGTTTTCTTCTACTGAGTTAGCATGTGGGCCAGACTATCTCCCGCTTGTCTATCATGTAAGTCCACTTGACTTACACTTTCTCCATCCGATTGTGCCATGTGCCACACGAAATGCAACAACCAATGAACGGCTGCCATATGGCAACTTAAATGAAAATTTTGTTAGACATAGTGCCTTAATAAGTAAACTGTTTTAATATGTTTTTGAAGACATTTCATCAACAAGGAGTTTATTATTATTCATATACCAAATGTTGTTTTCTTTATATTTATTTCTATTGAATGTATGATAAACAAACAAAAGTCTGAGACTATTGGTCTAAACTTTTAAGAATCGTGCATATAATAGATAGATTATGAGAAAGACATGAATCTCAAAGATGATGGTCTAAATCATAAGATCTGCAATTGAGAGAATAGACTTATGCGCTTTATTCATGCTAAAATTGTTATGTTTTCTACATCCTTAAAGAGAGATGGCTTGTCAGGGTCATTGGAATGGGCTCCGCGAGTAGAAACATTGGTGCATTGTTATAGGTGACGATGTATTGGATCGAGACATATAAGTTGAATTGATTTGGTTAATAATTTCGTTTGTACAAATCAATTCACTTTAGACAATCGTATGTGTTGTGTCTTAATCCTGAAATGACTAATGGACCCGTTATCTTGACTTATGTTTTTTGATGTACCAAAAGATGACATCCTAACTTAATGATGATACGCTTACCGATACGTTGGAGGCATGACTCTTGATTGACATAAACTCATTATTCATAAATATAGAATCCATAGCTTTTTTTGTAGAGCTAATGATATTCTCTTATATGTACTATCCTATAATTGGAAGAATGGAGCACTTAACCATTTTGATACATAGGTGTAACCAAATGATATACTATCTGTGGATAGTGAGTATTCCAATGGTGTGATAATAGAATATAAGATAAAAATAATCGGAAAGGTAAAATAGAATTTATCCTTAAGCCAATTCTGAATATCTTATGGGGATGTGACATATTATGATATGTTCTAGACGGTTAGCTTATTGGAGTTTCGTAATTTTATATAGTTCGAGAATGCAGCTCTAATTTTTTAGTGGAGTAGCATTAGAGTTGATAATTATAAAATATGTACCTTGGATATTGTATTTTATAATTATAAGAGCTTGAATTATATATGTCCATCGGGTCCGCTTTGCCAGCTCATAATTAATCTTGTAACAATACGACGTATTTTTCCTACATATTGGTGACTTATGTTAAATTATTTGATTGGCTAAAATTCAAGTTGATTGGATTTAATAATTTATATTAGTTTATTAGTTGAATTAATTCAAGACAAACATGTTGAATTATTTGGATAATATTTTATTTGTATAGGTTTACCTGTATATGACTATTTTAATTAGAGAACTTTTCTATTAGGTTATTTGAATTAAAATTGAAGCTCTATAAAGGATACTCGGGTCAACTAAGATAGGATTTATTCAATTGGTTGAGATCAGATCTATTAGATTAACTTGAGGAGTTCGAATTTGATTCGAACTCTATTATCGTGACCATGCATTCAACCATGACAGTTGGAGTCAGATACTGTTTCACACGTTTTTCCTTTGAAACTGATCCAAACTTGAATTTTAAGGACTAATTTGATAATTATTAACCCCAGGTTTGACTACTATAAATAAGGGGTGAGTTTTTTTTATTATTCAAATCACTTGAAAAGCAAAGAGTGAGTACTCTAGTATGAGAAACTCTAAAATTACCAAAGACCTATTGCTCAACATCAAGGAACTTAGCTCTTGGCTTTCTCTTGTGGTTGGAAAGAGTCACGAGAGAAAAAGCTGCACGATGTGCGACCACCCTCACTTCGATCATAGATAGAGAATATTAAATAAGACCAGTTGGTTAAGGCTCTTTTAGAACGTTCTTCTCTACACGGATTCGAGACCACTTTGGTATACAAAAGAAGCTAGTAAGATCTGTCATTAATTGGTATATTTATCATGTCAAACTTGTAGTTTTAGAAAATACTCTAATTAAAAAAATTTAAAATTCTACTGCGTACTTGTTTTCTAACAATTGGTGTCAGAGCCAGTTTGTTATGTTAATTGTGTGGGTTTGTGATCATGCTATATACATGAATTATGTGATCTTATTCTCTCCTGTGCTTGAATTTAATTTTTTAGAGAGTTGGCACTCTAGGGTTTCTATATAATTAAATATTGTCATGAGATTATGTGGTGAATGTTTATTGATTAATTATGATTAATTAAATTTTTATTTAATTATTTATTGATTAATTAATTTGTGTCGATTATAGATACTTAGAGGTTAGAATATGTATCTAAGTTTTTCATGTAATTAGATAGCGGTCTATCACCACCATCTTGGATTTGTTATTTTAATTTTAAATTTGTAAAATTTTGAAATTAAATAATCATTCAAAGTGAAGATAGGTCTAAAAGATGAGGATGATTGGAGTTCTATTTCTGTGTTTATAAATTTTTATGTTTTTAAATTGTTAAAAATAAAATTAAAAAACCGCTTGAAAATTATTTTTTGGAAAAACGCTAGTTCAGCTCGGTCAGCAAGCTGAACCCTTTGGGTTGGCAAGCCGATGGTCGTAGACTGGCAGGCCGAACTTTCAGTTCGGTAGGCCAACAACAGGGTTGAAAATTTTTCAAAAAAGATACGTTTTTTGATGCAATTTTTGATTATATTTTTTGAGACAATTATGAGAAACAAGAAATTTTATGATGACCAGAAAAATAAACCATTTGATCTATGAGGGATTGCAGAATAGAAGATGGATGCCACATGAAGATACAACAAGAAGATACAAGATGAATAATCGATAATATGCTTCGATTGATATTTTGTAATCTTTATTTTCTTTTCTCTAGGATGTAATCATGATATTACGGCTATTTATTTATTATTTTGCTTGTGGCTTTGCATGTCGCTTTGATTGTCTACATTATAATATGATTTAGCATGTATGTTGATAACTAGCCATGTAGAATAGGAAGTGTCGCTCATTAAAAATTGGTCATGTATGTTAGCATAAAACTTTGACATTTAAAATATTGAATAGGAGAAGGTTTTCAAAGAGAGGACCTACGGCCTCCATCATTGGTCCATAGGTAGCATATGGTGGTTCCGACCCTAAAGAAGGGATTTCACCATGTACCAAGTTGGATCTCTAAGAGAATAATTTGCTTTAGCATGGTTTATTGTTAATCACCCCAAGGTGGCGAATATAAACTGTAGATAAATTTGTTGAAACGATGGTTATACACTCAAGATTAATTTTGTTATTAACCTCCCCAAGAAGCTCTGTTAATGAAGTTAATGGCCAAAGAAACGATTATTAGTGTATGCTAGATCAAACAGGCCTTGGACGGCATATATTAATTGGAGGAAATCCATGTTCCTAATTGAATTTGACAAGTCTCTCCAAGGCCGCTTGTTGGATTCTAAGTTGGAAATAATCATTGTAAGTTATGATATTTTCAAGATCTTGACACATAAGCATAATTGTATGTTTACTTATGTGTATTATCTTACTAATTATTTGGTATATGAATCTTTATTGTAGATTAAAATTATGTGTATAATTTTAATTGATTTTAGAATAGCCACAGCATCTTAGATTATATTAAAATTATATGTTAAGTTATTTTTAAAGCATATGTAATTAATCAGACATTAATTGTAACTAATTATGTTTGGCATAATGAAATTTATCTCACGGGAAATGTTATTATATTAAATATGATTGGTCAGGATGAAATATTAAACTATTTTCTTAATTTGCCCATACGGATTTAGAAATGGAATACAGTTAAATAGTTTTATCATAAGGTTGCATGTGAATCAATGTGATTTAGAAACTTAGGCCACATGCATTTTCTATATGTCATTTGATAATTTTTGTAGCATGATTTACATTTGCAAAACATGATATATGGTTATTAGCTCAAATTTTGTGACATGAGCATATATGTTTGATGTATTGCAGTAATTCAAACTCTTAATTTATCTAATATGAAATGTGATATTCTCAAGCTTAAAGGTGATAACTATAAAGTCTAGAAGGATAGGATTCTTCTTCATTTGGGGTGGATGGACATTGACTTGCCATAAGGAAGGATGAATCATCCTCTACACTAAGACCAGCACTCCAGATGATGTTGATCGATAGCGAAATAGGAGTGATCTAATCGTCTCTCAGTTATGTTCATAAAGGCCAAAATCTCTATTGGGATTAGGGGTTCGGTTAATTAATATGACAACGTCTATGCACTACTGAAGGCTATTGATGAGAAATTTAAGTCTTTAGAAAAGGCATTAGCAAGCATCCTGATTATGTAGCTTTCATCCTTGAAGCTTGCCGGTATAAAAGGTGTGTGTGAGCATATCATGCACATGAGGGACATTACGGCTCAATTGAAGACACTTAAGATTGACATATCTGATTCTTTCTTGGTTCATTACATTCTGAATACTCTTCCCACAGAGTATGGTCCCTTTAAGATCTCCTGTAACACATATAAGGACATATGGTCAATTAATGAGCTGTTGACCATGTGTGTTCAGGAGGAAAGAAGACTCATTATGGAAAAAGGAGAGAAAGTAAATCTGACACACCAAGGAAATAAGAAGAAACATCAGACAAAGCAAAAGGGGAAAGGCAAGGTTTTTTCCCAGCCAGATATTAAGAAGGAGTCTAGGTGCTTCTTTTGTAAGAAGAAGGGGCACGTGAAGAAGGACTACTCTAAATTCTAGGAATGGCTTGACAAGAAAGGTACTTAAGTCTCACTTGTCTGTTATAAATCCAATATGATTGATGTTAATTATAACACATGGTGGATTGACTCTGGTTCTACAATTCATGTTACCAATTCCTTGTAGGGATTGCAAGACTAGGGGAAGCTAGTGAGAAGTGAGCGAAGCATCTATTCTATAAATAAGATGCACTCACATATAAAGGCTGTAAGAACATGCAACTTAGCTTTAAATAGTAGTTTCATTTTGTATTTGGAAAAGACATTTTAAATTCCTAGTTTTTCTAGAAATTTGATTTTAGTTTCCAAACTTGTATCAATTGGATATTCCTTTAATTTTTTAGAATCTTCTTTCAACTTATTTTACAAATCTGATTTTATTGGATGCGGTACTGATGGTCTTTTTCTTCTTAATTTACAAAATGATGTCAATTATACTATTGTGCACGTTCATGAAAATATTGGTATTAAGCGATGTGTTGTGAATGATGAATCCTCTATGTTATGGCATTGGAGATTGGAACATATCTCCATTGAGAAAATTAAGAGATTAGTAAATGATATAGTACCTAGCACTTTAGATTTTACTAATTTTGGTACTTATATGGACTGCCTTAAGAGTAAGTAGACCAATAAGTCAAGGGATTTATTGGAAATCGTACATACAGATATTTGCAGTCCAGACATTGATGCGTACTCTTAAAGGTACTTCGTCTCTTTTATAGATGACTACTCACGATATATGTATCTCTACTTGCTTAACAATAAAAACAAAGCACTAGATGCTTTTAAGGTCTTTACAGCGGAAGTTGAGAAACAATGTGAAAAGCAAATTAAGATTGTGAGATCGAATAAAGGTGGAGAGTACTACGGTAGATACACTGAGCATGGACAAGCACTTGGTTCATTTGCAAGGTTTCTTGAAGAACATGGGATTATTGCCCAATACACTATGCTTGGTTCTCTAGACTAGAATGGTGATGCTGAAAGAAGAAACCAAATATTATTCGACATGGTGCAGTGTATACTTGCTAGCTCCAAACTTCCTGAGTTCGTGTGGACTAAAGCCCTTAAGATGACAGTGTACATATTGAACTGAGTTCCAACCAAGGCTGTCCCAAAGATGCCTTTTGAGTTATTCAAAGGTTGAAAACAAAGTTTGCGACATGTACGCATTTGAGGATGCTCGTTATAGATAAGAGTTTACAATCCACAAGAGAAGAAGCTAGACCTAAGGACCATAAGTGGATATTTTGTTAGTTATGCTAAACGGTCTAAGGGATACAAATTTTATTGTCCATCTCAGAGTACTAGATTTGTGGAATCAAGGAATGCAAAATTTCTTAAGAATGACTTAATTAGTGGGAGTAATCAATTTGGAACAATATTCTTGAGAAAGATCATACAGATGCTCAACCTTCTACTTCTTATGACAGATTGATTCTTGTGAAAGATTATACAGTGCCATAAAAGACGAAATGGATTCTATGGCATCTAACATATTTTGGGATCTCATTGAGTTGCCTAAAGGTGTAAAAGCTATTAGATGTAAGTGGGTCTTTAAAATGAACAAAGACTCATTCGGCAACATTAAGAGACATAAAGCAAGACTCGTTGCCAAAGGATTCACTCAAAGAGAAAGAATCGACTAACAAAAACCTTTTCTTTTGTATCTAAAAAGGATTCTCTTCGAGCTATTATTGCATTGGTCGCCCATTTGGATTTGGATTTGCATCAAATGGATATGAAGACGGCCTTTCTCAATGGTGATTTAGAGGAAGAGGTTTATATGAAACAACTAGAAGGATTTTCCTCTAGTGACGATGAACATTTAGTCTATAAGCTTTAAAAAAATCCATATATGGATTGAAACAAGCCTCTCGCCAATGGCATCTGAAGTTCCATGACATTATATCTTAATTTGGTTTTGAGGAGAATATCATGCATCAATCTATATACCAAAAGGTCAGTGGGAGTAGGATTTGTCTTCTTGTGCTATATATGGATGACATATACTTACAGCTAATGATAAGGGTTTGTTATATGAGATAACTTTGATATGAAGGATATGGGAGAGGCATCTTATGGCATTTGCATTAAGATTCATAGGGATAGATCTCGAGGCATTCTGAGTTTGTCGCAAGAGACCTATAACAATAAGGTTCTAGAGAGGTTTCGAATGAAGGATTGTTCACCAAGTGTAACACCAATTGTGAAGGGTGACAGGTTCAATTTGAACCAATGCTAAAAGAATGAGCTTGAATGGAAACAAATGAAAAACATTCCATATGCTTCAGCTGTTGGAAGCCTAATGTATGCACAAGTCTGTACAAAACCTAACATTGCATTTACTATTAGAATACTGGCAGATATCAAAGTAGCCCAGGTGTTGACCACTGGAGAACTGTAAGGAAGGTGATGAGATACCTTCAAAGGACTAAGGATTACATGCTTACGTATAGACAGACTGACATTCTAGAGGTGATTGAATACTTTGATTTAGACTTTGCTGGCTGTGTTGATTTACAAAAATCAACATCTAGTTATGTTTTCACGTTTGCTGGTAGAACTATATCTTGGAGGAGTGTGAAGCAAACTTTGACTGCTACCTTTATTATGGAGGCCGAGTTCGTTTCTTGTTTTGAAGCTACTTCGCATGGCGTATGGTTGAAGAGTTTCATATTGGGGCTTAGAATTGTGGATTCTATTTCTAGGCCATTGAGATTGAATTGTGACAACTCAACTGTAGTACTTATGGCCAAGAACAGCAAAAGCGGTAGTCAAAGTAAACACATTAGCATTAAGTACTTGGCTATAAGAGAACATGTTAAAGAAAAGAAAGTGGTCATTGAACACGGTAGCACTTAGTTGATGATTGCCGATCCTTTAACTAAAGGCATGCCACCAAAGATTTTTAAGGATCATATAGTACGAATGGAACTTGGTTCCATGATGTGAATTTCATTGTATGTACATTTTGTTATTTTTATAAAACTCTTATTCAGATGTGATGCTTTCTTATATTTAGTTATGCACATATTTAGTTATTTTGAGAAAATCAATTAAGTTGGACCTAGAATAAACATATGGTTTATTCATTAAGTCACATTACCACTTATGAGTTAGTATTAAGAGATATAATGCATTGTAATACATAGAAGATAATACTCATTTTAAGAGGACCTATCGCCATGATCATGTGTTTATTCTTTACGTTTAAGATTGGTTGATTTTGATTATTTTAAATATATGTGGACCAAGTGAGAGAATGTTATTTTAATTTATTTATTATTATTTATTTAGTTTTTAAATGATAATAAAATAAATAAATAAAAATAAATTTAAGTAGTCTAATATACATGTATTTTCTAAAGTGTGTTAACCAAATGATATCTCTGAACTGTTATAACGTTTTAGAAAAAGGGCATTGTTTTAAAGATGTCTTTTGATGGTAACATACACCCTAATGTTTGGTGTTTATAAATATTATATAAAATCTAAAAGGTCCCTAAGCCTTGCAGTTTATTCAGAAATATACCATTTCTTTAAATTGCAAAAGGTTTAAAAGATTCTCTTTCTTTCATATAAAATTTTTTCAAGAATTCTTGTAGAAATATTCTCCATTCTTATTATATTTATCAATGACTAGAGGTTAGATTTTCTTTCTTTTACGTTTCCACATTTAGATGATTTATATATAATTTAGATTCATGCATAAATGTTAAAAATCATAATTCTGTACATGAAAATTTCTTCCATAACAAGCAGCTCAACATACTATAGCAAGTCATTTAAAAATCATATCATCAAATGTAATTAAGGCATACACTTATGACTATAATTACATTCGTAAACATTGGAAATCAATCCATATATATATATATATATATATATAAAAGAAAGTTCTCATTATTTGGCCTCCTTCTTTTGCAACATACCATACGACAACTAATTGTAGACTCTTGGATGAATAAAGGATGGATTAGGTTTGCTGGGTAGTTCGATGTATTTGTTTTGAGGGCTAAATGAGAAGGATGTCATGAATAGTTACCCAGGCTGTGCAAAATTGATTGAAAAAACGCAATCGACAGTCCGTCCGGGATGATGTGGTTGGGACAAGACCAGTCAACTAGAAGACACACGGGCCGACAGTAACAAAGGCAACAGAGGAAGACAAGAGAGTGGGGTACCAGCTGGCGTGCATGGATGGGGTGTAAGCTCATTGGAACACGCATGATACTAGCGCAAGAAGAAAAGGCACCTATTGGTGCAGGCTAACGTGCGTTGCTACTGAACTGACATTGTAGCCCTGCTATTAACATGGCCCAATGGTATAAAGACGCGTGCAAAGTGGACTGAAAATAGTATTTAGCTCAAAATTTTGGTATTTTAATGTTGTTTTGCTCCTTTTTGCGCTGCTTTTCAAATATACCGATGGCTGCTTAACCTAAAACTGATTATTTTATAAACAAAATATTTATAAAAACTTACAAATATTTATTTAATGTTTAAATAATGTTGAATCACACAAAACACTAAAAATATAAACAATTATATGGTTTTTGCAGATGTAACTCAAAATAATTATTTAACATATAAATATTGTAACCAGAAGATTAATGATAATAAAAATGTGAAATGATGAATTTAGCATTATTAAACATGCACTTTATGTATTCATCAAGGCTTAATATGTAGTCGCTAATCTAAGAAAGCAATTTAGCCCTGCAAGTTCTTGACAAGGCTTAAGCTCTCCTGAAACAACAACAGAGCGGAGATGAATTCAAAAGAAGGTAGAAGCCATAATAGAGGCAAACATATAGAGAGGAAGCACCATTTGGTCAAAGAGATTGTGAGTCGAGGCGATGTGACTGTTCTAAATATTGCATCAACAAATAACTATGCAGATCCTGTCATGAAAATATTGTTGACTAAGAGTTTTGAGAATCATCTCGAGGGTTTAGGATTAAAAGATTTGTTTCACATACTTTAGGGCAAGTGGAAGATTGTTAAAGTTGGTGTTAAAGGGATTATTTATTTCTTTGTATATTTATATGCATATTGTTTAGATGATTTGTAAATATGATGAAATGTTTTTGATTATTTATGTGTCTTTATGTGTGTTAAAATTAATAAAAAGGCACGTTTGTCACCTCACCTACACAGAAAAGCAAATACCCAAATGTCTTTTTTGACTGCTTCATTACTATGCTGAAACGTGAACCTAAATAACCAACACTGTCTAAATTTACAACAAACAATTTTTGCTCTATACATTGTCTAACTAGACCTACTCCAACATCTTTAAATGCATTATACCGACCATTAGTTTGAATACATATCCTAATTTCTTTTCTATCGTGTAGCTCATCAAATACATTAACATTTACTAGCCCTTTTTCTCACTGCTTGCACATTAGAGGATGATCATACCAATTTAGGGGTGGCAAGTGGGCCCTTATACTTGGAGTTATAATCCCTCAACTATGCTATATATGTACTTAAAAAAGGTATTATTTAAATGTTGTTTCAGTATCATATTATATGATATGAAAACTAGTTCACTCACTTATTTTTTCTCTCTTATATTTGATACATAAACATATGCTATTGTCACTACCGTGTTGTCATGTATATTCTACAACGGTTTCTTATGACTAAAGGGAAATGCCCCTCTTACTTAACTATATGATGGGACCTAAATGTCGTACTTCTCTAAGTGCAGGTTATCTTAAGTAATAAGTTGAGTGAGTTTGAGGTCGAATTCATAAGGAAGTCTCATTAAACTAACAAATTTATAAATATTTAAAAATAAAAAATAAATATTCACAAATATAATAAAAATAAACAAAATAATAAAAACAAATTTCTTTGGCATTCAATGGTTAGTAAGATCTAGTTAATTAATGCACATAGCATGTCAAACTTGTGTTTTGAAAAATACTCTGATATAAAATTTTTAAAATTTCGCTGCATATTATTTTTCCAACAATTAGCATCAAAGCCATGGTTTTTACATAAATTTACGAGTTTGTGATCATATTATATGTATAAATTTTGTGATCTTAATCTATCATATGATTGAATTTAATTTTATAGAGAGTTGGCACTCTAGGTTTCTATATAATTTTATGTTGTCATGGATTATGTGGTGCATGTTTATTAATTAATTATGGTTGATTAAATTATTATTTAATTATTTATTAATTAATTAATTTATACCGGTTATGGTTCCTTAAAGGTTAGAATGTGTATCTAGGTTTTTCATGTAATTAGATGGTGGACTATCATCTCCGTCTAGGAATTATTATTTAATTTTATATTTGTAAGAATTTTTGTAATTAAATAATTATTCGGAGAAGACAGATCTAGAAGATAGATGATGGCACTTCCAGGTATTTCCTAAGTCTCTAATTTTATATTTTTGAATTATTGAAAATAAAATTGATGAATTGCATTAAAAATTATATTTTTTGGAAAGGGTGATTTCTACTCGGTCGGCATGTCGAACCATCCAATTTGGCAGGCCGATGGTTGCAGATTGGCAACCGGACGTGAGGTTTGGCAAGCTGACAATGGGGCAAAAATCAGGTGGCTCTAGCGGCAGGCCAAACTTCTAGTTCGGTAGGCCGATCTATCATGAATCGGCATAGATCGACTGGCCAATGGGTCATGACCGGTAGGCCAATCACCCAAATCGGCTTTCCGACAGAGAGCTGGAAATTTCTCCATAAAAGGTGCAATTTTTCAATGTAGTTTTAATTTTGTTTTGGAACAATCATGAAAAACATTAAATTTGAATATGACTGGAAATATGAAGTATTCGATTCATACAGGATTGAAGACTTAAAGATGGACATTACATGAAGAAGGATACAACTTGAGAATTCAAGGATGAAGAGTCAATAATATGTTTCGATTACTCTCTTTTAATCTTTGTTTTCTATTCTCTAGGGTGGAACCATAATATTACGGTTATTATTATTGTGATTGTAGCATTGCTTGATTACTTTGCTTGTCTGCATTATAATATGATTTGCCATGTATATTGATAACATGTCATATAAAATAGGGAGTGCCACTCATATTAAAATTGTTCATGCATGTTCTTAAAATAAAACCTTTATTTCAAAAGATTGAGTGGAAGAAGGATTTTGAAGAGAGGACCTACGGCCTCCATCGTTGGTCCATAGGAAGAACATGGTGGTCCCGACCCCTAGGAAGGGATTTCTATCATGTACCAGATTGGATCTCTAAGAGGATAAGGTATTTTAGCATAATTTATGGTTGCACACCCTTGGTGGTAATTATAAGTTATGAATAAAATATTGAAATGATGGTTATACACTCACATTAATTTTATTATTAACCTCCCCTAGGAGTTCTGTTAGAATTAATGGCCAAAGAAATGATTATTAATATATGCTAGATCATACGGTTCTTGGATGGCAAATATTAATCAGGAGGTGATCCGTGTTCCTAATTGAATTTGGCATGACTCCCCTAGGAGCTTGTTGAATTCTGAGTTGGGAATTATCGTTGTAAGGTTATGATATTTTCAAGGTTTTGACACATAAACACATTTATATGTTTTTACATGATTGTGTAATCTTACTAAATTATTATTGTATGTTTGCTTATGTTTTGTATATGATTCTTTATTGTAGATTAAAAATGTCTAAAAACGCTTTATCTTCAATACTTGACAAAAACTTATTAACCAAAGAGAATTATAATGATTAGAAACAGAACCTGGATATCATCCTCTCCTTTGAGAAACTGAAATTTGTGCTGACAATCCCTTGCCCTCTCGAGCCTATAGGAGATTCCACTAATGAGCAATTCCAAGTGTACGATCGCTGGAAAGATGCAAATGATCAAGCCCGCTGCTATGTTATGGCCAGCATGAATAACGTGCTGCAGGCTCAACATGAAGATTATGAGACTGCGAAGCAGATCTTGGATAATCTTGAAGATATGTTTGGAGGCTAGGCCATAACAAAGCGGCAAAGGGCGCTTCGAAAACTCTTGAACTTAAGTAGAGACCGGGGACATCTATAAAGAAGCACATGATGTTGGTCATGGGTTACCTTGCTAAGGCTCAAACCAATGGAGCCGACATCGATATTGAAACTCATATGACTATGGTCTTTAAGACTCTGTCAAAGGAATTTATTCCATTTAGAGCTACTTTTAATTTAAGCAATCAACGGTATATGACCTTAATAGAATTAATGAAACAGTTACAGGAGTTTGAACTGTTGATCAGGGAGTCTCCTGTGGGTGGAGAAGCCAATATGGTAGCTGCTTCTAGTTCCAATCCCAACTCTGGGAATGGAAAGAAGCAACGGGCCAAGAACGAGAATTTTTTTATTCCTGCTAGCAGCAAGAGCAAGAAAAAGAAAAAGAAGAACCCGAAGAAGCATAAGTGCTTCTTCTGCGGGAAGATCGGGCACATAAAGAAGCATTGCAAGGACTTCCTTTTCAAAGGAGGTAGGTGTGATCTTCTGTATTTAAAAACTTATTTGGTTGAGGAATCCAATGACATTTGGGTAATAGATTCCAGTGCAAGTAATCATATTTGTATTTCTCAGTAGGGGTTCAAAGAAACGAGAAGTCTGCTACATGAAGACTTAACGCTTCGGATAGGAGATGGATCCTTAGTCTTAGCGGAAGCAGTGGGAGACGTCCATCTTTATTTTGATAGTTATAGGAATTTAATTTTGCGAGATTGTTTTTATGTTCCTAAATTTAAAAGGAATTCAATTTCTATAGCTTGGTTATTTAAAGACTCCTATTTGGTTATAATAAAGCGGTGATTCGTAAAAACAAATCTTTTATCTGTTCTGGATAGATGCAAAATATTCTATACTTTATCAAATCTAACATGGATTTACTGCTTAATGTTGAGATGAATGATAATAACTCTAAAAGACTTAAAACTTCTCACTCTAATAAGACTTATCTTTGGCATTTGTGTCTTGGTCATATTAACCTGAACAGGATTCAAAGGTTGTTAAGGGATGGACCTTTAAGTCACTTAAAAGTGAAATCTATACCTCAATGTGAATCTTGTTTGGAGGGTAAAATGACCAAAAGACCATACGGGTTTAAGGGCAATAGGGCCAAAGGGGTTCTAGAACTTGTGCATAGTGATGTTTGTGGACCGATGAACATCCAAGCACGAGGACGGTATGAGTACTTTGCCACTTTTATTGAAGATTACTCTAGGTATGGGTATGTGTACCTGATGCACCACAAAAGTGAAACTTTTAACAAGTTTAGGGAGTTTCAGGCTGAAGTGGAAAAACAATTTGGTAGACCCATAAAGGGACTTCGATCCAATCGAGGTGGTGAATACCTTTCTGATGAGTTCATAGGACACTTATTAGAGAATGGGATTTTATCCCATTTGACTACGCCGGGCACTCTGTAGCATAATGGCATAGTAGAGAGAAGGAATATGACTTTATTAGACATGATAAGGTCCATGATGAGTTATTCATCATTACCTTTGTCCTTTTGGGGATATGCACTACAAACTGCATGTTATCTTTTGAACAATGTGCCTTCAAAATTGGTCCCTAAAACTCCTCACGAGTTGTGGACGGGCAAGAAGACATCCTTAAACCATATTCGCATATAGGAATGTCTGGCTGATGTCTGTTTAAGGATACGAATAAGTTGGAAACACGTTCAGAAGTTTGCATGTTTGTAGGATATCCAAAAAGAACTAAAGGGGGTTATTTTTATAACCCAAAGGAAAATAAAGTCGTGGTTTCAGCTAATGCAACTTTCCTTGAGGAGAGTTATATGGACAACTTTAAGCCTCGAAGCAAAGTGGTACTTGAGGAGTTAAGGAGTGATCTGATCACTCTGAAGGTTCAAAATGAAACTATTCTGATCAGTGTAGAAAAACCAAACGAACCTGAATGACAACCTAATGGGCTTCAGCATAGTGGGAGGATTGGGCGTCAACCTGAGAGGTATATGTTCAATGGGGAGGTCTTTTTGGCTAAACCGGATGAACATGACAGGGATCCTTATACTTACGTAGAGCCTATAGAGGATGTTGATTCAAAATTTTGGATTGAGGCTATGAACACTGAGATGAAGTCTATGGAGACTAATCAGGTCTAGGAGCTTATGGATCTTCTTGAAGAGGTAAAACCCATAGGGTGTAAATGGATCTACAAGAGGAAAAGAGGAGTGGATGGAATGGTCGAAACCTTTAAGGCCAGACTAATAGCTAAGGGTTATACGCAAAAGGAAGGAATCGATTACGAGGAAACCTTTTCGCCTGTAGCCATACTTAAGTTTATCCAAATTCTCTTGTCCATAGTTGTAGCTCTAGACTATGAGATTTGGCAAATGGATGTCAAGATGGCTTTTCTAAATGGCTTTCTTGATGAGTCAATTTATATGGAACAACCACATGGGTTCAAGATCAAGGGTCAAGAGGGTAAGGTTTGTAAGCTGCTAAAGTCAATTTATGGACTTAAGCAGGCTTCTCGTTCTTGGAACATAAGATTTGATTAGGTGATCAAGACTTATGGGTTCTCACAAAATGTGGATAAGCCATGTGTTTACAAACACATTAAGAATGGGAATGTGGTTTTTCTACTGCTCTATATAGATGACATTCTGCTAATTGGCAATAACGTTGGGGCATTGTCATCGCTCAAATTATGGTTGACCAAGTAATTTGACATGAAAGACTTGGGTGATGCTAATTTTATTCTTGGTATCCAAATCTTTCAGGATAGGAAGAACAAAATGATAGCTTTGCCCTAGGCCGGCTACATAGATAAATTCTCAAGAGGTTTGCAATGTAGGATTCCAAAGGTGGGCAACCATCTAGGTCTGGAATTACACTTTCTAAGAAAGACTCTCCAAAGTCTGAGGAGGAAAGAGAATACATGAAGAAGGTGCCTTATACTTAGGCAGTGGGTAGTCTCATGTATGCCATGCTTTGTACATGACCGGATATTTGTTATGCGATCGGGATTGTAAGTCAATTTCAGGCTGATCCAGGACCGAACCATTGGGTTGCGGTAAAGCATATTTTCAAGTACTTGAGAAGGACTTGAGGGTATATGCTTATATATTTAGGTGAGGACTTGACTCCTCTAGGATATACTAACTCAGATTTTCAATCCTATCTGGATTCTAGGAAATCGACTTCGGTTTTAATGTTTACTCTGGGCGGCGGTGCCATCAGTTGGAGAAGTATCAAGCAAGATTGCACTTCAGATTCAATGATGGAGGCCGAGTATATGTCAGCTAGTGATGCTTCAAAAGAAGCAGTGTGCTTCAAAAGAAGCAGTGTGCTTCTACAAGTTCCTTGGGGATCTTGAGGTAGTTCCTGGTATGGATAAGGCGGTATCACTGTACTGTGACAACAGTGTGATGGTAGCTAATGCTAAGGAACCAAGATTTTACAAGAAAAGTAAGCATATTGATTGAAAGTATCATGTGATAAAGGACTTCGTTGAGGGCGGGCATGTCACGGTGTGCAAGATCACATTAGAGGACAATTTAACTGATCCATTTACGAAGACACTTACTGGGAGAGTCTTCAAGAGGCATGTGGAAGCTGTGGGGATGCGAGATTTGTCATATTTACTCACTTAGTGCAAGTGGGAGATTGTTAGACATGTATGCCCTAAGGAGTAAAAATGTAATAAGTTTTTTGGAGACATTTTTATCAATAAAGAATTTATTTATTGTTTATATACCAAATGTTGTCCTCTATTTGTTCATATTTGTTGAATGTATGTTAAGCAAACAAAAGTATGAGACTGTCAGTCTAAACCTTTAAGAATTGAGCATATGATGGACAGATTATGCAAAAGACATGATTCTTAAGGTGATGGTCTAAAACATAAGATCCGTAATCGAGGGAATAAAATTGGACACTTTATTCATGTAAAGATTGTTATGTTGTCTATATCCCTATTGGGAGATGGTTTGTCTTGGCCATCGGAGGTGGACTCCGTAAATAGAAACATTGGCATGTTGTCATAGGTGACGATATGTTGGATCAGGACATAAAGTGAATAGATTTGGATTAACAATTCTGTCTCCGCAAATCGATTTACTTTAGACAACCATTTGTATTGTATCTTAATCCTGAGATGAATAGTGGGACCGTTATCTTAACTTATATCTTTTGATGTACCAAAGGGTGACACCCACATCTTAATAGTGGTATGCATGCTGGTACGTTGGAGGCATGACTCTTGATGGCATAGACCTGTTATTCATAGATATGGAATCCATAGCTCCTCTTTAGGAGTAGTGATACCCTCTTATATGCGTTATCCTATAATTAGAAAACTAGAGCGCTCAACCATTTGGATACATAGGTGTAACCGAATGGTATACTGTTTTTGGATGGTAAGTTTACCGATGGTGGGATAATAGAATATAAGATAAAAATAATCGAGAAGGTAAGACAAAATTTGTCCTTAAGCTGGTTATAGATAATCCTATGGGGATACGATACACTATGATATGTCATGGAGACTTAGCTATACAGGCTTCGTAATTCTATGTAGTTTGAGAGTGTAGATCCAAGCTTTTAGTGGAATAGCGTTGGAGTTGATAATTATGAAATGTATATCTGGGATATTGGGTTTTGTAATTATCAGGAGCTTGAACTATATAGGTTCATTTGGTCCTCTTTGCTAGCTCACAACATCCTGTAACGATACTGTGTAACATCCTGTAACGATACGGTGTACTTTTCTAATAATTGGCGACTTATGTCAGATTTATTAGATTAGTTGAAATTCGAAAGAATTAAATATATCATGTCTTTTCCAATATTCATTTATTTTCCTAGAGATTATCTAGATAAAGTTGTTTTAATTAGATAACTTCTCGATTGGGTTATTTGAATTAAAACTGAGATTTTATCCTATAGAATCTCAGGTGGAAAATTAAAGATTTGCCCAGATCTTTTTTCGGCAGTTTGGCATGCCGATCCTTAAGTTTGGCCTACCGATGGGGAAAGTTCAGCCTATCGATTAGGCAAATTGGCCTACCGATGCGCAAAAAAAAGATTACGTGTTTTCACGTGGATTTTATCAAATATTTATCTGAATTTGATTCTGATTTGAATTTTTGAGACCTAATCTGATAAGGACTGACCCTAGACCCAACCTCTATAAATAGGATGTAAGTGACATAAGTTATTTAGATCAATTGAGAGATTAAGAGTGATACTCTGCTGGTGAGAATTTGAAACTTCCTAAGAGCTCTTGTTCACAAATCACGAACATTGGCTTTGGTTTTCTCAATTGGTTGGAAGGAGAGTCACCTGGAGGAAGAGCTGTACATGTAAGCCCACACTCACTCTGATTATGGATAGAGAATAGCAAAGAAGACCAATTATTTGAGGCTCTTTTGGAACGTTACTTCTCTTCACAGATTAGGGAAGTTCTTTAGCATTCAAAGGTTAGTAAGATCTAGTTAATTTATGTATATAGCATCTCAAACTTGTGTTTTGTAAAATACTCTGATATAAAATTTTTAAAATTCTACTGAGTATTATTTTTCCAATAAAAAATCCCTGTTATGTTCAACCGGTTCAGCTAAGTAGGCTTCACCATTGAGCATATACCTCTCGGGTTGACGTCTGATCCTCCCACTACATCAATGCCCCTTAGGTTGTTGTTTGATCAAGTTTTCTATATTGATTGGATTAGTTTCAACTAGAACCCCTAGAGTGATCGAATCACTCGCCAACTCTTCAAGTACCACTTTACTTCAAGGCTTAAAGTCATTCATGTAACTTTTCTCAAGGAATGTTACATTTGTTGAAACCACCACTTTATTTTCTTTTAGTCCCTTTAGGATATCCTACAAATATGCAAACTTCCAAATGTGCTTTCAACTTGTTCGCTTCCTTGTATAGGACATGACTCGGGCATCTCCATATGCAAATGTGGTTTAAGGATTTAAAGGCATATCGTTCAAAAGATAATATGCAATCTACAGTGCATATCGCCAAAAGGATAAAGGTAATGTTCAACAACTTATCATAAACCTAACCACATCCAACAAAGTCATATTCCTTCTCTCAGCTATGCCATTTTGCTGCAGAGTGCCCAGCGCAGCCAAATAGGATAAGATCTCATTCTCTAATAAGTGTCCCACAAACTTATCAGAGAGGTATTCTCCACCTTGATTGGATCAAAGTGCCTTTAGAGGTTTACTTAATTGCTTTTTCTCTTCAGCTTGAAACTCCCTGAACTTATCAAAAGTTTCACTTTTATGATGCATTAGGTGGATATACTTATATCTTGAGTAATCATCAATAAAAATGACGAAGTACTCATACCCTCCAAGTACCCTGATGTTTATGAAACCACAAACATCACTATGCACAATTTATAGACCCTATTGCCTTTAGACCCAAATGGTCTTTTGGTCATTTTGCCCTCCTAACAAGATTCACATTATAGTATAGATTCTACCTTTAAATGACTTAAAGGTCCATCCCTTACTAACCTTTAAATCCTATTTAGGTTAATATGACCTAATAGTAAATGCCAAAGATAAGTCTCATTCAAGTGAGAAGTTTTAAGGCTTTTAGTGTTATCATCGACCTTAGTGTTTAGTTGTGAATCCATTTTAGGTTTGATAAAATATAGGTTATTTCATCCCTTAATGTGTTTGTAAAAACATGGTTCATCCACATTTTGTGAGAACCCATAAGTCTTGATCACCTGATCAAATCTTATGTTCCAAGAATGGGAAGCCTGCTTAAGTCCATAAATTGACTTTTGCAGCTTACAAACCTTACCCTCTTAACCCACGACCTTGAACCTGTCTGGTTGTTCCATATAAATGGACTCATCAAGATAGCCATTCAAAAAAGCCGTCTTGATATCCATCTGCTAAATCTCGTAGTCGAGAGCGGCAGCTATGGACAAGAGAATCTGGATGGACTTAAGCATGGCTACAGACGAAAAGGTATTCTCATAATCGATTCCTTCCTTTTGCGTATAATCCTTAGCTACCAGTATAGCCTTAAAGGTTTCGACCTTTCCATCCACTCCTCTTTTCCTCTTGTAGATCTACTTACACCTTATGGGTTTTACCCCTTCGGGAAGATCCACAAGCTCCTAGATCCGATTAGTCTCTATAGACTTCATCTCTATGTTCATGGCCTCTGTCCAGAGTCTTGAATCAACATCCTCCATAGCTTCTGCGTAAGTATAAGGATCCCTGTCATGTTCATCTGGTTCAGCCAAGAAGACCTCCCCATTGAACATATACCTCTTAGGTTGACGCCTGATCCTCCCACTACGCCGAAGCCCCTGAGATTGTTGTTCAGGTTTGTTTGGTTTTCCTACACCGATCGGAATTGTTTCGTTTGGAACTTTCAGAGTGAACGGATCACCCTTTAACGCCGCAAGCACCACTTTGCTTCGAGGTTTAAAGTCGTCCATGTAACTTTCCTCAAGGAAAGTTGCATTAGTTGAAGCCACGACTTTATTTCCTTTGGGTTATAAAAATAATCCCCTTTAGTCCCTTTTAGATATCCTACAAACACGCAAACTACCGAACATGCTTCCAACTTATTCGGATCCTTAAACAAGACATGAGCCGGACATCCCCATATGCGAATATGGTTTAAGGATGTCTTCCTTCTTGTCCACAACTCATGAGGAGTTTTAGGGACCGATTTTGAAGGCACATTGTTCAAAAGATAACATGCAGTTTGTAGTGCATATCCCCAAAAGGATAAAGGTAATGATGAATAACTCATCATGGACCTAATCATGTCCAACAAAGTCCTATTCCTTCTCTCTGCTACGCCATTCTACTGCTGAGTGCCCGGCGCAGTCAAATGGGATAAAATCCCATTCTCTAACAAGTGTCCTAAGAACTCATCAGAAAGGTATTCTACACCTTGATCAGATCAAAGCGCCTTTATGGGTCTACCCAATTGCTTTTCTACTTCAGCCTGAAACTCCCTGAACTTATCATAAGTTTCACTTTTGTGGTGCATCAGGTACACATACCCATATCTTGAGTAATCGTCAATAAAAGTGACGAAGTACTCATACCCTCCTCATGCCCGGATGTTCATCGATCTGCAAACATCACTATGCACAAGTTCTAGAACCCCTTCGGCCCTATTGCCTTAAGACCCATATGGTCTTTTGGTCATTTTACCCTCCAAACAAGATTCACATTGAGGTATAGATTCCACCTTTAAGTGACTTAAAGGTCCATTCCTTACCAACCTTTGAATCCAATTAAGGTTAATATGGCTAAGGTGCAAATGCCAAAGATAAGTCATATTAGAGTGAGAAGTTTTAAGTCTTTTAGAGTCATTATCATTTATCTCAGCATTAAGCAATAAGTCCATCTTAGGTTTGATAAAATATAGATTATTTTGCATCCATCCAGAACAGATAAAAGATTTATTTTTACGAATCACCACTTTTCAATTAAAAGATACCACGTAGGAGTCTTTAAATAAAGAAGATACATAAATTAAATTCCTTTTAAATTTAGGAACATACAAACAATCTCGCAAAATTAAATTCCTATAATTATCAAAGTAAATATGGACATCTCCCACTACTTTCGCTGAAACCAAGGATCCATCACCCATCCGAAGCGTTAAGTCTTCACGTAGCAGACTTCTCGTTTCTTTGAATCCCTACAGAGAAACACAAACATGATTAGTTGCACCGGAATCTATGACTCAGATGTCACTGGATTTCTCAACCAAACAAGTTTCTAAATATAGAAGATCACGCCTACCTCCCTTGGAAAGGAAGTCCCTGCAATGCTTTTTAATATGCCCGACCTTTCCACAGAAGAAGCACTTAAGCTTCTTTGGGTTCTTCTTCTTCTTTTTCTTGCTCTTGGTGTTAGCAGGAATAGAAGACTTCCCATTCTTGTCCCGTTGCTTCTTTCCATTCCTAGAGTTAGAATTAGAACTAGAAGCAGCTACCATGTTGGCCTCACCACCCGTAGGAGACTCCCTGATCAGCAGTTCGAACTTCTGCAACTGTTTCATCAGTTCTGTCAAGGTCATATCCCGTCTATTGCTCAAATTAAATGTAGCTCTAAACAGAATAAATTCCTTAGACAAAGTCTCAAAGACCATAGTCATATGAGTTTCAGCATCGATGTCGGCTCCATTGGTTTGAGCCTCAGTGAGCTAACCCATGACCAACATCATGTGCTCCTTTACAGATGTCCCCGGTCTTTGTCTGCAGTTTAAGAGTTTCCAAAGCGCCCCTTGCCGCTTCGTTGTGGCCTGGCCTCTGAACATATCCTCAAGATTATCCAAGATCTGCTTCGCAGTCTCATAATCCTGATGTTGAGCCTGCAACACGTTGTTCATGCTAGCCTTAACATAGCAGCGGGCCTGATCATTAGCATCTTTCTAGCGATCGTACGCTTGGAATTGCTCATTACTTGAGTCTCCCGTAGGCTCGGGAGGACAAGGGGTTGTCAGTACATATTTTAGTTTCTCAAAGGATAGGACGATGTCCAGGTTCCGTTTCCAATCGTTTTAATTCTCACCGGTTAATTGGTTTTTGTCAAGTATCGATGATAAAGGGTTTTTAGACATTTTCAATCTACAATAAAGAATCATATACCAAACATAAGCAAACATATATAATAATTTTGTAAGATAACACAATCATGTAAAATCATACAAATATGTTTATGTGTCAAAACCTTGAAAATATCACAACCTTACAACGATAATTCCCAACTCAAAATTCAACAAGGTCCTGGGGGAGTCATGCCAAATTCAATCAGGAACACGGATCCCCTCCTAATTACTATATGTCATCCAGGACCCGTATGATCCAGCATATACTAATAATAATTTCTTTGGCCATTAATTTTATTAACAGAGCTCCTAGGGGAGGTTAATAATAAAATTAACGTGAGTGCATAACCATCGTTTCAAAATTTTATCCATGATTTATAATCACCACTGTTGAGGCTTGCCTCAGCCTTCCGGGCTGGTCGGACCATGGCCTGGGGCTCCCGAGCTGGACGGATCCGAGCTGGGGCACACTTAACGAATTGTGAATTTGTCCCCCTTAGTTTTTATCCAAGGGAGCGCGTCCCCCAGGAGTTGAACCTGTGACCTCTTATATAAGAGGCCTTAAGGTTTCCCCTGGGTACCAATCCATCCAATTAGGGAATTCACAATTCGTTAAGTGTGCCCTAGATCGGATCCGTCCAGCTCGGGAGCCCCGGGCCATGGTCCGACCAGCCCGGAAGGCTGAGGCAAGCTTCAACAACCACCTAGGGGTGTGCAACCATAAATCATACTAAAAAACCTTATCCTTTCAGAGATCCAATTTGGTACATGATAGAAATCCCTTCCTAGGGGTCGGGACCACCATGTTCTTCCTATGGACCAACGATGGAGGCCTTAGGTCCTCTCTTCGAAAACCTTCTCCCACTCAATCTTTTGATGTTAAGGTTTTATTTTAAAATTATGCATGAACAATTTTAATATGAGCGGCACTTCCTATTCTATATGACATGTTATCAATATACATGGTAAATCATATTATAATGCAGACAAGCAAAGCAATCAAGCAAAGCTACAAGCAAAATAATAATAACCGTAATATTATGGTTCCACCCTAGAGAGTAGAAAAAAAAAAGATTACAAGACAATAATCGAGACATTGATCGATTCTTCATCCTTGAATCCTCAAGTTGTATCCTTCTTCGTGCAATACCCATCTTCAAGTCTTCAATCCCGTATGAATCAAAAACTTCATATTTCCGGTCATATCCAAATTTAATGTTTCTCAGAATCGTCTCAAAAATAAAATTAAAACTGCACCAAAAAAAAATTACACCTTTTTTAGACACTTGGCAGCTCTCGGTCGGCAGGCCGATCTGGGTGATTGGCCTGCCGGTCATGCTTCATCGGCCTACCGATCTAATACATCGGCCTGCCGATCCATGAAGGTTCGGCCTGCCGAACTGAAAGTTCAGCCTGCCGACAGAGCACCCCAATTTCTGCCCTACTGTCGACCTGCTGATCTGTGACCTTCGGCCTGCCGAACTGTGATGTCCGGCAGAAAAACTTATTCCAGAAAATACAACTTTAATGCAATTTATCAATTTTATTTTTAACAATTCAAAAACATAAAATTAGAGACTTAGGAAATACCTGGGGGCGCCATCATCATTCTTTTAGATCCGTCTTCTTCGAATAATTATTTAATTACAAAATTTTATAAATTTAAAATAAATAATAATTCCTAGACTGAGATGATAGTCCGCCATCTAATTACATGAAAAACCTAGATACACATTCTAACCTCTAAGAAACCATAACCGGTATTAATTAATTAATAAATAATTAAAACAATGATTTAATCGACCATAATTAATTAATAAACATTTACCACATAATCCATGACAACATATATAATTTATAGAAACCTAGAGTGCCATCTCTCTATAAAATTAAATTCAAACATAGGAGAGATAAAGATCACAAAATTTATGCATATAACATAATCACAAACTTGCTAATTTATGTAAAAACCATGGCTCTGATACCAATTGTTGGAAACGCGATGCGCAGCGAAATTTTAAAAATTTTCATCAGAGTAATTTGCAAAACACAAGTTTGACATGCTATATGTATAAATTAGACAGATCTTACTAACCTTTGTGTGAAGAACCTCCACAACCTGTGAAGAGAAGTAACGTTCCAGAAAAGCCTCAACCAACTGGTCTTCTTTGCTATTCTCTATCCACAACCGGAGTGAGTGTGGGCTTCCACGTACAGCTCTTCCACCGGTGACTCTCCTTCCAACCAAGAGAGAGAACCCAAAGCTAGTGTTCGTGATTTGTGAACAAAAGCTCTCATGGAGTTTTTTAGATGCTCACTAGAAGAGTATCACTCTTAATCTCTCAATTGATCTCTCTTGATCTGAGTAAATCATGAGACTCACTCTCTTTTTATAGCCATTGGTCCTGGGGTCAGTCTTTATCAGATTAGGTCTCAAAAACTCGAAACAGAATCAAGTGTGGATCAATATCTGATAAGATCCACGTGAAAATGCGTAATCTTATCTCTTGCTGATCGGCAGGCCGAACACGTCATTCGACAGGCCGAACTCCTGAGAAAAAATCTCCGCGAATCTTTTATTTTTCACTCGAGATTCTAAAGGATAAAGTCTTAGTTTTGATTCAAATAACCCAATAGAGAAGTTATCTGATCAGAACAAACTTTATCAATATAATCTCTATGAAAATAAATCAATTCATAATAATTCTACAAGTTTATCTTGATCTAATTTATCCAAATATAAATCAACCGATAAATAGACAAGAATTATCCGATCCCAATAATTCAACAAGTTTATCTTAAATTAATTTTATTACAAAATTAATTCAACCAATAAACAAACATGAATTATTTGATTCTTACAAATTTTAAACCAATCTGATAATTCTAACATAAGTCACCAATTATTGGAAAAGCACGCCATGTCGTTACAGGATTTTGTGAGCTAGTAAAAGGGAACAAAATGGACCTATAAAGTTCAAGCTCACGATAATTATGAAACCTAATATCCCAGATATACATTTCACAATTATCAACTCCAACACTACTCCACTAAAAGCTTAGAGTTGAGTTGCACTCTCGAACATTATAGAATTACGAAGCTCATGTAGCTAAGTCTCCATGACATATCAAAGTGTATCGTATCCCCATATGATAATCCATAATCGGCTTAAGGAAAAGTTCTATCTTACCTTTCCAATTATTTTTATCTTATGTTCCATTGTCTCACCATTAGAAAACTTACCATCCAAAGATAGTATACCATTCGGTTACACCTATGTATCCAAATGGTTGAGCGCTCTAGTTTTCCAATTACAGGACAACGCATATAAGAGGATATCATTACTCCTAAAGAGGAGCTATGGATTCCATATCTATGAATAACAAGTCTACGCTATCAAGAGTCATACCTCCAACGTACCGACATGCATACCACTATTGAGATGTGGAAGTCACCCATTGGTACATCAAAAGCCCACTATTTATCTCTGGATTAACATACAATACAAATGATTGTCTAAAGTGAATCGATTTGCCAAGACAGAATTATTAATCCAAATCAATTCACTTTATGTCCCGATCCAATAGATCGTCACCTATGACAATGTGCCAATGTTTCTATTCACGGAGTCCAACTCCGATGGTCAAGACAAACCATCTCCCAAAAGGGATATAGACAACATAACAATCTTGACATGAATAAAGAGTCCAACTTTATTCCCTTAATTGCGGATCATATGTTTTAGACCATCACCTTAAGAATCATGTCTTCCGCATAATCATCTCATTATATGCCCAATTCTTAAGGTTTTGACCAACAGTCTCAGATTACTGTTTGCTTAACATACATTCAACAAATATGAACGTAAAGAGGACAAGATTTGGTATATATAAATGAATAAATTCTTTATTGATAAAAATGTCTCTAAAAACATATTACATTTTTACTCCTTAGGGCATACATTTCTAACAGGCTTTGCCTTTTTTTTCTTCTTCGACGTTGGTAGTTGGATGTTGTACGGAGGTGGTGGAAGAAGATCAGATGAATCGACTAGGGGAGTCGATTCTTCTTGGACCAAAGACTCGCCAGCATTAATCTTCTTTTTCTTCTTCGCTACTCTCTCTACAGCTTTCCTCTTCCTTATGTCGTCGACCGAAGGTAACATAACCTTTATTGTTGATAGCATGGCATCTGTAAGAAAAGCATCTTCATCAAAGAAAGGAGTATGAATTTTAATGGACTATCCAGCCATTGAAGTGCACTGTAGCATACAAAGACCGAATCGACTTGTTTTGGAAATAGAAGATGAATACCTGTTGGGATTTCTCTGAACCATTTCCAAATTGATGACATTCTGAGTTGATCAGAGTTGGAGATTTCAATCCAAGTATGTCCTGTCAGAGCAAGCAGTGCGTCGAGCCTTACACGAAAACTCTCCTCGACTGGGGCTGGATGATTCAGCTCATAATCTACAAAAAGACAATGTTAAGGATTAGTTGGAATTACTGCTTGAAATAAAAACAAGTGTCAATACATATCAATGTAAGCAAACGCAAATGAAAATGGAAATCGAGTAGTCAGCTCAACCGAGTCGTGATTAATTAACAAAGAAATATCTTTCCTCCTAATGCTTATCTGCATTAACAAAATCCAAAATGAGCTGCTTCGACTGCGGATATACAAAGTATAAGCGGCCTTTGTTTTTGTTGTTGGGTTTCAAGAAGTAACATTGGAGGAAGTTGTGGATATCAAAGTTGATGCCAGCTTCTTCGATGAGCACCATTAGCGTAATAAATAGCCAAATTTCGTTTGGCATAAGCTGAGTTATGGAGATATTGTAGTGACCGATGATCTCCAGCATGAATTATAGGATTGGGAATTGAAGTTTGAGCTTGAACCACTTCGTGTATACACAAAACCAGTTGTCGTTTTGTGTATCTGCTCGCTCCTCTAAATAGGGCAATCATATTGCAACTAAGGATAGGGTTCTGTACTTCGTCCTGATCGTTAGTAAGTCTCCCTCGGTCAAAACCTACTCTAGATTATTCAAAAAGAATGATACTTCTTTTGTGGGGGAAACGTACTTCCTCCTTTCGAGCTATTCCATTTAGTTAACTTTAGTCAAAGGCCCTGTAGGCCTGTTTCTTTTTTCTGTTGGGTTTGCTACTTCTCTACTAGTCCTAGCGTCTCCAACTTTGGAGCTCGATTTGATTATGGATTGCTCTCGAATCCATTCGTCAACTTCCCTTTCGTCGCTACTAAACCACGGATCTCTGCCACTACTCAAATTCGAACAAATATATATGGCCTTCGACATCTTTTCTAAAAACAGATTCCAAGGAAATAATGTGGGGTTTTGAAGATCTAAAGGCTCAAGGTTCCTTAAATCCAAAGAATCTCTAACAGTTCTTGACGGTTCTAAACCCACAAAAGCCAAATAGACCAGGAAATTACAGATTTTCTCAAAAAATGAGTTGGAAATGATATCAAAATGCTTGGAATCAAAAGAGAAACAAGCCTATGGAAAGAAAAATTGCAAGAAAAGCTGAAGAAAAGGAAGAAATCTTGCTTGAAAATTGCTGAAAAGCTCGAGACAACAGAGGAAAATCGCCTTGGGTTCGAAGAAGAAGAAGCAAAATGAAAAGGAGAGAGAAAATGTCAGTTATATGCTGTCTGAAAGAGTCTGATCAACGACTGAGGTTGATTTAGAGCAAGTTGATCCAAAGGCCAGATTTTATGTCTTTTCAAGTTCCCGCTCAAACCAAGACAGTGTCATTTCAAATCAGGCATATACATCAGCACTACAAAGATATTTTAGAGCCTTCCAATCACGTTGAGACACGTGTTACAAGTAGTTGAGTATCACAAATTCCCAAGGAAGGGCAATGATGCTGGTGTGAATGCAAAATTTCAGTTTGGCTAGCATGTCGTCGAACTAAGGTTTGAGATCTAATCAGTCCTATAGTCGATTAAATCGACTAAAGGGTGAGGGGCTAACTATTCGGGTACAATTTGGTCAGGCCTAAATTGTCTACAAGCCCAAAATGACGGCCCATTGTTATGAAGAGAGTGAATCGAATAGAGCGAAGCAACTCAGCTATTTGATGTAAGAAGTGCAAACCAAATTGAGGATTCGATTGGATCGATCGAGTCGACCCTGAAAGTAATACGTGTATTTGGATTACATTATGCTGTTGTGTCCATGTCTATTCACCAAGTATTAGTTTGATGGGGTCGATCAGCATGAACTGACGATTATTAGCATGTCCCACCATGAACTAAAATGTGAGGACAGCATGATCCTTGCGACCTATCACGAACCGACACATGTCCCACTGTTGCAGTTATCTCCAGCGCCATTACTCCACTTCACCAAATAGTTAAAAGCCATAACTCTCCTTGTTCTCTATATAAGGGGATGTTGTCTTCATTGTAGATACACAAAAAACACAAGTTATAGAAACTCTGCTAAATTTGTTCCTTGTTTTACACCCTTTCATCTGTATTTCAAATTCATATCATAGCAAAGAACAGTGAACGTAGCTCTTTTAACAGAGTAAACCATTATAAATCTACGCGTGTGGTATCTTTTATTTCTTTTGCATTATCTTTATTGCCTGTGATTCAGTTCATTCTCCACATTAAATTTGACAAGTTTGTTTTGAAGCTTAACAAATCTAAATAACAGTGATTTGAGGGTCTAATTTCCTTAATAAGAGCATAATAATCTAAATTAACATTTTTTATATTTGATTGTAGATCTAACGCCTACAGCACTGGTTTTCTTTTCTTTTTCGCTATGATCTAAGTTGGAATTTGATAACAAGGTTTGTGAAGAGAAGTGCACAAATGAATGTAGGTGATATAAGAAAGAAACTAGTAGAAAGAGAAAATAGAATTGAATCTTAGATGGAGATAATTTTAGTGGGTCCCACAAGGTGGAAACTAAAAAGATAAAAAAAACCAAAAAAAAAGGGCCCTCTAAACAACCCAATCAGCAACCACATTAACATGTTGGAAAAACAATGTGAGGTGCGTAGTGGAAATTTTAAAATTTTAACATCAGAGATTTTTCCAAAACACAAGTTTGACATGCTATATGTATAAATTAAACAGATCTTACTAACCTTTATGTGCCAAAGAACCTCAGCGACCTGTGAAGAGAAGTAACGTTCCAGAAGAACCTCAGCCAACTCATCTTCTTTGCGGTTCTCTATCCACGATTGGAGTGAGTGTGGGCTTACACATACAACTCTTCCACCAGTGACTCTCCTTCCAACCAATCGAGAGAACCTAAAGCTACTGTTCGTGATTTGTGAACAAAAGCTCTCAGGGAGTTTTCAGATTCTCACTAGAAGAGTATCACTCTTAATCTCTCAATTGATCTAAGTAACTCATGAGACTTACTCACTTTATATAGTGATTGGTAGATTAGGCCTCAAAAACTCGAAATAGAATCAAGTTCGGATCAATATCTGATAAGATCCGTGTGAAAATGCAAAATCTTATCTCTTGCTAATCGGCAGGCCGAATAGCTTGATCGGCAGGCCAAACAAGCCCCATCGGCAGGCCGAACACATAGATCGGTAGGCCAAATTGCCGTGTAAATATTTCCACGAGTCTTTTATTTTTCACCCGAGATTCTGTAGGATAAAGTCTCAGTTTTGATTCAAATAACCCAATAGAGAAGTTACCTGATCAAAAGAAACTTTATCAAGATAATCTCTAAGAAAATAAATCAATTCACAATAATTCTACAAGTTTATCTTGATTTAATTTATCCAATTAAATCAACCAATAAACAGACAAGAATTATCTAATCTCAATAATTCAGCAAGTTTATCTTAAATTAATTTTATTACAAAATTAATTTAACCAATAAACAGACATGAATTATTTGATTCTTTCAAATTTTAAACCAATCCGATAAATCCGACATAAGTCATCAATTATTGAAAAAGCACATCGTATCGTTACAGGATTTTGTGACCTAGCAAAGGGGACCAAAATGGACCTATAAAGTTCAAGCTCAAGATAATTATGAAACCCAATATTCCAGATATTCATTTCACAATTATCAACTCCAACGCTACTCCACTAAAAGCTTGGAGCTGCACTCTCGAACTTTATAGAATTACGAAGCCCGCATAGCTAAGTGTCCATAACATATCATAGTGTATCGTATCCTCAAATGATAATCCATAATCGGCTTAAGGACAAGTTCTATCTTACCTTCTTGATTATTTTTATCTTACGTTCCATTATCTTACCATTAAAAAACTTACCATCCAAAGATAGTATACCATTCGGTTACACTTATGCATCCAAATGGTTGAGCGCTCCAATTTTCCAATTACAGCATAACGCATATAAGAGGATATCATTACTCCTAAAGAGGAGCTATGGATTCCATATCTATGAATAACAAGTTTACGCTATCAAGAGTCATGCCTCCAACATACCGGCATGCATACCACTATAGAGATGTGGGTGTCACCCTTTGGTACATCAAAAGACACAAGTCAAGATAACGGGCCCACTATTCATCTCAGGATTAAGATACAACACAAATGATTGTCTAAAGTGAATCAATTTGCCAAGATAGAATTATTAATCCAGATCAATTGACTTTGTGTCCCGATCCAACACATCGTCACCTATGACAACGTGCCAATGTTTCTATTCACGGAGTCCAACTCCGATGGTCAAGACAAACCATCTCCCAATAGGGATATAGACCACATAACAATCTTTGAATGAATAAAGTGCCCAACTTTATTCCCTCGATTGCGGATCATATGTTTTAGATTGTCACCTTAAGAATCGTGTCTTCCGCATAATCAGTCCATCATATGCCCAATTCTTAAAGGTTTAGACCAACAGTCTCAGACTACTGTTTGCTTAACATACATTCGACAAATATGAACATTAAGAGGATAAGATTTGGTATATGTAAATGAATAAATTCTTTATTGATAAAAATGTCTCCAAAAACGTATTACATTTTTACTCCTTAGGACAGACGTATCTAACAATCTCCTACTTGCACTAAGTGAGTAAATACAGCAAATCTCACATCCCCATGGCTTCCACATGTTTCTCGAAGACTCTCCCTATAAGTGTCTTGAGAGTCTTCGTAAATGGATCAGCTAAATTGTCCTTTGACACGATCTTGCACACCGTGACATGCCTGCCCTCAACGAAGTCCTTTATCACATGATACTTCTGATCAATATGTTTACTCTTCTTGTGAAATCTTGGTTCCTTAGCATTAGCTATCATCGTATTGTTATCACAGTACAGTGATACTACCTTATCCATGCCAGGAACAACCTCAAGATCCCCAGGGAACTTGCAAAGCCATACTACTTCTTTTGAAGCATCACTAGCTGCCACATACTCGGCCTCCATCGTTGAATCCAAAGTGCAATCTTGCTTCGCACTTCTCCAATTGATGGCAACCCCACCTAGAGTAAACACAAACCCCAAAGTTGACTTCCTAGAATCCAGACAGGATTAAAAATCTGAATCAGTATATCCTAGAGAAATCAAGTCCTCACCCGAATATACTAGCATATACCCTCGAGTCCTTCAAAGGTACTTGAAAATATGCTTTATCGCAACCCAGTGGTTCGGTCCTGGATCCACCTGAAATCGACTTACAATCCTGACCACATAGCTAATATCCAGTCTATGCAAAGCATGGCATACATGAGACTACCCATTGCTGAAGCATAAGGCACCTTCTTCATGTATTCTCTTTTTTCATAAGACTTTGGAGAGTCTTTCTTAGAAAGAGTAATTCTAGACCTAGATGGTTGCCCACCTTTCTTGGAATCCTGCATTGCAAACCTCCTAAGAATTTTATCTATGTAGCCCGCTTGTGACAAAGCTATCATTTTGTTCTTCCTATCCCGAAAGATCTGGATACCAAGAACAAAATTAGCCTCACCCAAGTCCTTCATGTCAAACTGCTTGCTCAACCATAATTTGACCGATGATAATGCCCTAACGTTATTGCCAATTAGCAGAATGTCATCTACATAGAGTAGTAGAAAAACCACCTTCCCACCCTTTAAGTGTTTATAAACACATGGTTCATCCATATTTTGTGAGAACCCATAAGTCTTGATCACTTGATCAAATCTTATGTTCTAAGAACGAGAAGCCTGCTTAAGTCCATAAATTGACTTTAACAGCTTACAAACCTTACCCTCCTGACCCATGACCTTGAACCCGTCTGGCTGTTCCATATAAATGGACTCATCAAGATAGCCATTTAGAAAAGCAGTCTTGACATCTATCTGCTAAATCTTATAGTCGAGAGCGACAGCTATGGATAAGAGAATCTGGATGGACTTAAGCATGGCTACAGGCGAAAAGGTTTCCTCATAATCGATTCCTTCCTTTTGCGTATAACCCTTAGCTACCAGTCTAGCCTTAAAGGTTTCGACCTTTCCATCCACTCCTCTTTTCTTCTTGTAGATCCACTTACACCCTATGGGTTTTACCCCTTCGGGAAGATCCACAAGCTCCTAGACCTGATTAGTCTCCATAGACTTCATTTCTATGTTCATGGCCTCTGTCCAGAGTTTTGAATCAACATCCTCTATAGCTTCTGTGTAAGTATAAGGATCCCTGTCATGTTCATCTGGTTCAGCCAAGAAGACCTCCCCATTGAACATATACCTCTCAGGTTGATGCCTGATCCTCCCACTACGTGGAAGCCCCTGAGATTGTTGTTCAAGTTTGTTTGGTTTTTCTACACTGATCGGAACGGTTTCATTCGAAACCTGCAGAGTGATTTGATCACCCCTTAACTCCTCAAGCACCACTTTGCTTCGAGGTTTAAAGTCGTCCATGTAACTCTCCTCAAGGAAAGTTGCATTAGCAGAAACTACGACTTTATTTTCCTTCGGGTTATAAAAATAACCCCCTTTAGTCCCTTTTGTATATCCTTAAAACACGCAAACTTTCGAATGTGCTTTCAACTTATTCGGATCCTTAAACAGGACATGAGCCGGACATCCCCATATGCGAATATGGTTTAAGGATGTCTTCCTTCTTGTCCATAACTCATGAGAAGTTTTAGGGACCGATTTTAAAGGCACATTGTTCAAAAGATAACGTGCAGTTTGTAGTGCATATCCCCAAAAGGATAAAGGTAATAATGAATAACTCATCATGGACCTGACCATGTCCAACAACGTCCTATTTCTTCTCTCAGCTACGCCATTTTGTTGCAAAGTGCCCGACGCAGTCAAATGGGATAAAATACCATTCTCTAACAAGTGTCCTAAGAACTCATCAGAAAGGTATTCTCCACCTCGATCGGATCGAAGTGCCTTTATGGGTCTACCCAATTGCTTTTCCACTTCAGCCTGAAACTCCCTGAACTTGTCAAAAGTTTCGCTTTTGTGGTGCATCAGGCACACATACCCATATCTTGAGTAATCGTCAATAAAAGTGATGAAGTACTCATACCCTCTTCGTGCCCGGATGTTCATCGATCCGCAAACATCACTATGCACAAGTTCTAGAACCCCTTCGGCCCTATTGCCTTTAGACCCATATGGCCTTTTGGTCATTTTACCCTCCAAATAAGATTCACATTGAGGTATAGATTCCACCTTTAAGTGACTTAAAGGTCCATCCCTTACCAACCTTTGAATCCTATTCAGGTTAATGTGACCAAGGCGCAAATGCCAAAGATAAGTCTTATTAGAGTGAGAAGTTTTAAGTCTTTTGGAGTTATTATCATTCATCTCAGCATTAAGCAATAAGTCCATCTTAGGTTTGATAAAATATATTATTTTGCATCCATCCAGGAAAGATAAAATATTTGTTTTTATAAATCACCACTTTTTCAATAAAAGATACCATGTAGGTGTCTTTAAATAAACAAGATACAGAAATTTGATTCCTTTTAAAGTTAGGAACATAAAAACAATCTTGCAAAAATAAATTCTTATAGTTATCAAAGTAAAGATGGACGTCTCCCACTGCTTCCGCTGAGACCAAGGATCCATCGCCCATCCGAAGCGTGAAGTCTTCATGTAGCAGACTTCTCGTTTCTTTAAACCCTTGTAGAGAAACACAAACATGATTAGTTGCACCAGAATCTATGACCCAAATGTCACTGGATTCCTCAACCAAACAAGTTTCTAAATATAGAAGATCACACCTACCTCATTTGGAAAGGAAGTCCCTGCAATGCTTTTTAATATGCCCGACCTTTCCACAGAAGAAGCACTTAAGCTTCTTTGGGTTCTTCTTCTTCTTTTTCTTGCTCTTGGTGTTAGCAGGAATAGAAGACTTCCCATTCTTGGCCCGTTGCTTCTTTCCATTCCCAGAGTTAGAATTAGAACCAGAAGTAGCTACCATGTTGGCCTCACCACCCGTAGGAGACTCCCTGATCAGTAGTTCGAACTTCTGCAACTGTTTCATCAGTTCTGTCAAGGTCATATCCCGTCTATTGCTCAAATTAAATGTAGCTCTAAACGGAATAAATTCCTTAGACAAAGTCTCAAAGACCATAGTCATCTGAGTTTCAGCATCGATGTCGGCTCCATTGGTATGAGCCTCAACGAGGTAACCCATGACCAACATCATATGCTACTTTACAGATGTCCCCATCTCTGTCTATAGTTAAGAAGTTTTTGAAGCGCCCCTTGCCGCTTTGTTATGGCCTGGCCTCCAAACATGTCCTCAAGATTATCCAAGATCTACTTCGCGATCTCATAATCTTGATGTTGAGCCTACAGCACATTATTCATGCTGGCCATAACATAGCAGCGGGCCTGATCATTAGCATCTTTCCAGCAGTCATACGCTTGGAATTGCTCTTTGGATGAGTCTCCTGTAGGCTCAGGAGGACAAGGGGTTGTCAGAACATATTTCAGTTTCTCAAAGGACATGACGATATCCAGGTTCCATTTTCAATCATTGTAATTCTCATAGGTTAATTGGTTTTTGTCAAGTATCGATGATAAAGTGTTTTTAGACATTTTTAATCTACAATAAAGAATCATATACCAAACATAAGCAAACATATAATAATTTAGTAAGATAACACAATCATGTAAAATCATACAAGTGTGTTTATATGTTAAAACCTTAAAAATATCACAACCTTACAATGATAATTTCCAAGTCAAAATTCAATAAGCTCCTAGGGGAGTCATGCCAAATTCAATCTGGAACACGGATCCCTGTTAGACATGTGTGCCCTAAGGAGTAAAAATGTAATACGTTTTTGGAGACATTTTTATCAATAAAGAATTTATTCATTTATATATACCAAATCTTGTCCTCTTTATGTTCATATTGTTGAATGTATGATAAGCAAACAATAGTCTGAGACTGTCAGTCTAAACCTTAAGAATTGGGCATATGATGGACTGATTATTCGGAAGACACGATTCTTAAGGTGTTGGTCTAAAACATATGATCCGCAATCGAGGGAATAAAGTTGGGCGCTTTATTCATGTAAAGATTGTTATGTCGTCTATATCCCTTTTGGGAGATGGTTTGTCTTGGCCATCGAAGTTGGACTCTGTGAATAGAAACATTGGCGCGTTGTCATAGGTGACGACATGTTGGATTGGGACATAAAGTGAATTGATTTAGATTAATAATTCTGTCTCGGTAAATCGATTCACTTTAGACAGTCATTTGTATTGTATCTTAATCCTGAGATGAATAGTGGGCCCGTTGTCTCGACTTGTGTCTTTTGATGTGCCAAAGGGTGACACCAACATCTCAATAGTGGTATGCATACCGGTACGTTGGAGGCATGAATCTTGATAGCGTAGACTTATTTTTCATAGATATGGAATCCATAGCTCCTCTTTAGGAGTAATGATATCCTCTTATATGCGTTGTCCTGTAAATGAAAAACTGGAGCGCTCAACCATTTGGATACATAAGTGTAACCGAATGGTATACTATCTTTGGATGGTAAGTTTTCTAATAGTGAGACAATAGAACATGAGATAAAAATAATCGGGAACGTAAGACAGAACTTGTCCTTAAGCCGATTGTGGATGATCATATGGGGATACGATACACTATGATAAGTCATGGAGACTTAGCTACACGAGCTTCATAATTCTGTAAAGTTCGAGAGTGCAGCTCCAAGCTTTTAGTGGAGTAACATTGGAGTTGATAATTATGAAATATATATCTGGGATATTGGGTTTCATAATTATCATGAGCTTGAACTTTATAGGTCCATTTTGGTCCCTTTTGCTAGCTCACAAAATCTTGTAACGACACGGCGTGCTTTTTCAATAATTGGTGACTTATGTTGGAATTATCAGATTGGTTTAAAATTTGTAAGAACCAAATGATTCATGTCTGTATATCGATTGAATTAATTTTGTGAGAAATTAGTTCAAGATAAACTTGTTGAATTATTGCGATCAGATAATTCTTGTCTGTTTATCGGTTAATTTAATTTTGGATAAATTAGATCAAGATAAACTTGTAGAATTATTGTGAGTTGATTTATTTTCTTATAGATTATCTTGATAAAGTTTGTTTTGATCAGATAACTTCTCTATTGGGTTATTTGAATCAAAACTGAGACTTTATCCTTTAGAATCTCGTGTGGAAAATAAAAGATTCGCAAAGATTTTTTCTCGGGAGTTTGGCCTGCCGAACTGGCCTGTTCGGCCTGCCGATCAGAATGTTCAGCCTACCAATCAGCGGGAGATAAGATTACGCATTTTCACGCAGATCTTATCAAATATTGATCCGAACTTGATTATGTTTCGAGTTTTTGAGACCTAATCTGATATGGACTGACCCTAGGACCAATAGCTATATAAAGGGAGTAAGTCTCATTATTTACTCAGATCAATTTGAGAGATTAAGAGTGATACTCTTCTAGTGAGCATCTAAAAACTCCCTGAGAGCTTTTGTTCACAAATCACACTAGCTTTGGGTTCTCTCTATTGGTTGGAAGGAGAGTCACCGGTGGAAGAGCTGTACGTGTGAGCCCACACTCACTCCAGTTGTGGATAGAGAATAGCAAAGAAGACCAGTTGGTTGAGGCTCTTCTTGAACGTTACTTCTCTACACAAGTTGCGGAGGTTCTTCGGCACACTGAGGTTAGTAAGATCTGTCTAATTTATACATATAACATGTCAAACTTGTGTTTTAGAAATTACTCTGATTGAAAATTTTTAAAATTCTGCTGCACACTTTGTTTCCAACAATTGGTATCAGAGCCGAGGTTTTTGCATAAATTTGCAAGTTTGTGATCATGTTATATGCATAAATTTTGTGATCTTAATCTCTCCTATGCTTGAATTAAATTTTATAGAGAGATGGCACTCTAGGTTTCTATATAATATATATGTTGTCATGGATTATGTGGTGAATGTTTATTAATTAATTATAATTGATTAACTCGTTGTTTAGTTATTTATTAATTAATTAATACATGTTATGGTTCCTTAGAGGTTAGAATGCGTATCTAGGTTTTTCATGTAATTAGATGACGGACTATCATCTCCGTCTAGGAATTGTTATTTAATTTTAATTTGTAATAATTTTGTAATTAAATAATTATTCGAAGAAGACGGATCGAGAAGTCGGATCTTAAAGATTGATGATGGCGCCTCCAGGTATTTCCTAAGTCTCTAATTTTATGTTTTTGAATTGTTGAAAATAAAATTGATGAATTGCATTAAAATTGTATTTTCTGGAATAAGGATTTTCTGCTCGGTCGGCATGCCAGACCTCACAATTCGGCAGGCCGAAGGTCACAGATCGGCAGGCCGAACAAGTGGTCTGGCAGGCCGACAGTGGGGTAGAAATTTTGGTGCTCTGCCGGCAGGCCGAACTTTCAGTTTGGCAGGCCAAACCTTCATAATCGGCAGGCCGATCACCCAGATCGGCCTGCCGACCGAGAGCTGCCAAGTGTCTAGAAAAGGTGCAATTTTTTTGGTACAATTTTAATTTTATTTTTGAGACGATTCTAAGAAACATTAAATTTGGATATGACCGAAAATATGAATTATTCGATTTATATGGGATTGAAGACTTGAAGATGGATATTGCATGAAGAAGGATACAGCTTGAGGATTCAAGGATGAAGAATCGATAAATGTCTCGATTATTCTCTTGTAATCTTAGTTTTCTATTCTCTAGGGTGGAACCATAATATTACAGTTATTATTATTTTGCTTGTAGCTTTGCTTGATTGCTTTGCTTGTCTGCATTATAATATGATTTACCATGTATATTGATAACATGTCATATAGAATAGGGAGTGCCGCTCATATTAAAATTGTTCATGCATAATTTTTAAAATAAAACCTTGACTTCAAAAGATTGAGTGGGAGAAGATTTTCGAAGAGAGGACCTAAGGCCTCCATCGTTGGTCCATAGGAAGAACATGGTGGTCCTGACCCCTAGGAAGGGATTTCTATCATGTACCAGATTGGATCTCTGAAAGGATAAGGTATTTTAGTATGATTTATGGTTCCACACCCCTAGGTGGTGATTATAAATCATGGATAAAATATTAAAACGGTGGTTATACACTCATGTTAATTTTATTATTAACCTCCCCTAGGAGCTCTGTTAATAAAATTAATGGCCAAAGAAACGATTATTAGTATATGCTGGATCATACGGGTCTTGGATGGCATATATTAATCAGGAGGGGATCCGTGTTCCTGATTGAATTTGACATGACTCCCCTAGGAGCTTGTTGAATTCTGAGTTGGGAATTATCGTTGTAAGGTTGTGATATTTTCAAGGTTTTGACACATAAACACATTTGTATGATTTTACATGATTGTGTTATCTTACTAAATTATTATATATATGTTTGCATATGTTTGGTATATGATTCTTTATTGTAGATTCAAAATGTCTAAAAACACTTTATCATCGATACTTGACAAAAACCAATTAACCGGTGAGAATTATAACGATTGGAAACAGAACCTGGACATCGTCCTATCCTTTGAGAAACTGAAATATGTACTGACAACCCCTTGTCCTCCCAAGCCTGTGGGAGACTCAAGTAATGAGCAATTCTAAGCGTACGACCGCTGGAAAGATGCTAATGATCAGGCCCGCTGCTATGTTATGGCCAGCATGAATAATGTACTGTAGGCTCAACATCAAGATTATGAGATAGTGAAGTAGATCTTGGATAATCTTGAGGATATGTTTGGAGGCCAGGCCATAACAAAGCGGCAAAAGACGCTTCGAAAACTCTTAAACTGTAGACAGAGACTGGGGACATCTGTAAAGGAGCACATGATGTTGGTCATGGGTTACCTCGCTGAGGCTCAAACCAATGGAGCCAACATCGATGCTAAAACTCATATGACTATGGTCTTTGAGACTCTGTCTAAGGAATTTATTCCGTTTAGAGCTACTTTTAATTTAAGCAATAGACAGAATATGACCTTGACAGAACTGATGAAACAGTTACAGGAGTTTGAACTGCTGATCAGGGAGTCTCCTGCTGGTGGTGAGGCCAACATGGTAGCTGCTTCTGGTTCCAATCCTAACTCAGGGAATGGAAAGAAGCAACGGGCCAAGGGTGGGAAGTCTTCTATTCCTGCTGCTGCCAAGAGCAAGAAGAAGAAGAAGAAGAACCCAAAGAAGCTTAAGTGCTTCTTCTGTGGTAAGGTCAGGCATATAAAGAGGCATTGCAAGGACTTCCTTTCCAAGGGAGGTAGGTGTGATCTTCTATATTTAGAAACTTGTTTGGTTGAGGAATCCAGTGACATATGGGTCATAGATTCTGGTGCAACTAATCATGTTTGTGTTTCTCTGCAGGGATTCAAAGAAACGAGAAGTCTGCTATGTGAAGACTTAACACTTCGGATGGGCAATGGATCCTTGGTCTTAGCGGAAGTAGTGGGAGATGTCCATCTTTATTTTGATGATTATAGGAATTTAATTTTGCGAGATTATTTTTATGTTCTTAAATTTAAAAGGAATTTAATTTCTGTATCTTCTTTATTTAAAGACTCCTACGTGGTATCTTTTAATGAAAAAGTGGTGATTCGTAAAAACAAATCTTTTATCTGTTCTGGATGGATGCAAAATAATCTATATTTTATCAAACCTAAGATGGACTTATTGCTTAATGCTGAGATAAATGATAATGACTCAAAAAGACTTAAAACTTCTCACTCTAATAAGACTTATCTTTGGCATTTGCGCCTTGGCCATATTAACCTGAATAGGATTCAAAGGTTGGTAAGGGATGGACCTTTAAGTAACTTAAAGGTGGAATCTATACCTCAATGTGAATCTTGTTTGGAGAGTAAAATGACCAAAAGACCATACGGGTCTAAGGGCAATAGGGCCGAAGGGGTTCTAGAACTTGTGCATAGTGATGTTTGCGGGCCGATGAACATCCGGGCATGAGGAGGGTATGAGTACTTCGTCACTTTTATTGACGATTACTCAAGATATGGTTATGTGTACCTGATGCACCACAAAAGCGAAACTTATGATAAGTTCAGGGAGTTTCGGGCTGAAGGGGAAAAGCAAGTGGGTAGACCCATAAAGGCACTTCGATCTGATCGAGGTGGGGAATACCTTTCTGATGAGTTCTTGGGACACTTGTTAGAGAATGGGATTTTATCCCATTTGACTGTGCCGGGCACTCCGCAGCAGAATGGCGTAGCGGAGAGAAGGAATAGGACTTTATTGGACATGATTAGGTCCATGATGAGTTATTCATCATTGCTTTTATCCTTTTGGGGATATGCACTACAAACTGCATGTTATCTTTTGAACAATGTGCCTTCAAAATCGGTCCCTAAAAATTCTCACGAGTTGTGGACAAGATGTAAGACATCCTTAAACCATATTCGCATATGGGGATGTCCAACACATGTCCTGTTTAAGGATCCGAATAAGTTGGTAGCACATTCGAAAGTTTGCATGTTTGTAGGATATCCAAAAGGGACTAAATGGGGTTATTTTTATAACCCAAAGGAAAATAAAGTCATGGTTTCAACTAATGCAACTTTCCTTGAGGAGAGTTTCATGGACGGCTTTAAACCTCGAAGCAAAGTGGTGCTTGAGGAATTAAGGGGTGATCCGTTCACTCCGGAGGTTCCGAATGAAACCATTCCGATCGGTGTAGAAAAACCGAACAAACCTGAACAACAATCTCAGGGGCTTCGGCGTAGTGGGAGGATCAGGAGTCAACCTGAGAGGTATATGTTCAATGGGGAGGTCTTCTTGGCTGAACCGGATGAACATGACAGGGATCCTTATACTTACGCAGAAGTTATGGAGGATATTGATTCAAGACTCTAGACAGGGGCCATGAACATAGAGATGAAGTCTATGGAGACTAATCAGGTCTGGGAGCTTGTGGATCTTCCCGAAGGGGTAAAACCCATAGGGTGTAAGTGGATCTACAAGAGGAAAAGAGGAGTGGATGGAAAGGTCGAAACCTTTAAGGCTAGACTGGTAGCTAAGGGTTATACGCAAAAGGAAGGAATCGATTATGAGGAAACCTTTTCGCCTGTAGCCATGCTTAAGTCCATCCAGATTCTCTTATCCATAGCTGTCGCTCTCGACTATAAGATTTAGCAGATAGATGTCAAGACTGCTTTTCTAAATGGCTATCTTGATGAGTCCATTTATATGGAACAGCCAGACGGGTTCAAGGTCATGGGTCAGGAGGGTAAGGTTTGTAAGCTGTTAAAGTCAATTTATGGACTTAAGCAGGCTTCTCGTTCTTAGAACATAAGATTTGATCAAGTGATCAAGACTTATGGGTTCTCACAAAATATGGATGAACCATGTGTTTATAAACACTTAAAGGGTGGGAAGGTGGTTTTTCTACTACTCTATGTAGATGACATTCTGCTAATTGGCAATAACGTTAGGGCATTATCATCGGTCAAATTATGGTTGAGCAAGCAGTTTGACATGAAGGACTTGGGTGAGGCTAATTTTGTTCTTGGTATCCAGATCTTTCGGGATAGGAAGAACAAAATGATAGCTTTGTCACAAGCTGGCTACATAGATAAAATTCTTAGGAGGTTTGCAATGCAGGATTCCAAGAAAGGTGGGCAACCATCTAGGTCTGGAATTACTCTTTCTAAGAAAGACTCTCCAAAGTCTTATGAAAAAAGAGAATACATGAAGAAGGTGCCTTATGCTTCAGCAATGGGTAGTCTCATGTATGCCATGCTTTGCATAGACTGGATATTAGCTATGTGGTCAGGATTGTAAGTCGATTTCAGGTGGATCCAGGACCGAACCACTGGGTTGCGATAAAGCATATTTTCAAGTACCTTTGAAGGACTCGAGGGTATATGCTAGTATATTCGGGTGGAATCGATTATGAGGAAACCTTTTCACCTGTAGCCATGCTTAAGTCCATCCGGATTCTCTTGTCCATAGCTGCCGCTCTCGACTATGAGATTTGGCAGATGGATGTCAAGACGGCTATTCTGAATGGCTATCTTGATGAGTCCATTTATATGGAACAACCAGATGGGTTCAAGGTCGCGGGTCAAGAGGGTGAGGTTTGTAAGCTGCTAAAGTCAATTTATGGACTTAAGCAGGCTTCTCGTTCTTGGAACATAAGATTTGATTAAGTGATCAAAACTTATGGGTTCTCACAAAACATAGATGAACCATGTGTTTACAAACACATTAAGGATGGGAAGGTGGTTTTTCTACTGCTCTATGTAGATAACATTCTGCTAATTGGCAATGACATTGGGGCATTGTCATCAGTCAAATTATGGTTGACCAAGCAGTTTGACATGAAGGACTTAGGTGAGGCTAATTTTGTTCTTGGTATCCAGATCTTTCGGGATAGGAAGAACAAAATAATAGCTTTGTCTCAGGCCGGCTACATAGATAAAATTCTCTGGAGGTTTGCAATGCGGGATTCCAAGAAAGGTAGGCAACCATCTAGGTCTGGAATTACTCTTTCTAAGAAAGACTCTCCAAAGTCTTAGGATAGAGCGGTATCACTGTACTGTGATAACAGTGCGGTGGTAGCTAATGCTAAGGAACCAAGATTTCACAAGAAGAGTAAGCTTATTGATCGAAAGTATCATGTGATAAAGGACTTCGTTGAGGGCGGGCATGTCACGGTGTGCAAGATCACGTCAGAGGACAATTTTGCTGATCCATTTACGAAGACACTTACTAAGAGAGTCTTCGAGAGGCATGTGGAAGCTATGGGGATGCGAAATTTGTTGTATTTACTCACTTAGTGCAAGTGGGAGATTGTTTGACATGTATGCCCTAAGGAGTAAAAATGTAATACGTTTTTGGAGACATTTTTATCAATAAAGAATTTATTCATTTATATATACCAAATCTTGTCCTCTTTATGTTCATATTGTTGAATATACGATAAGCAAACAGTAGTCTGAGACTATCAGTCTAAACCTTAAGAATTGGGCATATGATGGACTGATTATGCAGAAGACACGTTTCTTAAGGTGATGGTCTAAAACATATGATCCGCAATCGAGGGAATAAAGTTGGGCGCTTTATTCATGTAAAGATTGTTATGTTGTCTATATCCCTTTTGGGAGATGGTTTGTCTTGACCATTGGAGTTGGACTCCGTGAATAGAAACATTGGCGCGTTGTCATAGGTGACGACGTGTTGGATCGGGACATAAAGTGAATTGATTTAGATTAATAATTCTGTCTCGGCAAATCGATTCACTTTAGACAGTCATTTGTATTGTATCTTAATCCTGAGATGAATAGTGGGCCCATTGTCTCGACTTGTGTCTTTTGATGTGCCAAAGGATGGCACCCACATCTCAATAGTGGTATGCATACCGGTACGTTAGAGGCATGACTCTTGATAGCGTAGACTTGTTATTCATAGATATGGAATCCATAGCTCCTCTTTAGGAGTAATGATATCCTCTTATATGCGTTGTCCTATAATTGAAAAACTGGAGCGCTCAACCATTTGGATACATAAGTGTAACCGAATGGTATACTATCTTTGAATGGTAAGTTTTCTAATGGTGAGACAATGGAACGTGAGATAAAAATAATCGGGAAGGTAAGACAGAACTTGTCCTTAAGCTGATTATGGATGATCATATGGGGATACGATACACTATGATATGTCATAGAGACTTAGCTACACGAGCTTCATAATTCTGTAAAGTTCGAGAATGCAGCTCCAAGCTTTTAGTGAAGTAGCGTTGGAGTTGATAATTATGAAATATAAATCTGGGATATTGGGTTTCATAATTATCATGAGCTTCAACTTTATAGGTCCATTTTGGTCCCCTTTGCTAGCTCACAAAATCCTATAATGACACGGCGTGCTTTTTTAATAATTGGTGACTTATGTCGGAATTATCAGATTGGTTTAAAATTTATAAGAATCAAATAATTCATGTCTGTTTATCGGTTGAATTAATTTTGTGAGAAATTAGTTCAAGATAAACTTGTTAAATTATTGCGATCAGATAATTCTTGTCTGTTTATCGGTTGATTTAATTTTGGATAAATTAGATCAAGATAAACTTGTAGAATTATTGTGAGTTGATTTATTTTCTTATAGATTATCTTGATAAAGTTTGTTTTGATTAGATAACTTCTCTATTAGGTTATTTGAATCAAAACTGAGACTTTATCCTTTAGAATCTTAGGTGGAAAATAAAAGATTCGCAGAGATTTTTTCTCGGGAGTTCAGCCTGCCGAATGACGTGGTCGGCCTGCCGAACTGGCCTGTTCAGCCTGCCGATCAGAATGTTTAGCCTGCCGATCAGCGGTAGATAAAATTACGCGTTTTCACGCGTATCTTATCAGATATTGATCCAAACTCGATTCTGTTTTGAGTTTTTGAGACCTAATCTGATATGGACTGACCCCAGGACCAATAGCTAAATAAAGGGAGTGAGTCTCATGATTTACTCAGATCAATTTGAGAGATTAAGAGTGATACTCTTCTAGTGAGCATCTAAAAACTCTCTGAGAGCTTTTGTTCACAAATCACGAGCACTAGCTTTGGGTTCTCTCTATTGGTTGGAAGGAGAGTCACCGGTGGAAGAGCTGTACGTGTGAGCCCACACTCACTCCGGTTGTGGATAGAGAATAGCAAAGAAGACCAGTTGGTTGAGGCTCTTTTGGAACGTTACTTCTCTACACAGGTTGCGGAGGTTCTTCGGCACACTGAGGTTAGTATGATTTGTCTAATTTATACATATAACATGTCAAACTTGTGTTTTGGAAATTACTCTGATTGAAAATTTTTAAAATTCTGCTGCGCACTTTGTTTTCAACAATCCCCTCATGATTAATATATGTCATCCAGGACTCATATGATTCAGCATATATTAATAATTGTTTCTTTGGCCATTAATTTTATTAATAGAGCTCCTAGGGGAGGTTAATAATAAAATTAACGTGAGTGTATAACCATCGTTTCAATATTTTATCCATGATTTATAATTACCAACTAGGGATGTGCAACCATAAATCATGCTAAAATACCTTATCCTCTCAGAGATCCATTCTGGTACATGATAGAAATCCCTTCTTAGGGGTCGAGACCACCATGTTCTTCCTATGGACCAACAATGGAGGCCTTAGGTTCTCTCTTCGAAAACCTTCTCCCACTCAATCTTTTGAAGTCAAGGTTTTATTTTAAAATTATGCATGAACAATTTTAATATGAGCGGCACTTCCTATTCTATATGACATGTTATCAATATACATGACAAATCATATTATAATGCAGACAAGCAAAGCAATCAAGCAAAGCTGCAAGCAAAATAATAATAACCGTAATATTATGGCTCCATCCTAGAGAATAAAAAACTAAGATTACAAGAGAATAATCGAGACACATATCGATTCTTCATCCTTGAATCCTCAAGTTGTATCTTTCTTCACATAATTCCCATCTTTAAGTCTTCAATCCTGTATGAATCAAATACTTCATGTTTTCGGTCATATCCAATTTTAATGTTTCTCAGAATTGTCTCAAAAATAAAATTAAAACTGCACTACTAAAATTTCACCTTTTTTAGAAATTTTTTTTTTGGCTCTCGGTCGGCAGGTCGATCAGGGTGATCGGCCTGCCAGTCATGCTTCATCGGCCTGCTGATTAAAAAGATTGGCCTGCTGACCCATGAAAGTTTGGCCTGCCGGTAGAGCCAGCCTATTTCTGCCCCACTATCGGCCTGCCGAACTACACGTCCAGCCTGCCTATCTGTGACCATCGGCCTGCCGAACTGAAGGTTCAGCATACCGACCGAGCAGAAATCTCCATTCCAGAAAATACAATTTTAATGCAATTCATCAATTTTATTTTTAACAATTCAAAAACATAAAATTAGAGACACAGGAAATACCTGGGTGCGTCATCATCGATCTTCTAGATCTGACTTCTCAATCCGTCTTCTCCAAATAATTATTTAATTACAAAATTCTTATAAAATTAAAATTAAATAACAATTCCTAGACGGAGATGATAGTCCGCCATCTAATTACATGAAAAACCTAGATACACATTCTAACTTCTAAGGAACCATAACCGACATAAATTAATTAATTAATAAATAAATAAATAACAATTTAATCAACCATAATTAATTAATGAACATTCACCATATAATCAATGACAACATATAATAATATAGAAACCTAGGGTGCCAACTCTCTTTGTAAAATTAAATTTAAGCATATGAGAGATTAAGATCACAAATTTTATATATACAGTATGATCACAAACTTGTAAATATATGTAAAAACCACGGCTCTGATACCAATTGTTGGCAAAACAATGTGAGGTACGCAGCAAAAATTTTAAAATTTTAACATCAGAGTATTTTTTTAAAATACATGTTTGACATGCTATATGTATAAATTAAACAAAACTTACTAACCTTTATGTGCCGAAGAACCTCCGCGACCCGTGAAGAGAAGTAACGTTTCAGAACCTCCGCAACCAACTGGTCTTCTTTGCTATTCTCTATCCATGATCGGAGTGAGTGTGGGCTCACACGTACAACTCTTCCACCAGTGACTGTCCTTCCAACCAATCGAGAGAACCCAAAGCTAGTGTTCATGATTTGTAAACAAAAGCTCTCAGGGAGTTTTCAGATTCTCACCAGAAGAGTATCACTCTTAATCTCTCAATTGATCTAAGTAACTCATGAGACTTACTCCCTTTATATAGTGATTGGTCCTGGGATCAATCCTTATTAGATTAGGTCTCAAAAACTCGAAAAAGAATCAAGTTCGGATCAATATCTGATAAGATCCGCGTGAAAATGCGTAATCTTATCTCTCGTTGATCGGCAGGCCGAACAGGTCCCATCGACAGGCCGAATAGGCCCCATCGGCAGGCCGAACTGCCGCGTAAATATTTCCGCAAATCTTTTATTTTTCACCCAAGATTCTATAAGATAAAGTCTCAGTTTTGATTCAAATAACCGAATAGAGAAGTTACCTGATCAAAACAAACTTTATCAAGATAATCTCTAAGAAAATAAATCAATTCACAATAATTCTACAAGTTATCTTGATTTAATTTATCCAATTAAATCAACCGATAAACAGAAAAGAATTATCTAATCCCAATAATTCAACAAGTTTATTTTAAATTAATTTTATTACAAAATTAATTCAACCAATAAGTAGACATGAATTATTTGATTCTTTCAAATTTTAAACCAATCCGATAAATCTGACATAAGTCACCAATTATTGAAAAAGCACGCCGTATCGTTACAGGATTTTGTGAGCTAGCAAAGGGGACCAAAATAGACCTATAAAGTTCAAGCTCACGATAATTATGAAACCCAATATTCCAGATATTCATTTCACAATTATCAACTCCAACGTTACTCCACTAAAAGCTTGGAGCTGCACTCTCAAACTTTATAGAATTACGAAGCCCGCATAGCTAAGTCTCCATGACATATTATAGTGTATCGTATCTCAAATGATAATCCATAATCGGCTTAAGGACAAGTTCTGTCTTACCTTCCCGATTATTTTTATCTTATGTTCCATTATCTCACCATTAGAAAACTTACCATCCAAAGATAGTATACCATTCGGTTACACCTATGCATCCAAATGGTTGAGCGCTCCAGTTTTTCAATTACAGCATAACGCATATAAGAGGATATCATTACTCCTAAAAAGGAGCTATGGATTCCATATCTATGAATAACAAGTCTACGCTATCAAGAGTCATGCCTCCAATGTACCGGTATGCATACCACTATGGAGATGTGGGTGTCACCCTTTGGTACATCAAAAGACACAAGTCAAGATAACGGGCCCACTATTCATCTCATGATTAAGATATAACACAAATGATTGTCTAAAGTGAATAGATTTGCCAAAATAGAATTATTAATCCAGATCAATTCACTTTGTGTCTCGATCCAACACATTGTCACCTATGACAACGTGCCAATGTTTCTATTCACGGAGTCCAACTCCGATGGTCAAGACAAACCATCTCTCAATGGGGATATAAACAACATAACAATCTTTGCATGAATAAAGCGCCTAACTTTATTCCCTCAATTGCGGATCATATGTTTTAGACTGTCACCTTAAGAATCGTGTCTTCCGCATAATCAGTCCATCATATGCCCAATTCTTAAAGGTTTAGACCAACAGTCTTAGACAACTATTTGCTTAACATACATTTAACAAATATGAACGTAAAGAGGACAAGATTTGATACATGTAAATGAATAAATTCTTTATTGTTAAAAATGTCTCTAAAAACGTATTATATTTTTACTCCTTAAGGTATATATATCTAACATAACGCCACCTGGTTGTGGGGTCTTAACTCAATTCTGTTTTTTATGAGACATCATTTCAGTGGTTTCTTTCCACTTATTTTTAAATTATCCCAAAATTAAATTTTGTTAATTCGGCATCTTAGAATATGATGAATAAATTCATTTTTTAACTCTAAAGTTTTCTTGAAATTTTCGAAATATGTAAAGTTATCATGATTGGTGTTCAAATTTAATTTTATTTTAATTAACAATTTCAATGAAGCCGTCGGGTCACCAACTCAGGTTTAGGCTGACATCTAGCCTTACCTAAAGAGAGTAATCATAATGGTCTCTGAAAACTTTAGCAGGGGATGATGGAATTGCCCAGGAAGAACTAAGAAGGAATCTTGCACCAACAGAAGTTCAAGAAGCCTTTCATTGAGCAAAAGAATATTTTGCAAGTTTCATAGGAACATGGTTCCCCTCAGGGTTGATTATAAGGCCCTCAAATTTAAAATCATTGTACTCCTAAAGAAAGCCTACCTCTAAGAGTTTTTGAGCGAGCAAGAGAGAAAGGCATACTAGATCGGCGAACAAAAGAATGATTAGAAGTCCATCACTCTCACCACTTGAAAGATGATCATAATCATTCGGGGGAGATTGGTATATGGTAGGGACACAAACTTAAAAAAGGAAAGCAAATCGGTTACTTGCTCATATAGTGACGGAATTGTTGAGGACACGTAACGTCTCCAATCGCGATGTCTGTTGAATCCTAGTCAACAACGTCAGCTCAGTGGACATGATAATTATTAGTGTGCCCTTAGAAAATGGAGATTAACGAGTCTTAACTTAAAGGGAGTTCACACATTATAACTATATATTTGTACAGTGATTTCCCTTATCAGTCCTTTCATGTTTTGTCTACTTTGTCTTTATTTTTTTCTTTTATTTTTTGTTCTAGAAATGGCTTTTTGGTTATTTTTGCCCTTGCTGTCTAATATTATGCTTTTGCCTTTCATTCATTTTTTCTTCTTCTCTTTTTTGTTTTAGGTTGATTGCCACATCACCCTAAAAAACCCTAATCTCTATGCTTCTCTCTTTATTTCCTTTTGTGCTTTTGTTGTTCGGCCACTCTTTGTTCTTTGTTTCTATTCTTTCTCTTAGCATGCTTCATTTTGCATTTGTTTGTTATGTTTGATGGCTGATGTCTTCTTTTTTCTTTTTTTTTGCCCTTTGTCTTTGGCTGCTTGCTTCTATGCCTGATCTCCTTTTTCTGCTTACTTTTTTGCTCGTTTTATTTCTGCGTTATTTGCCTTTTCCCTCTTATTTCTTATTTCTTTGATTTCAATTTTTTTTTTTTTGGTTTTTCGGTTTTATTATATGGTTTTTGTCAGATTGGATAGATGGTTTTTTTTTTCGATTTTCCATCCGCCTTTGGTTATTTCGTTCCATATCTGACTTTTCCCCCTTTCTGTTTTATTTGTGTATTATTTTAGTCCTTTTGCTCAGTTTACTTTTTTTTTTTAATGTAAAGTTTGAAATTTTTATTTTGCTTTTTTGCTCAATCTATGACTGGTTCTTTTTTAGAGTTTTTTTTTTTTTTTTTTCTTGTTTCTAGGAATTTTTCCCCTTTGAGTTTGTGGTTCTGTTCAAAATAAGACTTATTCACCTGGTTGGATTTTTGTTGAGAAAGAATTGGTTCAGCTATGTAAGTAATTTTTTTAATTTGATTTTTGGTGGCATTTATGAACTACGGGATAATCTGTAATGCTTAGGTTGATGATCTGTCCTCTTAGATTGATGATCTGTGTGTTATTTTTTGTAAATGTATTTAATAAATTATTGGTATAACAATTTTTTTACTCATTTGTTCAAAAAAAGAAAAATAAAAAAAAAATTGGTGATTTATATTGATAATTTTGTCTTCCTAAAGTAATGATATGTGCTATCTTTTATAGATGTATTTAATCAGTTACTAACACTGTAATTTTTTTATGCATTTCATAAAAAAATAAGAGAATAAATTTGGAATTACTGTTATTTTTTATTATAGTGATTTCATTTATTTATTTATTTGCAATTTTATCTTATTGCCAAAAAAAAAATAGTAAACGACATACGGGTGTATTAGTTCTTTTTTTTTTTTTTCCTTTTATTCAATTAGTTTAGTTTTTTTGCCATTTATTCTATTATCTGCTTTTTATAAATTAATAAAGACATAGTAATTTTTTGCTGTTATGAAATAATTTTATAAGACCACATGGCTGATTATTGTCCTTTTACTATTGTTTAATTAATTTTGTTTCTTTCATTTCTGTGCATAAATATTACTGGTGCATGTTATTTTTCTCTCTTCTATTTCTTTTCAGTTCATTTACTCTCCTTCGTAGTTCATTTACTCTCCTGTCTTTTTCACTGTCTTTGCAACGCTTTCTTTGCTGACATTTTTGTGCTGATACTTTGTTGTTTGAGGCAGTTTTGAGTCAATTTTAGGTACTATTAATGTCTTCTTCAGATAACTTCTTTTGTGTTCCTTTATGATGGAGAATTGCATTAATATATATGCCATCTAATGATAAATTACTATGTTATTGCTTTGTTATTCATTAACGACTGTTTTTGATCTTGAGTGTATTCTTTGTCTTTGAATTAATGTGTATTCTATTTCTTTTGAAATCTTTGTTGGCCTATCATTTTATTCTATTATTAATAAATATTATTAATCTATATTGAATGTTATTATATTACTTTTCTGCCCCCTTATTTGTTTCTTTTATTTTTCTTTGTGATAGTATTTTTTTGATCATTTTTGAACTTGATATAGTAACATTGTAATACATCTTCTGTGGTTGCCATTGGTGTCTTCCCTTTTGCAAAAACACTTCTCCGGCACCTATAAAAAAGATTGTAGAAAACTTGTTTTTTAAGCCCCCCAGTGTTTTGTGTTTTGTCTGTATTGCCCTTATTTGTCTCTTTTATTTTTGTCTCTAACAATAGATTTTTAGTGATATTTAGACTTGCTATGTGTTCTTAAGTCTCTGTCCTTGCTTAATTTTTTTTTTCCTTTCTTCTTCATTTTGGGATCTCTGTCAAAAAAAACCTACTTTCTATGCTTCTCTATTTATTTTCTCTTGCATTTTTCTTACCATAGTGCTCTTTATCATTTTACCTAATATTTTTTACTCAATCTTTTTTACCGTTATATTTTGATCTTACCTAATTGTTCATAATTTTTTCAAACATTTTACAATATTCTTCATTGTCTTTCTATCTGTTTTTATTGTCTGATTTTTTAAAAGAAAGCCTTAAGGTATTCACTTGGTATTTTTGGACAAATTTATGTTTTACTACGATCATTTATTCCCTTTTATATGTACATATTATAATCTATGTCACAAATATTTTCCTTATAAAATTTTGTGCATTTTTTGTGGCTGCCATTAGTGTTTTTTTCTTTGCAAAAACATCTTTGAGGTAGCCACAAGAAATTTGCCCAAGTATAAGTGAACTAATTTGTCATATATTACTAATGCCATTTAGTATCTGAGCCACAATTCCCATATAAAAATATTATTGTTTTTATATTCAATTTTTCCCTATTATGACTTCTTTTTTTTGTTCTTGATTTTACCATTGTTTTGTTTTTTTGCCTGATTTTTTCCTTTGTAAAACTTAATACTATTTGTTGTAATTCAAAATCATCTTTTATAAGTATTATATATAGTTTCTTGGGCATTTTTTATTTTATTTTTAATTAATAACATTGTTATTCTATGTAGTTTCAATAGTTAAATTTAACTATTGAAAAGTTTTAATCTATTTGTTTATGTATGAGCGATCAAGTAGCTGTAGGAAACGGAAAACTATCTTCATTTTTTCTTATGCGTGTTAATTTTATTTTTATATTATTTTTGTCCAATTCATTTATATTGTATGTAATTATAGTCAACGTTTTAGATTATAAAATTTAATCATTATAAATATATAATCAGTATGGACATTTTTATATTATTTTGTTTATTATAGATTACAATTACAAATATGTAATTTGAAGTTCATGTGTTTAATATATAGATTGAAAAGCTTGGGAAAAAAATTATTACTTAATTCTTTGGAAAGTGATAAATAATTCAATAACCTATATGAAGCTTCATCCCCACCACAAAAAATGGTTATGGGAGTAGTTTTAACTCCATTACATGTATAGTTATCTTCTGATTGCTACAATGGCAATTCAACAACAATATTCGTTTCATTTCATCAAATTCTGTCTTCATATCTGCCATATATCGTTTTTGTGGGACATCTTGGTAAACAATACTATCAATTCTTTTTCCATACAAGTTTGAAAATAAAACGATATGAACACAAACATCAATTTACTGATAACTTGCCTATATATGATAGTCAACAAATCAAACAAAGATATATAAACGCATACATTTCCAAATAAATAAATAAATAAACCCACAATCAGCAAACCAGAAAAAAGTGTTAGACCGGATTGAACTAAAATTTCTTCAGGATCGTTCATGTCAAACTATTGAGAAGAATCATACCAGATTGCGGAAGCGTACCTTGATTCATGATTCAGGATTGATATGGGTTATTGCCTTCCAATTCAATACGTATTCCTTGAATTCTTTTCTGAAGATGGGATTTCAGAGAAGTAGGAATATCTGAAAACTTTTTGAATGAATAATGATCCGTATGAATTGGGGACCATAACCTAAATATATAACTTTTGTTATTTTAGTGTATTTCCAGTTTCGCCCATCATAAGATCTGAAAATTACAAATTGGTATCTACACATATAATATTAACAAATATAACCCATACATTATTTTTAATACCCAATAAAGCCTTTTAACTTTATCTTAATTATATTACAAAAATGTGTTAACTTTAGTGAGCTCAACCTTTGCTATCACAAATAAAGGTATTCCTGAACAATCTCGTCCATTGATCATACTAACATAGAACCAAAGCGGTCTTCGTCACAAATGTAGCGTGACTAAACCCATCAATGATTACGTATATCGATATAACCAAATGACATAGATCAAGTATGGATGTGTAGCATGAAAATTACATGCAATGTGATATAAACATGTCTATTTCCAACTGGTCCTACTTTATATATGAATGAGATCAAAACCGTACCAAAATCAGAGTGTAAATAAACTGTATTCTTTATTTCTGCAGAAAACATATACAAACACACCATGTCTATATATAAAGAAAATTAGCATTCAAATACAAACTCCCACTAAAACTGCATATCATCAAATAACTGAACACCCATGTGAGCAGTGTGCTCATGAAAGACCTTGGGTGGAAGCCCTTTAGTAAGCGGATCCGCTATCATGGAGTTTGTACCAATATGCTCTATAGACACCTGACCACTCTGAACTCTTTCTTTAACAACAAGAAACTTAATCTCTATATGTTTTGACTTTGAAGAGCTTCTGTTGTTGTTGGAATATAAGACTGCAGATTTATTGTCACAAAACAACTTAAGTGGTCTTTCTATACTTTTCACAATTTGCAGCGCAGTGACAAAGTTTCGCAGCCATATTCCATGATTGGATGCCTCATAACATGCTATAAATTCTGCCTCCATAGTGGAAGAAGCTATGAGTGACTGCTTAGCACTCCTCCAAGAAATAGCTCCTCCAGCAAGCAGAAAAATATAGCCCGAAGTGGATCGACGACTATCTTGACATCCAGCAAAATCCGAATCTGAATAACCAATGATCTCGAGTTGGTCTGACCTTCTATATGTAAGCATGTGATCTTTTGTTCTTTGTAAATATCGCATAACCCGTTTGGCTGCTTTCCAATGATCCATTCCAGGGTTACTCAAATATCTGCCCAATAATCCAACAATGTATGCTATATCTGGACGAGTACAAATTTGAGCATACATTAGACTCCCAACAGCTGATGCATATGGGATCTTTTCCATTTCCTTAACCTCAAGGTCATTCTTAGGACACTGACTTAAACTGAATTTATCTCCTTTAGCCACAGGGGTATCTCCTGGTTTACAATCCTGCATGCCAAATCTTTTAAGCACCTTTTCGATATAGCTCTTTTGTGATAACCCAAGTATACCCCGAGAGCGATCCCGGTGTATCTTAATTCCTAATACAAAAGAGGCGTCACCAAGATCTTTCATTTCAAATTTCTTCGATAGAAATCTCTTGGTTTCGTGCAATAAGCCTATATCATTGGTGGCAAGCAGTATGTCATCAACGTACAATACCAAGAAAATACACTTACTCCCACTGAACTTATGGTATATACAATCATCCACAGTGTTCATCTCGAAACCGAATGAGACTATCACTTGATGAAATTTGTAATATCATTGACGAGAAGCTTGCTTAAGCCCATAGATGGATTTCTTTAATTTGCAAACCATCTTCTTTGGGTCTCCCGACTCAAAGTTTTCTGGCTGCACCATATAGATCGTTTCATCAATGTCACCATTTAGAAACGTTGTCTTAACATCCATCTGATGTAGCTCAAGATCAAAATGCGCTACGAGTGCCATAATTGTCCTAAAAGAGTCTTTCGTTGAAACCGGAGAGAAAGTCTCTTTATAATCAATGCCTTCCTTTTGAGTAAAGCCCTTAGCGACAAGACGAGTCTTATATCACTCTACATCACCCTTCAAATCCCTCTTGGTTTTAAATATCCATTTACAACCAATGGGCTTCGCACCTTCAGGTAATGGAATGAGATCCCAAACGTCATTGCCCTTCATAGACTTTATCTCATCCTTCATGGCATCCATCCACTTTTGAGAGTTAGAACTATGCATGGCTTGACGGACATTGATCGGATCATCATCCATCAATCCAACACTGTCCTCATGTTCTTGGAGAAATACTATGTAATCATCCGAAATAGCACTTCTCCTTTCTCTAGTGGATCTCCTTAATGACACAAGTTCCTGAGGTTCTTGTTCTTGAGGTTGTTGAGTTTGTACCTGAAGGGGTTGAATGACTATGTCTGGTTGTTCTTGATATGCAATTTGATCAACGTCAGGGATAGAAGCCTGAACATTATCAAAAGCAATTGTAGGAATAGGAACCAATCCCTCTTGTACAAAAGGAACAGGATCAAATTCATCCTCAAAGACAAAGTCTCTAACCTTATTTCTCCCCCCAAACTCAACATCCTCAAAGAATGTTGCAATTCCCGTCTCAAAAATAGCCTTAGTAGTGGGATCATAAAATTTGTAACCCCTTGACCGTTCAGAGTATCCAATGAAATAACGGCTCACTGTCTTGGAGTCCAATTTCTTTTCATTAGGCCTATAAGGCCTTGCTTCTGTTGGACAACCCCAAGTATGTAAATGCTTCAGACTAGGCCTTTTGCCAGTCCAAAGCTCATAAGGTGTTTTAGCTGCTGCTTTTGTTGGTACTCTGTTAAGAATGTAAGCTGCAGTCTTGAGTGCTTCACCCCAGAGGGATTCAGGTAAGGTGGAATGACAAATCATACTCCTCACCATGTCCTTAAGTGTCCGGTTTTGTCTCTCAGCTACACCATTCATGCTAGGTGAACCTGGCATGGTATATTGAGGGACTATCCCGCATTCCTCTAGGAATTTAGCAAAAGGTCCTGGACGTTGTTCACCTGATCCGTCATATCTGCCATAGTATTCACCACCACGATCAGATCTAACGGCCTTAATTCTTTTGTTGAGTTGAAGCTCAACCTCAGCCTTATATGACTTGAACACGTCCAAAGTCTGTGACTTCTCATGTATGAGATATAGGTAGCCATACCGGGAGTAATCGTCTATGAATGATACAAAATATTGTTGACCATTCCATGAAGCCACAGGAAATGGTCCACAAATGTCCGTATGTATCAACTCTAAGACATCCGTAGCTCTATTGGCACCCAATCTCCTTTTGTTTGTCTGTTTCCCTTTAATACAATCAACACAGATATCAAAATTTGTAAAATCAAGGGAATTAAGAATTCCATCTGACACAAGTCTTTCTATCCTTTTTCTTGAAATATGTCCCAATCGCTTATGCCATATACAGCAGAATTCTCATTGGTTAATTTACGTTTTATGCCACGAGAATTAACATGCAAGGTTTCGTTATAAGAAGCAACTGTATCAAGCAAATATAGGTTATCTTGAAATGATAAAGAACCGGTACCAACAACATTTGAATTTAAAGAAAGACTAAACTGACTATTTCCAAATGAACAACAGTATCCAAATTTGTCCAAAGCAGAAATAGAAATTAAATTCCGCCTAAACGACGGTACAACAAAAGTGTCTTTCAAATCCAAATAATAACCAGAACTTAACAATAACCTAAAATGCCCTATAGCTTCAACTTCTACCGATTTGCCATCTCCCACATAGATGAATCTTTCAGCATCAATTGGCTTTCGGTAGCTCAAGCAACCCTGCATAGACACACTTATATGAGTAGTGGCACCTGAATCAATCCACCAAGTGTGTCTTGGCACTAAAGTTAAATTAACCTCAGAACAAACCAAATTGAGAAGCATACCTTTCTTTGCACGCCAAGCATGATACTTGGTGCAGACCTTCTTCATGTGTCCAAGTTTACCACAAAAGAAACAAGCAACATTTCCATCATTTTTATCCTTATCTTGTTTCTTTTGTGCTGGACCTTTAGCAGCTTCATTGTTTTTCTTTCTTTTCTTCTTTTTGTCCTTAGAGGTGCTAGCCAAGTGAGCACTTTCAGTCATCTCTTGCTTCAGTCTTTCTTCCTCTTGCACACAATAAGAAATTAACTCATTAAAAGTCCATTTCTCTTTCTGGCAGTTGTAACTGATCTTGAATTGGCTGAATTGTGCAGGAAGAGAAATCAAGACAAGATGCACTAGAAGATCCTCAGAAATTTCCAGATCTAGTGTCTTTAATCTTGAAGCCAGATGAGACATTTCCATAATGTACTCCCTTATGTTTCCTTTTGCTTTGTACCTCATTGAAATCAAGCTCGCCAAAAGCGTGCTTGTTTCAGCCTTATCATTCTTTGCAAAGCATTTCTCTATAGCCTCAAGGAAACCTTTGGCAGCAGTGACCTCATCAGGTACAGTGCCCCTGAAGACTTCTGGAATGCCTTTCTTAATGATCATTAGACTCATTCTGTTAGAACGATCCCATTTTTCAAGTTCCTTTTTATCCTCAGTGGAACTAGAATCTGTAACAGTGGGACGTTCAACCCTTATGGCCAAGTCCAGATCAAGGCAACCGAGAACGATCAACACATTCTCTTTCCATTCCTTGAAGTTAGTCCCATTCAGCATAGGAATGGAATTAACATTAGCAGATATTGATGAAGATGATGCAGTAGCTGAACAAAGAACAAAATCACATATTCACATAAGAATTCACATACAACAACCAATAAAATTCAAACAATGACATATCCCATCACAAGAAACCTGTAACAACATTAATATTTAGTCTTTGGACAGAAATATTAACTTGTAAGTGGTGTTCTTGGTGCAGTGATCAAATATTAACAATAAATTATGTCAAATAATAAGCTAATCTTTGGATCCACTTATTATTTACATACCAAAAATAACCATATAATTGTTACATATTTATCACCACAGGTATGAATTTAATTCGGCCAAATATTAAGCTTCCTTTGGGCCGATTAATATTCGCATGAATTAAATTCACACAACCTTCTTAATATCACAAATTAATCAACATCCACAAAAGAGGCTACTTTGGCAGCTTATTGGTTCAATTAATTAATTTGATGATATTAATCATCTAAAAACACAATTTGAATTTTAAAGTTGCATCCAAAATTGACCCCAAAAAGTTTAAACAAATTTAAAAAAAAGTCAACTTTGATCGGTCAACGGTCAAAGTCAACGTTGACCATTGACCGTTGACCGGGAAAGGTCAAAGGCCGGGTTGGGTTGTGGACCGGGTCAGGTTTACCCAACCCGGGTCCACATTCAGCCCCGCCCACCCCCCCCCCCCCCGAGTTCTTTCCCTTTTTTTTTTTTTTTAAATAACTCGGGTCACCCAGGGGTTGAGCCCCTAGGATTTTGCTGGTTACGGGCCCAATAAATCCAGGCCCGTGTCCAACCTTTACTCCCTTTTTTTCTTTTTTTTTTTTATGTTCTGGGCCGAAGCCCAGAATCACCTCACTCCCAGGGGTCGCGACCCCTGGGTAACGACGCCAGGCGGTTGGCACTGCCAACCCCCAAGCGAGCTCCTCCGGCAGCCTTCTCACCGGCGGGACTGCACGGTCGCACGCAGAGAGGGCCGTCGCCGGCGGCGGGACAGCAATTCGCCGGCAAAAGCCCCGGTTCTCTCCCTTTGGCACACCCAAAATCCCCGGATGAACAGCGGCCTTTGGGCCTCCGTTTGCCTCCTCCGCCGCGGCCAGAGGCCGCGACTGTCCTTCTCCGGCACCGCCCGAGGGTCGCGGCTCATTTTCCTTCCCGGTGGCAGTGAGATTGCCGCCGGTATACCAAAGGGTTACTAAACCCACACATAAACAATTCCACCGAATATGCAACACTGATTTCATCGATTCCTTTTTTTTTTTTTTTTGTTAAACAATTAACGCAGCCTTTTACTCGAAATAGGATTGAATTCAAATAATGAACAGGAACCTTTCAATGCATAAACGGCAGTCTCAATGCACATCAATACGTACAGTAATATGAATCCATATTAAACAAACGTATAAAATAAACCTTATTCAACCGAACTTTTGAGAAAAAATTTCTCAATAATTCAACATGAAACGGCTCTGATGCCACTTGTTAGACCAGATTGAACCAAAATTTCTACAGGATCGTTCATGTCAAACTATTGAGAAGAATCATACCAGATTGCGGAAGCGTACCTTGATTCATGATTCAGGATTGATATGGGTTATTGCCTTCCAATTCAATACGTATTCCTTGAATTCTTTTCTGAAGATGGGATTTCAGAGAAGTAGGAATATCTGAAAACTTTCTAAATGAATAATGATCCGTATGAATTGGGGACCATAACCTAAATATATAACTTTTGTTATTTTAGTGTATTTCCAGTTTCGCCCATCATAAAATCTGGAAATTACAAATTGGTATCTACACATATAATATTAACAAATATAACCCATACATTATTTTTAATACCCAATAAAGCCTTTTAACTTTATCTTAATTATATTACTTTAATTTAGGCTTTACTTTAAGATAGCATTAAATAACACATTTAATTACATATGTGTGCCCACATGAAAAATTATTTTTTCTAACAAAAAGAACTTAATAATTTTTACCGTATAGTCTTCAAATTCCATATCTTGAGAAATTCAAAATTCTATTCAAGGAAAAACTCGAAAAGCTCTAAAAGTAAAACAGAAAAAAAAAGGATAATAAATTTCTAAGGTCCTGTAATACATATCATGGGAAAGGGATTCAAAATCAAGTTGGTTCAAAATTTTAATCAATAATTCCATATTATGTTTATATATTTGTTCTTTTAATTAGTTTTGAAAAAGGTATTACAACTGTTAAAATCTTTGACATAAAAAAATAAAAACACCTAATTCTTATCATATATTTATTTTTGTTATTACTTATTAATAATTCTATTATATAATACTTTACAATATATAAATTAATTAGGTAAATATCATTTCCTATGATATTGAAATAATTTTATTTTCTTCTAAATAAACAGATGAATCAGAAAACAATCACAAAAAAATTATCAGAACTAATTTCCCTGAGAAGCGTACTATTTCACATATGCAGGAAGATTTCATAATTAGAAATGATGAACATCCAAACGAAAAATATAGAAATGTTGAAACTACTTCAGCAAGTGTTTCGCGATCTAGACTTGATACAATGTTGGCCTTTTTTGAGTTCTAAAGGCAAACATATGACGCAACACAACCATCAATATTTCAAAATCACAATGACAAATGTAATTCTCTTACTTATAATAAACATTGTATTTAAATAATTAAAAAATCTTTACATAACAAAAGTACTAATTCCTCATGTCTTATATCTTCATTATTTTTTTGTAGGAGTCACTAATATATACCTTGATCTTGGAGACTGTTCTTGTACTTGTAAACATTGTGGTGCTCTTTTCTGGTTCAACAGACGAATCAATAGCACCAATCCACTCAAATTCAATCTTTGTTGTAAAGACAGAAAAATTATCCTACCTTTAATTAAAAAAAACTACTCCCATATTGAATAACTTACTTGATTATTATGGAGAACCAATAAGTACACATTTTTGAAAAAATATTTGTACTTATAATTCCATGTTTGCATTTCCTTCATTTGAGCCAATATGGAGTTGAGTACAAAAAATTCAAATGGTCCATACATTCTTAAAATCAATGGACAAATACATTATCTAATGGGATCTCTATTAGCAGTTAATAATAATCCTTCAAAATTTGCGCAACTTTACATAAATGATACGGAAAATGAAATCAAAAATCGAATGGCAACATTTTCATTTGATGATACGTCAAAAAATTTTACTAAAACAATAACTAAAAATTTGATGATAATGCTTGATAAAATTAATAAATTCGTGAAGCTTTTTTGAATAGTCAAAAATAGATACCAAGAACATGAAATCCCTTCAATGAAACTAAGACTGATAGGACAAAGATACATAGATAGCAGTCAATATGAATTACCCACTTCAAATGATATAGGTAGTTTAATAGTTTGAGATATTTATGAGCATCAACAAGAAAGAGATATCACAATCCATGACAAAATAGATAATTTGCAAGGAATCACAAAATTACATCCATCTTATATGGTTATGTAATATTCTTTATTATTTCTTTATGGAGAAGACAATTATAGAATTGATTTAAAATGAAATAAAAATGATTCAAATAAAAAACATTCAAGAAAAAGAATTTCCGTGAAAGGATTTTATCGCTACTAATTACAACAACATGAAGCCCAAAGCAATACCCTTTTCAGAGGCGGAAGATTGTTTCAACAATATGTAGTACATGCATATGCTTCTATAGAAGAAGGTTGATTAGACTATATTAGAAAAATCTAAAAAATTTAATATCTAAAATTTATCAAGATATTCAAGACACCATTACTAGAGGAGATGCAAATGCACAACCAATAGGTAAAAGAATTATCCTCCCTTGCTGCTGTACTAGAAGTCCTAGATATATGATTTAAAATTATCAAAATGCAATAGCAATTTATAAACGTTGAAAATCCAAATTTATTTATAACATTCACATGTAAATCCAAATGGCCTGAAATTACAAGAACTTTCACTAAAATTTTAGGACAAAAGCCTAAAGATAAATCAGGCATAATCATAAGAATTTTCAAAATGAAATTAGATCATATTTTATCCATTATTAAGACTAAAAAAATATTTGGAACGATTATTGCAAGTTAGTTAACTTTTTCAATACTAATTTTATTTCATTAATAGAAAAAAATTCTCTTTTTAATATAAATAAAAAAACTAGTGCAATTTTATTTTTTTTCCCCTTTTATTTTATTTTATTTTATTTTATTTTGTAGATCTATATGTAATTTGTAGCGGCCTATGTGACTATTAGTTAACTACTTGAACGTGTTTTATTAGGACCACTTAAATTTATGGAACCTTTTTTTTTTTTTTTACCGATTAACTTTACTCAAACCATTTTTCTATGTTGCAATAAATACTATAACATAAAATTATTAACATAGTAGGTCTTGTGGTTATGTAGACTAAGGTTGTGTAGTTACAACCTTAGCATCCAAAATATACATACACATTTTAAATAATACTAAATATACACAATTAAAAAGTCTTAATTAATCAAAAACTGGTGTGGAATAAATTATGCTCGGTATCCACTCCCCATCTCCACAATTATCTGCTGTTGTACTATTGTCTATCAAAACTTACTGAACAAGTTGTTTACCTATAGCAAAACATACTTAGATAAGCTTTCGCTCCACAAGTAGGAACTATAGCTCACAAAACATTTGTAAATATGTATACTAAAATATGCATGAGTTGGGTTATGCTTACTTATGATCGTGTCTTATGAACCTATGGGCCTGAGTATTTGTACAGGTTGCGTGCAATCATCAGGAAGTTAGGTTTGCAAGGTCTCTAACAACACATGATCTAAATTATCTTTATTCTAACATAAGCTCCCCGTACGTCGAGAGCTTGTTACGATGCTCAACTTAACTTATACTTTAGGTTCACTTGTTTGTTAATGTTTATGCAGTATGTCATGGCATCGCATAAACAAAAACATGTATTCGTGATTTTCTATATAACGTACATAATATTGTTATTTAAAATTATTCACATTGTAGGTGAGATTCCTATTTATCTAATTCCAAATAGTAGAATTCACTAATTTGTCAAAATTTCCCATCCATTACTCTTAGATTCTAAAAGAGGATACATAATAAAAGTATACCATTAGCTTAGTTTATACTTCTATACTTAACATAACATAATAGTAAAGGAATTAAATTTTTTCCTAATACATATTTCTATCAATGTTGGGCTCGTAGTAAAGTAACGCACACTAATAACTAAACATATCTATGGCATTCTATATGCTAACCAATCGAAACTTTGGTTTATACGTGGCTTTTGAGTTGGTACGGGTGTTGGACCTGTGATCGATGTGGTAAGGTTGTGGTTTAACTTATCGGCCTCTATAATTCATTTTAAATTGTTAAGTTGACCTTTTTGCAAATTTTATTGATTAAACCATTTTCATAATTCTATTTTAAAAGTCCATCTTAAAAGTAGAATTTTTAAGAATTTTCTTCATGAAAGTTCTTTGTCTTGCCAAGACTTAAAACTTTTGTGTTTTATAAAAATGAAGATTCAAACTTTTCAGGGTTGGTTTTTCTTAAAAACACAATTTGCATGATAAGTGTTGTACAAAATGTTACAATACTTTCCGACGACACTTAGGGGAAACAGTCATGGAGTAGCCATAGTTTGCTCTGCAGTTTTTGTTATAGTCTGGGGAGGCCATAAACTAAATATTCCAACTTTCATAATCACAATCTATAAAGCTTTGAAACCTGTACTATGGGTGTTATAAAAAATGCTTATACAACGTATAACAAAAACAGTTCCATAACGACTACAAAATGCACTGCAGTTGCAAGAAGATAATTATTTAAAGTTCTCAAAATTTAACTTAGTAATTTTTGGAAATCCATACTACTGGTGTTGTACAGCGGTGTTGTATAGAGGTGTTACAACACCTTCTTACAACACTAAGTGAGACAGCTAAATAAGACATAGGAAATATCATTTTTGGGTCGAGATTCTAGTTTTCAACATCTCACATAAAGTCGTTCATGTTGCTATGATTCAAAAATTGCCATGTTTTAAGATTCATTAAAACTGAACTCTAAAGTATCCATTTACTACCACAAAGAATAAAAATTCTAAAACATATAACAATACTTAGCTCTAAATCCTTTCAAAACCAACATACAAGATACCAAACTTCATAAATAAAAACTCTCAAAGCCACATCATAAAAATAAAAATGATTTATTACATGCTAACAACACTTGAAATAAAACCATAAATCATTTGCTTAGCTTAAAAAGAGAGGTTTTGATATTTACTCCTAAAGATCTACTTCTAGAAGAATGCCTCCAACATCCACTCCTTAGCTTTTTGTTTTTGGCCAGTAATTTATAGTGGGTAAGATATAGATTTGGGAGAAATGGAGTAAGGAAATTAATTCCTTTCTATGGAGGAATGGAGAAGGAGGAGAGAAAATATTCTAGTGCTACAGAGAAAATAGAAGAAATTAAACTCTTGATGAGTGAGGTCTTATTTATAGACAAACACTTAATTTTAGTTAACTTTTTACTTAATTTCTAAACCATGCTTAAAGTATTTCAAGAACACCAAAGTTGGAACAAAACTTGGTTATTCTACCTCAAATGTTGGTGCCATTTCTAAGGAGAAAAAGGAAGAAAATTTGCATTAAATGCACACCAATGCTTGAACCTTACCTAGATTATACTTGTTACCATTCATATCATAACTTTGTTGATTCTGTCCTGCCACTTTACCCACAAGGTTCCAAATTCATAGAATAATATAGGTAAAGTTTCATTTGACTGGTGAAAACTAATTTGCTGATAAGAGAATTTTGGTTCATTCGGGTTTGCTCAACACAATCTAGTCTAATCTCTGTATAAATTAATACCAGTAAACTTTAATTGCATACTAAAAGTAAATTGTTTTTAATTTAAAAATCATTCCTTGATTGCATAAACATAAATGATATTTTTTCGGCACTCTAACTCGGTGTTGACCCATCCTTAACAGTGCCAACTTTTGGACTCATATAGCATTTTTCACCGAAAATGTTACTTGCTTAACTCCATTTTCTAAATAATAGACAATTAAGGATTTTATTTTATGTTCGAGTTTTTTTTTTTTTTCAGAATACTACTAGCACTGTATTCTACTTGAATATTCTTATAATTTAAATTCCTCATTTATTTACAGATTAAAATTTTTTCTGCCTCATATCGTGGTAGAATTATTAATGATGTTAGTAAATCATGAAAATTAATAAATTTGACTTTAACATTTGCCATAAAATTTTGTAATATTTATATTAGTTCCATAAACCCTTTAATCACAAAATTTATACGTGATATTTTCCAAGAAAATTCTTGACTTAAATATGTAAATTACATAATTTAATTCTAAGATTTTTTTGGTCATTACAATTTATCCTGAAAATTTGAACAACCTAGGTAGTTTTTCTTCATATCTTTTCACATTCCCATGCAGCTTCTTCAATGTAATGATTTTGCCACAGAAATTTGACTAGAGGGATTACCTTATTCCTTAGGGATTTCTCCTCATGCGTAAAAATCTGGACTGGTTTCTCTTCATATAACAAGTCTGCATACCTCAACTGGCTCTTGGAATAGCACGTGTAATGGATCCGACACATATTTCTTCAACATTGATATGTGAAAGACATTATGCATGGAAGCCAATTCCGGCGGTAGTGCTAGTCTATATGTGACCTTATCAACCTTTCCAAGATCTCGAAAGGTCTAATATATCTGGCACTGAGTTTTCCTTTTTTAGCAAATCTCATCACCTCTTTCATTAGTGTAACCTTGAGGAAAATTGAGTCTCCCACTTCAAACTCTATGGGTTTGTGTTGCTTGTTTGCGTAACTTTTTTGATGATTGTGAGCTATCTTAAGTCTTTCCTTGATTCGCCTCACATCCTCAAAGGTCCTCTTGATAAAATCAATTGTCCTCTTGGGATATATACTTCCTCCCTAAAGAGGTTCAAAAGGTACCATGCAAAAGGTACCATGCCTATCAATGCATGGTAATTGTTGTTGTAAGAAAATTCTATCAGGTGTAATTTCCTATCCTGGCTTCCCTTGAAATCCATGCACATGCCCTCAACATATCCTCTTGGTCTAATGTTCCTTTCAGATTGACCATCAATCTGTGGGTGAAAATGCTATGCTGAACTTTAACATGGAGCCCATTGATTCCTAAACACTCTTCCAAAATCTCGAAGTGAAATGATCGTCTCGATCGTGATGGACTTTGGAACTCCATGTAGCATTACTATCTTAGACACATACAACTCAGCTAATCTCTCGAAAAAATAGCTGAATTTGATGGGCAAAAGTGTGCGGACTTAATCAGCCAATCAACGATTACCTAAATCGCATCATTATGATCGGATGTCTTAGGCAATCCACCCATAAAATCCATCGTTATTTGATCCCATTTCCACTCTAGGATGTCGATCTTCACAATTCCCCTATTGCACGCTAATGTTCTGCCTTAACTTTCTAATAGGTAATTCCTTTTAAAACGAATTCTACAACATCTTTCTTCATTCTAGGTCACCAAAAACTCTGTTTCAAATCCTTATACATCTTACCTACTCCTAGATGAATAGAAGAAGGCATCTTGTGTACTTTAAAAAAAATTCTATTTCCTAATTTCTTCATTATCTAGAATGTATATCCTACCCTTATGGTGGAGTGTACTATCCCATTAGGGCCCTCCTCTCTTATCTTAACCAAAGTAGAATTAAGTTCCTGACTGCCCTTTATATGCTCAAGGATGGTCGGTTGAAGAGTCAAAGATGATAACTTCCCCAAAATCATCTCAATTCAAAGGTTGTTAATGTTCTTCTATAGAGGTTGACACAAAAAACTGTTTGCCGCTAATGTGACTGTTAACTTTCGATTAAGCAAATCAGCTACCCTGTTTGTCTTTCCTGGATGATAAAGGATCTCACAGTCATAATCATTTATTAATTCTAACCATCTTCGCTGCCTCATGCTCAATTCTTTCTATGTGAGGATGTACTTAAGACTTTGGTAATCCATGTAAATCTCAAATTTTTCTTCATACAGATAATATCGCCATATCTTTGGTATGAAACCATCTCTGCAAGCTCCAAGTCATGCGTTAGATAGTTCTTCTTAGGATGCTTGACCTATCGTGACACATTTGTGACCACCTTTCTATCTTGCATAAGAACAGCTCCTAATCCCATCGTAGAGGCATCACTATAAATCATGAAGTTCTCTTCTTCTGTGTTTAGAATTATTAGCACTGGAGCACTAGTACGCCTTCTTTTTAGCTCATGAAAGCTCTCTTCACACTTCTAGGTCCATTTATACTTCAAGATCTATAAGGTGATCCCCAGGTGCTTTTTATGTTCCTCATTTATCTTAGAATAGACTAGAATATCATCTATGAAGACAATGATGAACTCGTCTAGATAATCCTTGAATGCTCTGTTAGACATGTATGCCCTAAGAAGTAAAAATATAATAAGTTTTTGGAGACATTTTTATCAATAAGGAATTTATTCATTATTTATATACCAAATCTTGTCCTCTTTACGTTCATATTTGTTGAATGTATGTTAAGCAAACAATAGTCTGAGACTGTCGGTTTAAACCTTAAGAATTGGGCATATGATGGACGGATTATTTAGAAGACACGATTCTTAAGGTGATGGTCTAAATCATACGATCCGCAATCAAGGGAATAAAGTTAGGCGCTTTATTCATGCAAAGATTGTTATGTTGTCTATATCCCTTTAGGGAGATGGTTTGTCTTGACCATCGAAGGTGGACTTTGTGAGTAGAAACATTGACACGTTGTCATAGGTGACGATGTGTTGGATCGGGACATAAAATGAATTGATTTAGATTAATAATTCTATCTCGGCAAATCGATTCACTTTAGACAATCATTTGTGTTGTATGTTAATCCTGAGATGAATAGTGGGTCCGTTGTCCTGACTTGTGTCTTTTGATGTACCAAAGGGTGACACCCACATCTTAATAGTGGTATGCACACCAATATGTTGGAGGCATGATTCCTGATGGAGTAGAGTTATTATTCATAGATATGGACTCCATAGCTCCTCTTTAGGAGCAATGATATCCTCTTATATGCGTTATCTTGTAATTTGAAAACTGGAACGCTCAACCATTTGGATACATAGGTGCAACCGAATGTATACTATCTTTGGATTGCAAGTTTTCTAATGGTGAAATGACGGAATGTAAGATAAAAATAATCAAAAAGGTAAGATAGAACTTATCCTTAAGCCGATTATGGATTATCATATAGGGATACGATACACTATGATTTGTCATGGAGACTTAGCTATACGGGCTTCGTAATTCTATGTAGTTCGAGAGTGCAACTCCAAGCTTTTAGTGGAGTAGCGTTGGAGTTGAAATGTATATCTGGGATATTGGGTTTCATAATTATCGGGATCTTGAACTATATAGGTCCATTTGGTCCCCTTTGCTAGCTCACAGCATCCTGTAACGACACGGCTTGCTTTTCCAATAATTGATGACTTATGTTGGATTTATCAGATTGGTTAAATTTAGAAGAATTAAATAATTCATGTCTGTTTATTGGTTGAATTAATTTTTTAATAAAATTAATTCAAGATAAACTTGTTGAATTATTGGGATTGGATAATTCTTGTTTGTTTATCGGTTGATTTAATTTTGGATAAATTAGATCAAGATAAACTTGTAGAATTATTGGGAATTAATTTATTTTCTTAGAGATTATCTAGATAAAGTTGTTTTGATCAGATAACTTCTCTATTTGGTTATTTGAATTAAAACTAAAACTTTATCTTATAGAATCTCGGGTGGAAAATAAAAGATTCACGAGATTTTTTATTCGACAGTTTGGCCTGCCAATGGACGTGTTCGGCCTACCGATGGGACCTGTTCGGCCTGTCGATCAGGTGGTTTGGCCTGTCTTTCAACGAAGGATAAGATTGCGCTTTTTTACGTGGATCTTATCAGATATTGATCCAAATTTGATTCTGATCCGAGTTTTGAGACTTAATCTGATAAGGACTGACCCTAGGACCAACCTCTATAAATAGGGAGTGATTCTCACAAGTTACTTAGATCAATTGAGAGATTAAGAGTGATACTCTGCTAAGTGAGAATCTGAAAAACTCCCTGAGAGCTTTTGTTCAAAAATCACAAACACTTGCTTTGGGTTCTCTCGATTGGTTGGAAGGAGAGTCACCGGTGGAAGAGCTGTACATGTGAGCCCACTCTCACTCCGGTCATGGATAAAGAATAGTAAAGAAGACCAGTTGGTTGAGGCTCTTGTGGAACATGATTTCTCTTCACAGATTGCGGATATTCTTCAACATACAAAGGTTAGTAAGATCTGGTTAATTTATACATATAGTATGTCAAACTTATGTTTTAGAAATTACTCTAATATAAATTTTTTTTTAAAATTTCGCTGAACACTCTTTTTTTCCAATAATTGGTATCAGAGCCTTAGTTTTTACATAAATTTACAAGTTTATGATCATGTTATATGTGTAAATTTTGTGATCTTAATCTCTCCTATGCTTGAATTTAATTTTATAGAGAGTTGGCACCCTAGGTTTCTATATATTATATATGTTGTCATGGATTATGTGGTGAATGTTTATTAATTGATTATGGTTGATTAAATCATTATTTAATTATTTATTAATTAATTAATTTATATCGATTATGGTTCCTTAGAGGTTAGAATGTGTATCTAAGTTTTCTTTCATGTAATTAGATTGCGGGCAATCATCTCCATCTAGGAATTATTATTTAGTTTTAAATTTGTAAGAATTTTGTAATTAAATAATTATTCAGGGAAGACGGATCTAGAAGATTAATGATGATGCTCCCATGTACTTCTCGAGTCTCTAATTTTATGTTTTTGAATTGTTGAAAATAAAATTGATGAATTGCATTAAAAATTGTATTTTCTAGAACGGAGATTTCTGCTCGGTTGGCATGCCGAACCTTACAGTTCGGCAGACCGACAGGCCAGACGTGTGGTTCGACAGGCCGTCGGTGGGGCAAAAATCAGGCGGCTTTGCTGGTAGGCTGAACTTCCAGTTTGGCAGGCCAAACTTTCATGGGTCGGTAGGGCGATCCTCCTGATCGATAGGCCGATGAAGTATGACCGGCAGGCCAATCACACAGATCGGCCTGCCAACCGAGAGTTGAAAAATTTTCATAAAAGGTGCAGTTTTTTCAGTGCAGTTTTAGTTTTACTTTTGGGACAATTTTGAGAAATATTAAATTTGGATATGACTGGAAATATGAAGTATTCGATTCATACGGGATTGAAGACTTGAAGATGGAATTACATGAAGGAGGATACAACTTGAGGATTCAAGGATGAAGAATTGATAATATGTCTCGATTATTCTCTTGTAATCTTAGTTTTTTCTATTCCTAGGATGGAGCCATAATATTACGGTTATATATTATTTTGCTTGTAGCTTTGCTTGATTGCTTTGCTTGTCTACATTATAATATGATTTGCCATGTATATTGATAACATGTCATATAGAATAGGAAGTGCCGCTCATATTAAAATGGTTCATGCATGATCTTAAAATTAAACCTTGATTTCAAAATATTGAGTGGGAGAAGGTTTTTGAAGAGAGAACCTAAGGCCTCCATCATTGGTCCATAGGCAGAACATGGTGGTCCAACCCCTAGGAAGGGATTTCTATCATGTACCAGATTAGATCTCTAAAAAGATAAGATATTTTAGCATGATTTATGGTTGCACACCCCTAGGTGGTGATTATAAATCATGGATAAAATATTGAAACGATGGTTATACACTCACGTTAATTTTATTATTAACCTCCCCTAGGAGCTCTGTTAATAAAATTGATGGCCAAAGAAACGATTATTAATATATGCTGGATCATACAGGTCCTGGATGGCATATATTAATCAGAAGGAGATCTGTGTTTCTGATTGAATTTGGCATGATTCCCCTAGGAGCTTGTTGAATTCTGAGTTGGGAATTATCGTTGTAAGGTTGTGATATTTTCAAGGTTTTGACACATAAACACATTTGTATGATTTTTACATGATTGTGTTATCTTAATAAATTATTATTATATGTTTGCTTATATTTGGTATATGATTCTTTATTGTAGATTAAAAATGTCTAAAAACACTTTATCATCGATACTTGACAAAAACCTATTAACCGGTGAGAACTATAATGATTGAAAACAGAACCTGGATATCGTCCTGTCTTTTGAGAAACTGAAATATGTACTGACAACCCCTTGTCCTCCTGAGCCTACGAGAGACTCAAGTAATGAGCAATTCCAAGTGTATGATCGCTGGAAAGATGCTAATGATCAGGCCCGCTGCTATATTATGGCTAGCATGAATAATGTGCTGCAGGCTCAACATCAGGATTATGAGACTACGAAGTAGATCTTGGATAATCTTGAGGGTATGTTTAGAGGCCAAGCCATAACAAAGCGGCAAGGGGCACTTTAAAAACTCTTAAACTGTAGACAGAGGCTGGGGACATCTGTAAAGGAGCACATAATATTGGTCATGGGTTACCTCGTTGAGGATCAAACCAATGGAGCCAACATCGATGCCGAAACTCAGATGACTATGGTCTTTGAGACTCTATCTAAGGAATTTATTTCATTTAGAGCTACTTTTAATTTAAGCAATAGACGAGATATGACCTTGACGGAATTGATGAAACAGTTACAAGAGTTTGAACTGCTGATCAGGGAGTCTCCTACGGGTGGTGAGGCCAATATAGTGGCTGCTTCTGGTTCCAATCCTAACTCTGGGAATGGAAAGAAGCAAGGGGCCAAGAACGGGAAATCTTCTATTCCTGCTACTACCAAGAGCAAGAAGAAGAAGAAGAAGAACCCAAAGAAGCTCAAGTGCTTCTTCTGTGGGAAGGTCAGACATATCAAGAAGCATTGCAGGGACTTCCTTTCCAAAGGAGGTAGGTGTGATCTTTTGTATTTAGAAACTTGTTTGGTTGAGGAATCCAATGACATAAGGGTCATAGATTCTGGTGCAACAAATCATATTTGTGTTTCTCTATAGGGATTCAAAGAAATGAGAAGTCTGCTGCATGAAGACTTCACGCTTCGGATGAGCGATGGATCCTTGGTCTCAGTGGAAGCAGTGGGAGACGTCCATCTTTATTTTGATAATTATAGGAATTTATTTTTGGAAGATTGATTTTATGTTCCTAAATTTAAAAGGAATTTAATTTCTGTAGCTTGTTTGTTTAAAGACTCCTACTTGGTTTCTTTTAATGATAAAGTGGTGATTCGTAAAAATAAATCTTTTATTTGTTCTGGATTGATGTAAAATAATCTATATTTTATCAAACCTAAGGTGTACTTATTGCTTAATGCTGAGATGAATGATAATAACTCTAAAAGACTTAAAACTTCTCACTCTAATAAGACTTATCTTTAGCATTTGCGCCTTAGTCATATTAACCTGAATAGGTTTCAAAGGTTGGTAAGGGATGGACCTTTAAGTTACTTAAAGGTGGAATCTATACCTCAATGTGAATCTTGTTTAGAGGGTAAAATGACCAAAAGACCATTTGGGTCTAAGGGCAATAAGGCCAAAGGGGTTCTAGAACTTGTGCATAGTGATGTTTGCGGACCCATGAACATTCGGGCACGAGGAGGGTATGAGTACTTTGTCACTTTTATTGACGATTACTCAAGATATGGGTATGTGTACTTGATGCACCACAAAAGTAAAACTTTTGACAAGTTCAGGGAGTTTAGGGCTGAAATGGAAAAGCAATTGGGTAGACCCATAAAGGCACTTCGATCAAATTGAGGTGGGGAATACCTTTCTAATGAGTTCTTGGAACACTTATTAGAGAATGGGATTTTATCCCATTTGACTGCACCGGGTACTCTACAGTAGAATGGCATAGCGAAGAGAAGAAATAGGACTTTGTTGGACATGATCAGGTCCATGATGAGTTATTCATCATTGCCTTTATCCTTTTGGGGATATGCACTACAAACCGCATGTTATCTTTTGAACAATGTACCTTCAAAATCGGTCCCTAAAACTACTCACGAGTTGTGAACGAGTAGGAAGACATCTTTAAATCATATTCGCATATGGGGATGTCCGGCTCATGTCCTGTTTAAGGATCCAAATAAGTTGGAAGCACGTTCAGAAGTTTACATGTTTATAGGATATCCAAAAGGGACTAAAGGGGATTATTTTTATAACCCAAAGGAAAATAAAGTCGTGGTTTCAACTAATGCAACTTTCCTTGAGGAGAGTTACATGAACGACTTTAAACCTCGAAGCAAAGTGGTGCTTGAGGAGTTAAGGAGTACTCCAATCACTCTGGAGGTTCTGAACGAAACCATTCTGATCAGTGTAGAAAAACCAAACAAACTTGAACAACAACCTCAGGGGCTTTAGCGTAGTGGGAGGATCGGGCATCAACTTGAGAGGTATATGTTCAATGGGGAGGTCTTCTTGGCTGAACCGGATGAACATTACAGGGATCCTTATACTTACGCAGAAGCTATGGAGGATGTTGATTCAAAACTTTAGACAGAGGCCATGAACACAAAGATGAAGTCTATGGAGACTAATCAGATTTAGAAGCTTGTGGATCTTCCCGAAGGGGTAAATCCCATTGGGTGTAAATGGATCTGCAAGAGGAAAAGAGGAGTGGATGGAAAGGTCAGAACCTTTAAGGGTAGACTGGTAGCTAAGGGTTATACGCAAAAAAAAGGAATCGATTATGAGTAAACCTTTTCGCCTGTAGCCATGCTTAAGTCCATATGGATTCTCTTGTCCACAGCTGCCACTCTCGACTACGAGATTTGGCAGATGGATGTCAAGATGACTTTTTTGAATGGCTATCTTGATGAGTCCATTTATATGGAATAACCAGATGGGTTCAAGGTCACGAGTCAAGAGGGTAAGGTTTGTAAGCTGCTAAAGTCAATTTATGGACTTAAGCAAGTTTCTCGTTCTTGGAACATAAGATTTGATCAAGTGATCAAGACTTATGGGTTCTCACAAAATGTGGACGAACCATGTGTTTACAAACACATTAAGGATGGAAAGGTGGTTTTTCTACTGCTCTATGTAGATGACATTCTGCTAATTGGCAATGACATTGGGGCATTGTCATCGGTCAAATTATGGTTGACCAAGCAGTTTGACATGAAGGACTTGGGTGAGGCTAATTTTGTTCTCAGTATCCAGATCTTTCGAGATAGGAAGAACAAAATGATAGCTTTGTCCCAAGCCGGCTACATAGATAAAATTCTCAGGAGATTTGCAACGTAGGATTCCAAGAAAGGTGGGCAACCATCTAGGTCTAGAATTACTCTTTCTAAGAAAGACTCTCCAAAGTCTTATGAAGAATGAGAATACAATAAGAAAGTGCCTTATGCTTTGGCAGTGGGTAGTCTTATGTATGCCATGCTTTGCACACGACCAGATATTAGCTATGCGGTCGGGATTGTAAGTCGATTTCAGGCAAATCTAGGACCAAACCATTGGGTTGCGGTAAAGTACATTTTCAAGCACCTGAGAAGGACTCGAGGGTATATGCTTGTATATTTGGGTGAGGACTTGACTCCTTTAGGATATACTGATTCAAATTTTCAATCCTATCTGGATTCTAGGAAATTGACTTCTGGTTTAGTGTTTACTCTGGGCGACGGTGCCATTAGTTGGAGAAGTGCTAAGCAAGATTGTACTTCGGATTCAACGATGGAGGCTGAGTATGTGGTAGCTAGTGATGCTTCGAAAGAAGCAGTGTGGCTCCGCAAGTTCCTTGGGGATCTTGAGGTTATTACTGGTATGGATAAGGCGGTATCATTGCATTATGATAACAGTGCGGCGGTAGCTAATGCTAAGGAACCAAGATTTCACAAGAAGAGTAAGCATATTGATCGAAAGTATCATGTGATAAAGGTCTTTGTTAAGGGCGGGCATGTCACGGTGTGCAAGATCACGTCAGAAGACAATTTAGCTGATCTATTTACGAAGACACTTACTAGGAGAGTCTTTGAGAGGCATGTGAAAGATATGGGGATGCGAGATTTGTCATATTTACTCACTTAGTACAAGTGGGAGATTGTTAGACATGTATGCCCTAAGGAGTAAAAATGTAATAAGTTTTTAGAGACATTTTTATCAATAAAGAATTTATTCATTATTTATATACCAAATCTTGTCCTCTTTACGTTCATATTTGTTAAATGTATGTTAGGCAAACAATAATCTGAGATTGTCGGTCTAAACCTTAAGAATTGGGCATATGATGGACGGATTATGCAGAAGACACGATTCTTAAGGTGATGGTCTAAATCATATGATCCACAATCGAGGAAATAAAGTTGGGCACTTTATTCATGCAAAGATTGTTATGTTGTCTATATCCCTTTAGGGAGATGGTTTGTCTTGACCATCGAAGGTGGACTTCGTGAATAGAAACATTGACACATTGTCATAGGTGACGATGTGTTGGATCGAGACATAAAATGAATTGATTTAGATTAATAATTCTGTCTCGGCAAATCAATTCACTTTAGACAATCATTTGTGTTGTATGTTAATCCTGAGATGAATAGTGGGCCCGTTGTCCTGACTTGTGTCTTTTGATGTACCAAAGGGTGACACCTACATCTTAATAGTGGTATGCACGCTTGTACGTTGGAGGCATGACTCCTGATGGAGTAGAGTTGTTATTCATAGATATGGAATCCACAGCTCCTCTTTAGGAGTAATGATATCCTCTTATATACGTTATCTTATAATTTAAAAACTGGAGCGCTCAACCATTTGGATACATAGGTGTAACCGAATGGTATACTGTCTTTGGATGGTAAGTTTTCTAATGGTGAGATGATGGAACGTAAGATAAAAATAATAGAGAAGTTAAGATAGAACTTGTCCTTAAGCCGATTATGGATTATCATACGCGGATACAATACACTATGATATATCATGGAGACTTAGCTATACGGGCTTCGTAATTCTATGTAGTTCGAGAGTGCAGCTCCAAGCTTTTAGTGGAGTAACGTTGGAGTTGATAATTATGAAATGTATATCTGGGATATTGGGTCTCATAATTATCGGGAGCTTGAACTATATAGGTCCATTTGGTCCCCTTTGCTAGCTCACAACATCCTGTAACGACACGGCGTGCTTTTCCAATAATTGGTGACTTATGTCGGATTTATCAGATTGGTTAAATTTAGAAGAATTAAATAATTCATGTTTATTTATATTAATTCAAGATAAACTTGTTGAATTATTGGGGTCGGATAATTCTTGTTTGTTTATCGGTTGATTTAATTTTGGATAAATTAGATCAAGATAAACTTGTAGAATTATTAGGAATTAATTTATTTTCTTAGAGATTATCTAGATAAAGTTATTTTGATCAAATAACTTCTCTATTGAGTTATTTGAATTAAAACTGAGACTTTATCTTATAGAATCTTGGGTGGAAAATAAAAGATTCGTGAGATTTTTTATTTGACAGTTTGGCCTGCCGATGGACGTGTTCGGCCGACCAATGGGACCTGTTCAGCCTGCCGATCAGATGGTTCGGCCTGCCGATCAGCGAAGGATAAGATCGCACGTTTTCACGTGGATCTTATCAGATATTGATCCAAATTTGATTCTGATCCGAGTTTTGGGACTTAATCTGGTAAGGACTGACCCTAGGACCAACCTCTATAAATAGGGAATGATACTCACAAGTTACTTAGATCAATTAAGAGATTAAGAGTGATACTCTGCTAAGTGAGAATCTGAAAAACTCCCTTAGAGCTTTTGTTCACAAATCACGAACACTTGCTTTGGGTTCTCTTGATTGGTTGGAAAGAGAGTCACCGATGGAAGAGCTGTACTTGTGAGCCTACACTCACTCCGGTCGTGGATAGAGAATAGCAAAGAAGACCAATTGGTTGAGGCTCTTTTGGAACATTATTTCTCTTCACAGATTGCGGAGATTCTTTGACACACAAAGGTTAGTAAGATCTGGTTAATTTATACATATAGCATATCAAACTTGTGTTTTGAAAATTACACTGATATGAATTTTTTTTAAAATTCCGCTACACACTCTTTTTTCCAGCATACTCTGTTCATCAGATCCATGAATGCTGCTGGAGCATTGGTCAAACCAACTGCTATCACGAGAAACTCATGGTGTCCATAGAGTATCCTGAAAGCTGTCTTTGGCACATCTCAATCTTTAATTTGAAGTTGGTGATATCCTAAACATGCCAATCTTTAAGAAATATACAGCTTCATTAAACTGATCAAACAAATCGTTGATCTGGGGCAGTGGGTACTTATTCTTGATCGTAATTTTATTTAGCTCCTTATAATCGATGCACATCCTTAGTGTACCATCCTTCTTAAAAACAAAACTAGTGCTCCCCATAGTAAATAACTTGGGTAGATGAAACCCTTATCCAGTAGCTCTTGCAACTACGCCTGAAGTTCCTTGAGTTCTGTCTAGGCCATTCAGTATGGTACCTTAAAATCTAGTGCTGATCTGGGTACTAGCTCTATTCCAAATGGTACCTCCTATTCTAAAGGTAAGTCTGATAACTCCTCTAGGAAAACTTCCACAAAGTTCCTGACTATTAGAACGTCCTTTTTTGTCCTATCTTAGTCTTATCCACCATGTTGGCTAGGTATCCAATGCATCCACTTGCCAACATCTTAATTGCTTTCATTGTAGATATTATCTGTAGTGATGGCCTTTGAGACATTCTTGTGTAGGTAAATTCTTCCTCCTCAGCAAGCTAAAAGTGACCTTCCGAGGTCTACAGTTCATGAGGTGTTGTATTTCCCTAGGAAGTCCATTCCCAAGATAACGCCATAATCGTTCATATCGACAATGATCAAGTTTACGTACAACTCTCTACTGCAAATAATTATTGGAATATTACATAACCAATAATTAGATAGTAAAATTTCCCCAAAGGAAAATGCAGTCCTAACAGGTTGAATTATTCTGTCTCTTGTTCTATCTAGATGCTTGGTAAACTTAGATAAGGCAAATGAATACATTGCTCCAGAATCAAATAAAGCATAAGCATCTTGTTTGGCTATAGGAAGCTAACCTATCACCATTGTAGAAGTTCCAGCTTTTACATCATTCTTGATGTAAGCATAAATAGAAGAATAGGGTTCTGGAGCATCCAATCTTTGCTAAGAAATCCGTGGTCCCTCAATCCTAGCCTAGACTACATTCAACTAATTTCTTGGAGATTTTTATTGGTTCTAACTTTACTGATTTTAAGGATTGGAGTAGCACTGCTTAGCAAAATGGCCTTCTTTACCATAGATGTAACAATTGTTCGTTCTAGCTTTGCATTTCCCCAAGTGCTTCTTCCCACATTTAGAGCAAGTTAGGTAGCTATTGTTACCATTTCCACTGTTGTTTTTCTTCTAGGACTATCCCTTTTGGTTGCTCTGATTAGGATTCCTATTCCTCTTATTGTTGTTATTCTGATCTTGTTGCTTGCTAACCTAGCCTGAGTTGCTGTCCTGACCTTTCTACTGAGATTCTAGGTTTTGTTTCCTTTTAGCCCTTTCCTTTATCTTGGCCTTGAAAAACTTAGCCCTTTCCTCATTCTTATGAGTTACCCAATAATCAGAATGAATTGCTTGCTATATACAATTCTTTACCGACTTAGGTGGTTTGTCTCATTTGCTAATTACTACAGCGAGGTTGGATCTTTACAACTTTATCATCCTTCTTATTTCCTCCCACTTCAAGCTCACCATGTATGGGTAGGGGTGAGCTATCTACTTAATCTTCTATATTGCATCTACTTTAGATAGATTTCCCTGGCCAAAATTATTGAACTCATCCTTTTGGGCTGCCATGATGTCTAAATTAAAGTACATTTCTCTAAACTTTTAAATGAAATATTGCCAAGTCATTATATTGACGTCCCTCTTTCTCTCCATTATTTTCCACCAACGACGAGCATCCTTTTTAAGCACATATAAGGCACACATGATTTTCTCTTGGCCATTCAATCTCATAAAATTTAGGCCACTTGAACATTAATTAGCCAGTTGTTAGCCTCTATAGGGTCTAGAAAGCCACCAAACTCTGGCTTCTTCATGCACTAAAATTTCACCAAGATAGTATCCCAACACACATCTACTGTTGGTTGGGCATTTTGTCCCTCAGCTATCCTTGGGCTAATCAAGGCAAGTGGTAGTTCCTTGTTGTGCTATCCTCCTGCAGCAAGGGGATCTTGTAGTGCTCTAAGATTTTTTAATGCAATTGGATTTCCCAAAGCTACACCCCTCTAGCTGGGGATGGAGGGTTTTGTTGTGCTAGCTATTCTCTTAGTGCATTCTTCTCTTGTTGCTGAGCTTGCAATTGTTGCCTCATTTTAAAGATTTGAGCTAACAATTCAATTTCTTATAGTCCTTAGGCAGCTTGGGCTTAGATTTATACCATGGTTCTATCATTAAACGAAGGAAGTCACGTAAAGTCTAAGTTTCTCGTGCATGGGAAAAAAATTAATTATATTTTTGCAGGTTGATATTCTTAACCACATCATACACACAAAATCATAATAACTGCATATATAATATTATGCAAACATATATAACTTTATCATAGCTATCGAGAGTATGTATCACTTCTTGTAGTATCATATACATATATATGTTATTCAATAACATCTACTAAGAGTGGCCAAACACTTCTTGTTCAAGAGACAAAATAAGGTCTAATGAGAGTGGTCTACCACTTTTCACAGTACACCAAAAGATGGTCTTATACAAAAAGACAGGCTAAAAAAGTGATGGTCTCTATCAGTTGGAAGATAACCCTAATTCAGCATTAGACTCGGCATCTAGGAACTTATCATCCGCGAAGAACTTGTCCTTAGAGGGATCCTCATCCTTTATGAACTTGTTGTTGCTAGCCAAAATAAGGTGCTTTGGTAGTGGCTTGCCATCATCATCACCATCATCTTCCAACACATATTTTGCGATCTACTCTTCATCATCATTGTCCCTTGAGAAGTGTCCTACCATAGCCTTCACCTCCTATTGAGTGATAGCTGCTATGACATTGGTCTACATCACAGGCTAGACCCTATCACTCTCACCTTCCTGATAGATCAGTTTTGCCATGAAATGGTCAATATTCTCATACTATCCAGTGTAGGGCATGAACTCTTTAATGTCATCTAGAACTCCTTTTCAAAAAAGAGCCTGCATGTCATGGAAATAAGCATTGGGTAGAAACTCCAGTATCATGGTGTCCCGAAAACGTTGACAATAATGGTCAATTTCTTACAGTCCTCAAGCAGCTTAGGCACAGGTTTGTACCATGGTCCTATCGTTAAACAAAGGAAGTCAAGTAAAGTCAAAGTTTCTCATGCATGGAAAAAAATTAATTCAATTTTAGGTAGATTGGTATTCTTAACCACATCATACACACAAATCGTAATAATTGTATACATAATATCATGCAAACATATATAACTTTATCATTGATATCGAGAGTGTGTATCACTCTGTAATATCAATACATATATCTGCTACATCTACTGGGAGTGGTCAAACACTTCTCGTAATACATCAAAAGACAAAATAAGGTTTGATGAGAGTGGTCTACCACTTCTCGTGGTACATCAAAAGATGGTCCTATACAAAAAGACAGGCGAAAAAGTGATTGTCTCTATCAATCGAAAGATAACCCTAACTCGCATCAGACTTAGCAACCAGGAACTTGTCATCCTCAAAGAACTCGTGTTTAGAAGGATCCTCCTCCTCTATGAACTTGTCGTCATTGGCCAAAAGGAGGTGCTTTGGTAATGGCTTGCCATCATCTTCTGAAAGATATTCTACGATCTGCTCGTCATCATCGTCGTCCTCTATGAAGTGTCCCGCCATAGCCTCCACATCTTCTTGAGTGATGGTTGTTGTGAAATTGGCCTGCATCATGGACCAAACCTTATCGTGCTTACCTTCCTGATAGATTAGTCCTACCATGAAATGGTCAATATCACATACTGTCTAGGGTAGGGCATGAACTCTCTAATGTCATTTAAAACTCCTCTCCAAAGAAAAGTCTACATATCACAAAAATGAGCATCTGGTAGAAACTCCAATATCATGGTGTCTCAAAAACATTGACAACAATGAGTCATAGACTCTCCCATGTATGAGTCCCAGATGGCCAAGAGAGCCAAGAAACATCTATGCTGCATATCTACCCATATGAGAAGGTCTCAAGGCTACTTGGTCACTACAACGTGGGTGAAGGTCCAAACTCCTCTAGAAGCTATAACTTCATGGTAAGCTAGTCTTGGGGTCTCCTAACCCAATAAACCATGCTAAGGTAGTGCCTTGTAGCAGTGTGCTAGCCAACAGGACCTATAGATTTCCACCAATGTGGCAGGAATCAAAAGCTATCTCAATGTCATGGATTCAGTGCATGAGTCCATAGTGGTGGCGATCTCCATAAAATGTGCCTAGGGTCAAATCTCTAAAATGCAACAACCGTCCTCCTTTCTCCTCTACAGTCGTCAATGATGCAGCCATACACTTCTACCATAAAATAGTAAACATATTCAATGTAAAAATATAACTTAATTATATAAATAAACTCTAACTTACTTGGACTATGGTAGAGTAGGCATGTGATGATGTGGAGTAAGATGGTAGAATAGTAGCTTTGATACCATCTGTAACAACTTTACCTACATGGCTGTTACTTAACTACTTAAACATGTTTTGTTAGAACTTCTTAAATTTAAGGAACTTTTTTTTACCGATTTAACTTTGTTTAGACCATTTTTTCTATGTTGCAACAAGATTAACATAAAAGTATTAACATAATAGGCCTTGTAGTTATATAGACTAACGCTATGCGGTTACAATGCAAAATATACTTAATTAAAAAATCTTAATTAATCAAAACTGGTGTGGAAAAAATTACGCGCAGTACCCACTCCCTATCTCCGTAATCATCTATATTGCACCATCGTCCATCAACCTTACTGAATAGGTTATTTACCTACAACACGAACATACTTGGATGAGCTTTTGCATAATAAATAGGAAATATAGCTCACATCATTTGAGAACATGTATGATAAAATATGCATGAGCCGGATATGCTTAGTCATGATCATGTCTTATGAACTTATGGGACTGAGTATTCATACCGGTTGTGCGTCATCATTAGGAAGTTAAGGTTGGCAGGGTCACCAACAACTCTTGATCTAAATTATCTTATTATAAGATAAGCCTCCTTGTAGGTTAAGAGGTTGATACAATACATAACTTACACTTTAAGTTTCACTTGCTTGTTAATGTTTATGTAGTATATATGGCATCACATAAACATTAACATGTGTTTGTGATTTTTTTTATATAACGTGTAGAATATTGTTATTTAAAACTATTCATATTCTAGGTGAGATTCCTACTTACTTGATTCTCAGAAGTAGAAATCACTAACTCATCAAAATTCGCTATCTTCTACCCTTATGTTCTAAAAAAGGATACCTATTAAAACTGTAACATTAGCTTTGTTTATACTTCTATACTTGATATAACATAATAGTTAAGGACTTAAATCCTTTCCTAATATACATTTTCTTTTGAATGAAAGATTGTAACATTACTATATTTATTACAAGAATTTCATGATTTAATCCTTTTAGCTTAATTTTCCTTAATTGCCTTACTAACCGTGCTAAGGTTAATAACTTAATTACACAATTAATTATCTTAACTATTTGTTATCAATGTTGGGTTCGTAATAGAATAAGGCTCACCAATAACTAAACATGTCTATGGCATTCTAAATGCTAAATGATCGAAACTTTGCTTAGACGAGGCATTTGAGTTGGTACGGGTGTTGGACCCGTGATCAAGGTGGTCAGGTAGTGGTCTAACTTATTGCCTTCTATAATTCATTTTAAATTGTTAAGTTTATAAACCAGCGTAAATTGTATATGATGGACCTTTCTGTAAATTTTACCAATCAAATCACTTTTACAATTCAATTTTAAAAGTCCATCTTAAAAGTAGAATTTTCAAGAATTTTCTTCCCAAAAGTTCTTTGTCTCACCGAAACCTAAAACTTTCATGTTTTCCAAAAATTGAGGTTCAAACTTTTTAGGATTTGTTTGTCTTAAAAACACAATCTATATGTTAGGTGTTGTTCAAAGTGTTATAACACTTTCCTATGACACTTAGCAAAAACAGTCCCAAAACAGCCACAGTTTGCTCTACAGTTTCTATGACCATATAGGGAGGACAAAAACTGAATATTCCAACTTCTAGAATCTAAAACTATACAATTTTGAAACCTATTCTATAGGTGTTGTAAAAATACGTTACAACATATAACAAAAATAGTTCCATAACGACTACAAACTGCACTACAGTTGTTGTGAAAGCCTTAGGAACCAAGAAAATAATTATTTCAAGTTCTTAGAAATTAAATACGGTGCAATTTTTGGAAATATGATACTGTTGTTGTACAGTGGTGTTGTATAAAGGTGTTGTAACACCTTCTTACGACACTAAGTGGGATAGCTAAATAAGACACACGAAATACCTTTTTTGTGTCAAGATTCCAGTTTTCAACATCTTACATAAAGCCGTTCATGCTACTGTGAGTCAAAAATTCTTAGGTTTTAAGACTCATTAAAACCAACTTTTAAAGTATTCATTTTAGAAATTCATGGAAGACTTCTCCAAGATAGCAACACCACTCACAAATCTAACTCGTAAGGGAAAGAAGTTTAAATGGACAGATGCATGCGAGAAGAGTTTCCAAGAACTAAAAAAAAGGTTAACTACAGCTCCAGTATTGGCCATTCCTAAAGGAAGCGATGGATTTATGATATTCAATGATGCTTCTAAGATGGGCCTTGGTGCAGTTTTGATGCAAAAAGATAGGGTAATTGCTTATGCATCGAGACAATTGAAGGATTATGAGAAGAACTATCCTACTCATGACCTCGAGTTAGTGGCTGTTGTTTTTGCATTGAAGATATGGAGACATTATTTGTATGGGGTCCAATGCAAGATCTTCACTGATCATCAAAGTTTAAAGTACTTCTTCACTCAGAAGGACCTGAACATGAGACAACGAAAATGGCTAGAGTTAGTAAAGGATTATGATTGTGAAATCCTTTATCATCCAGGAAAAGCTAATCGAGTGGCTGATGTTTTGAGTAGGAAGGCTGTTGCAACGTTGATGTCATTACAAGCAATGTCTTAGCCTTTAAGGAAAGAAATTCTAGACTTTGTTTTGGAACTCATAACGACCAGCTTTCAGCACTCATTCTTGCTCCAACGTTGCACAATGAGATTTAGAGTAAGCAAGATGAAGATGTAAGCCTCGCAAGGATTAAGCAGGAAATAAAAGAAGAAAAATGTGAAGAGTTTGAATTGTGGATGATGGAACTCTATATCTAAAGGATTGCTTATGTGTTCCCAACGTTGATGGCTTAAGGGAAAGAATCTTAGCAGAAATGCACGACACTCCTTATTCAATTCATCCAAGTGCAACAAAGATGTACAATGATCTAAGGGATAAATTTTGGTGGTTTGAAATGAAACATGATGTTGCCATGTATGTGAAGAAATGCTTGACATGCCAACAAGTTAAAGTTGAACACCAGAGACCTGATGGCGATTTATAGTCAATTCAAATACCAGAATGGAAATAGGAGGATATTGCAATGGATTTCATTACCAGTTTGCCTAGGACAATGAATGGTTATGACGCTATTTGGGTTGTTGTCGACCAACTGACAAATGGTTATGATGCTATTTAGGTTGTTGTCGACCGACTGACGAAGACAGCACATTTCATTCCCATCAAGATCACTTACTTTATGGAGTAGTTAGTGGAACTCTAAGTCAAGAAAATTGTATGACTTCATGGAATTCCTAAGTCTATTATTTCTGATCGTGACGGCAGGTTTATGTCCAAGTTCTAGAAAAGTGTACAGACTGCAATGGGAACAAAATTACACTTCAATACAGCTTTTCATCCTTAGATAGACGGCCAAACAGAGAGGATGGACTTGATCATAGAGGATATACTTTGGGCTTGTATTCTCGACTTCAAGACCAGCTGGTGTAAAATGTTACCATTAGCGGAGTTTGCTTATAGCAATGCTACCAGGCGACAATTGAGATAGCACCTTATGAGGCCTTGTAAGGGCAGAAATGTAGGTCGCCTATATGTTGGCATGAAGTTGGAAAAAAGAAGTTGATGGAAAGCATTGACGATAAAAAGGTTGATTTTGTTAATGAAACCTCCAAGATGATAAAGTTAATAAGAAAGAGAATAGAGACCACTCAAAGCCAATAAAAGAGTTATGCTGATTAAAGAAGAAGGCCCTTAGAATTCACTATAGGTGATTCGATGTTCCTAAAAATTGTGCCCATGAAAGGAGTTATGAGGTTCGGAAGGAAAGGTAAGCTGAGCCCTAGATTTATCGGACCTTCTGAAATTGTGAAGCGGATAGGCAAAGTAGCTTATCAGTTGAGATCGCCATTAGAAACGTTAGCTATGCATGAAGTGTTCTATGTTTCGATGCTTAAGAAGTATGTCCCAGATCCTACACATGTGATCAAGCCACGGGTGGTCAAAATTCGAGATAACCTTAGCTACGAAGAAAAGCCAGTAGGGATTATAGATCGGAAAACTAAGACCCTAAGGAATAAAGAGATTCCTTTGGTCAAAGTTTTATGGCAAAATCACAAGGTCGAAGAGGCTACATGGGAACGTGAAGATGAAATGAGAGCCAAGTATCCGTAACTGTTCTGAGCTTCGAGGATGAAACTCTTATAAGGTGGAGAGAATTGTAACACCTACTAAATTTTCATGTAATGGATTATATTAAATGAGTAATGATGTTAAGTAATTTCCCTAATGATATATGATATAATGTTACTGATTATGTTATTTTAAGTATGATGACAGGTGACCGTCACGTGGACTTGATGTGCTCAAGGTGTTCATGTCATTCCTAATGTATATATGGTATATGTTTAATGTTTTATTTTTATGTAATGTTGCAATTGATACTTTGGCAGGCCAAATAATTTTTTTTAAAACGGCATACTGATGGATTTCATCGGGAGGCCGAACCCAAAAAATTCGGCAGGCCGGACTGAGCAGTCGGCAGGCCGAAGACTACTGATGAGCAATCAGTAAAAATCTTCCAAAAATTTATGACAATGATGATTATTGTAATTGGATAAAATATTCTAAGTAATTGGCATATTTTTGGTATTTTTTTCCTTATTTCATAGGATAGAATATTTGACTTTTATGAATGATTGGATATTTGATGAGGTTTCCTCTTTTGAAATTGTGATACATGGTAAGTGAAACAAATTGTTTTGACTTCCACCTTAATTCTCTCTATTCTACACATGAAATCATCTATTTTTCTTTAAACACTTATAGAAAAGACTAATTTTTTTCACTTTCACACCATTCCCATTTTGTTTCACGTATACTTTTTCTCTCTCCCTCAAAAAATTCTCTCAATTCTTCTCTCTCTTTTCTTCACATTTTCTTCCCTTCTCTCCATCAATTCTCTTGCAAATATTTGAATGAAAGATTGGGTTTTATCTTGGGTGAATTCAAGGAAAGCTTGAGAAGAATTGTTTTGAGGTAAGAAACTCTTTCTCAGCATTTCTGAAATTTTGATTACCTTGTAATCCGACCCCCATAACTCTACCTAAAAACTTCCATTTGCTCTAAAATTTTAATATGATATTTATGCATGTGGTATGTAATACTCCTCAAAATTTCACGTTATTTGGAGTTTCCTATGCTGAGATATGGAATTTTTAGTCTCTGCCACTCATAGTTAATTAATGCTGATCTGTAATGTTGTATTTTCCCTATAATCTGACTACTATATCTTTGTCTACAAATTTTTGTTTGCTCTAAAATTTTAATATGATTCTCAAGTATATGCTATGTGGTGTTGCTCCAAGTTTCGTGACATTTGGTGTTGTCTATGCTAAGATATTAAATGTTAATTCTCTGCACCTTATAGTTGCAATGTTGCTGATTGGTATATCCTTGTATAAACTTGGTTTTTTTTTAAGGGGCAAATGTTCTTCGATTTTTACAAAATTTGGCAAAAATGCTCATGGTTATATTAGGTTATGAACTGGAAAATTTCGTGGCAATATCATACGTATTTTGTGAGTTATTAAACTTTTTTCAAACTAGGTTTTTATGGCTATGAACTTGCAAACTTTGGACCTCTTGTTTCTCTAACTTTTTATTGTGTCTAGATAATTTTGTTTGGTCACAGGAATTTTTGAAGTAGGATATTATTATGATATAGATTGTCAAAAAAACTTTGAGGTCAAAATTATTTTCGTGATATTTTTCTTAAATATTAGTTTGAAAGATGTTTGCTGCCCATGTTTGTAAAATCAGTTTTACTACCGATTTCAATTGTGTATTTTGACCTGCTTCAATTTTTGTTGAAGCCAATTTTTGGAGATGTTATAGTTTTATGTGTTCATTATATGTGTTCTTTTTTGTAGATTTTTCTATGGCATCAATAATGTGATAAACGGATTTGAGCTGAGGGTTGTTCACTGCCTAACTATTGCTGGTAAATTTTGTGTCATGACATTTATGACTTGTTTTAAATATCAAATGGAATTTTATGGCCAATAAAAAATCAAAATATTATGTTTATATGTTAACTTTGTCCCTGTTAAGTTTTGTGCTTGAATTGTGCGCGAATTATGAAATATTGGGCTGTGAATTCATAAGGGTCATACAGCATTTGTATTGGTAGTTTTGCTGAAATGTTTTTTTTTTAAGATAGATAAAATGTGTTTTGAATTATTTTCTTAAGAGAAGCATGTGTAAGTATGTTGTGTGCTATTGAATGATATCATGGAGATGAATGTTAATTTCTTGTGTATATGAATGGTCGACATGAACTTTCCAAGAGGCGAGCACATCAAGACCGCGACGACGTCATCTCAATTCAGGTGTAATAAGCAAGCTAGTCAAGTAAGTACATTCTCACCTGCAACATGATAAATTTTATGAAAAGTTTGAAATCTATATTCATGACAGTTTTATGATAATTTCTATGATGATTATATATGATGTCTCATTATGAAAGTTTGGAGGTATAGAAAGTTTATGCATGTTTCAATGATGACGTATTTCAAAGTATAAAAGTATATATATGTATATATGTATCACCTAAATAAGTGTTGCATACCCCATGTTATGTTATGCTTATGTTTATGATGTTGTGTTTGGTTTGAGATTAGCTGCCCCTCTCTTCTTATGGCGGCACACCTATGATGATGAAAATGGTGCAACACTTGGGCCCTTAAAGATAAAATGAATGGAGTTTTAATATGGATAATGTAACAAAAGATATGTTCTATATGAAACGGTGCCTAGTGTACTACTATATTGATGATGATTATGATTACGATGTTTCATAAAGATGTTCATAAAATGTTTTATCTTGTGAGATTATAAAGTGTAGTTACTAAGCGTTTTGCTTACTTAGTTTTACATAATGTTGTAGATAGAGGTAAAAAGATCATGGATTAGGTAGAGGGCAAGGAAGGGCGTGTGAGCACTGAGCTATGCACGATGAATTGAAAACGGAAGATGCCAAGAAAGAATTTTTAAAATTTATGAACTATGTTTATTTTTTATGTATGTTTATTTTTCCACACTTTGAGATATTGGGACTTGTTTTAATTTATTTTAATTTTTGCTTTTGATAGTAGATCGGCTTGCTGACCATTACTGGTCGAACTGCTGAGGCAATGATCGGCCTGCCGATTACCCTATATCAGCCTGCCAATCCTAGTATTTTTAAACTCTTATTTTGCAAGGCCTCGAATGGCCTGCCGGTGGTTGAAGTTCGAACTGCTGGTCATGTTTGGCCTCCCGATGTCTAGAGTTGGCCTACCAAACTGTGAACAGAATTAAAAGATGATTTTAAATTTTATTTGCATTATGACTTCGTTAATTTGGTATTGATAAACTATTTAAATAAATATAAAATTTTTGAAATATTGATATTTAGTAAAAAAAAAATGTATGCATAGAACCTGAGATAAGTTTATTTAACTGCCTTATTTAAATGGTTAATTTTAAAAGTAATAAAAATGGGGATAAATGTAACGACATCTGTGACATTTGTACGGGGGCGTTACAAAAATTCTTATAATTTAAATTCTCAAGTTATTTACAGATTGAAATTTCTTCTACCTTATATCGTTGTGGAATTATCAACCGTACTATTTAATCACAAAAATTAACAAATTTGACTTTAACATTTGCCACAAAATTTCATAATATTTACATTAGTTTCATAAATCCTTCAATCAAAAAATTCATACACGTTTTTTTCCAGGAAAATCCTTGACTTAAATATGTAAATTACATTATTTAATTCTAAGATTTTCTCAGTCACTGAATAGTTGAATTTAAAAACAAGACTTACCACATAGTCATTTTCTTTTTTGGTTACACACTAACTAAAATTATATGAACCCCAAAAAATAGATAAATTTAATTTGTTAAAATACCTGATCCAAAAAAAAATTAGAATCTAGTATTATAATTGAATTTATGATGCATAGACCATGTGGCATCGCCAAAACAAATGCTCCGTGTGTGAAAAACTTAGAATTCTCAAAAGAATTTCACAAACAATTCAAAAACAAAACAACTATTGAAGAAAATACATTTGTCAATTACAAACGCAGAAATTCAATTTTTTACATAGAAGAAAAAGGTATCAAATTAGATAACGAATTTGTGGTTCCTTATAATAAAGACCTATGTTAGAACTTTCATGCTTATATCAATATTGAAATTTGTTCTCAATCTGTGCTTACAAACTATTTAGCGAAAGGACCGGATAGAATAACAGCAATAATAGAAGATAATATATTTATAGAGCGATCTAGAGAAATTATTTATCAAGAAATAGAGGAAATTAAACACTATAACAATTGCTGATGTATAACACCATATGAAGCTAAATGGAGATTATATGAATACCCAATATATTACAAAAATCCAGCTGTCCAACGACTAATAATTCATTTACTATATATGCAAAATCTGACATTTCACTTAGATCAATGTCTTACTAATATAATAAAACAACCAAGAATTCATAAAACAACTCTAACCGAATGGATGTAAACTAACAAATCTAATGTCAAATCTAGGGAACTTACTTATACTGAATTTCCTAGTAAATATGTTTGGAATAGCAAATGCAAAAATTGGACTCTTAGATAAATAGAACATATAATTGGACAAACCTTCTTTGTGCATCCATGTTCCAGGAGAACTATATTATCTAAAATTATTACTAAATCATTGAGAAGGTATAACAAGCTATGAATCTCTTTAAAGATTTAAGAACATAACATATCCAACAAATCAAGTAGCATGTTATGCATTAGGCTTACTAGGAGATGATAAAAAGTGGGATGAATCAATAATAAAAGTTTCATTTTGGTCAACATTAATTCAATTACAACAATTATTTGTTACAATTTTATTATTTTACAATGTTAATAATCCAATTATTCAAAAAACATTGGAAACTTATGATAGATGATGTCTTACATAAAATTAAAATTATATTCAACAACCCAAATTTCCAAATACTTGAAATTGAATAATATAATAATGTATTATATGAACTAGAAAAATTATTAAATATGATTAATTAACATTAACAAATTCCAATTAACCTCTTCCTACTGGATCACTAAATAATAAACCATAGACAGGAACTAGATCATGACATAAATAAATTGAAAGATGAAAATATTATATTAGTACAAAATTTAAATAAAGAACAACAATACATTTATCAACAAATTTTAGAATTACTTAATCAAAAAAAGATAATCTTTTTTTCATCTATGGTCTTGGAGGAACTAGAAAAACATATTTACAGAATGTAATCATTACTAAAATAAGATCAAATAATGAAATTGTCTTAGCTATTGCATCTTCTGGAATAGCATCATTATTATTACCAAAAGGTAAAATAACACACTCTCGATTTCGAATACCATTATCAATAGATAAATTTTCTACTTGTCATATCAAAAAAGGATTTTAGTTTACAAAATTAATTGAAAAAATATCACTATGTTATGGGATGAAGCAACTATGAATAATAAGCATGTTTCAAAGCATTAAACAAAACACTTTAGGACTTGAAAAATAATTTTGAAAAACCATTTGATGGAATGATTATTGTCATAGGTGGTGACTTTAGACAAATTTTACCAACCATTCCTACAAGAACAAAAGAACATGTAGTGGACTCAAGTCTAAACAATTCTTATTCATGGCCACATTTTGAAATTTTAACACTAATAGAAAATATGAGATTAAAACACATTAACATTACCGAACAAGAAAAAATAGAAATTACTGAATTTTCAAATTGGATATTAAACATTGGAAATGGCACTACCAATGGAATAAAAGATCTAGAAAATGAAGATGCCACATAGATTAAAATAACAGAAAAATACATAATATATTATGAGTTAAATCAAATCAAGAAGATTTCAAAAGTAATGTACGATGACTTCAACAATTATTTTAACAATATAGAGTATCCAAAGCCATGAGCAATAAAAACAAATTAATTGATGAGATTAATAACCATATATTATCTTCAGTACCTGGTGAATTAAAATCTTATTAAATTTATAACATAATATTATCTTCATCTGAGAATACAAAGGAACTTAATCTTTTATATCCTGAAGAATTTTTACACACTCAAAATTTTAATGGTGTATCACCAAATAAATTAAATCTTAAAATTGGAATTCCAATTATGTTATTAAGAAATTTAAAACGATCCATGTGATTATGTAATGGAACTAGACTCATTATTACACAATTAACAAATAAAATTATAGAAGGACAAATTGTATTCAAATAATACTAATGAAAAAGTTTACGTTCTAAGAATAGAAGTGATTGTACATAAATCTAAGTGGCCTTTTACATTTTAAAAAGACTACAATTCCTTGTAAAAATTTGTTAAGTCATGACAATAAATAAAAGCCAAGGACAATCTTTAAATAAAATTGGTCTCTTTTTAGAGGATGAAATTTTTACACATGGGCAATTATATGTTGTTTTATCAAGAGCAACAACACCAAAAGGATTCCATATGCTGATTCATAATTCAATTAATAAATATCCAAATCGTATAAAAAATATGATCTACAAAGACAGTTTACATAGTATTATACGAAAACATACATAACAACATTTTTGTTTGATATTAAAATAGTATATTATCAATTACTTAGATATGTATTCAACAATACTATTTCATTCAGTGACTAAAAAATTATTTACTATTTTTTGCAATTCAAGAGAATGACATCTATTCACGCACTAAAACTAAATGAAGTATATGAGAGTATTATAGCAAGAATCTATAGATTATGGACAAACAATGACTTTACAACATGATGTCTAATAAATTTTTGATTGCCTTCTGTTTGATGAAGAGGTAATAACTTTTATTAACATCATATGATATTATCTTTCACTTAACATCAAATTCTATAAAGTAACTAACAACTTTATTTTTTTTTATTGGCAGCATGAAGCAATTCAAGGATCAATATGAGCTTGTAATTCTGACATCATTTCTCAGAAAATTTAACTGGGTGTATCTATGATATTAGCACCTTCTTCATCAATCAAAGTAGACCAAAATAAAAAGTTGTTCCCCACAATGCAATGCTACTGTTTGCACGTGCAACATTTTTCATCCTAGCTACAGAAGAGTTGCCACATACCCCATTTCATAAATTCAACTTCATCGAATTTGATTAGCTGCAACAAAGCATTGATGCCAATTAAATTTTAAGTTGTAATTTTCTTTTTCTAACTTTAAGAAACTAAAAGTGCTATTAATTTATAATTATCTATTTTTAATAGTTTGTATTTATTTAACATTAGATGTTTTCGACATCTTAACAAGTATTCAAGCAATTGAACAAACAAATGTCAAAAACATAAGGTAAATTAATTTTAGATATATCTTATTATAATCATACAATCTCCAAGTTTTTTTATTATTTACAATTCTTTATTCTAAACTTTTTTCTCTAATTTTTTCAACAAAAGTAAACAACTATATGTTACTTTATGGGGAAACAAAACAAAAGAATTCCATGAACATATTTTGAAATCAATGGAGGAACCAGTTAGAGCAACTTTTGCAGCATTGGCAGTAATGCAATATCTAAATAATTTTTCAAAACTTTATTAAAAAATCATATGTATAAATACAATTAATATACCCAAACATTAATAATCTTGATCTTCAAAATGTAGGAAATCCATACGTCTCAATCACTACAGCAACTTTCTATTATATTGATCCAGATATCCTAGAAACAAGAACATTAAAGACAAGATAATAAGAATAATACCATATTATTTTTTTAAAAAAATTACTTTATATTCCAAATATTTTTTTAACCTTGTAATCTAATTGTGTTGACCTTTGCATACACAAATTGTTTTTCCACCAGTATCAACAACACCAATGCAATCAATTGAAGAACAAAAGTTACACAAAGGAAAACAATCAGAGAATTAAAAACATTAGATCCACAAAACAATCTGGTTAGTATTAGTAAAATTAATTTATTAAGTCCATTACTTAGATTAACAACTTTCACTCATTTATACAGTTACTCAGATTAACAACTTTTCCTCAATAAGGGTGCAATAGCTAGATGCTTTGTATATCAAAGCTGATATTATAAAAATTAAATACATAAATCAAAGATAACACGGCAGACGTGATGATCATAATATTTGGACGAGCTGCACAAACACTTAATAAAAAACCATGCTCAACATCAACAGTTGATGAAGGTTTTACTGATTCATCCATAATGCCACCAATTATGGATCAATTCAGAGGACAAACAAAGATCTTTCAAGCCTATTTTCGAACAAGAGGAGCACTAATTAATATAGTTGTTTCAAATATTTTCGAAGATGTGCAACCTTTACTACCACCACCACAACTATTAGTGCCTCTAGCAATGGATCAAAAAACACTAGATTTAAAAAGGTTGAGTACAAGATAAAACACAGTTACTAATTTATATTAAACATTTATAAAATTAATATTAATCTTAGTAAATATATATCTTAATAATATTTTTTTATTTTAGTTTTGAAACAAAAATAACAAATCCATCAAGAAAACGCCTAAGCCCTAAGTAAGATAACTACCTTTAAATTATTTAATTTATAATATATATATATATATATATATATATATATATATCTTAGCATACTTAATTTTCTTCCTTTTCTTCTTTTCCCAATTTTTGTTTTGTAGTGCTGGAGAACCAAAAAAAAAAAAAAAGGAAAACAAAAGCAGTAAGAAATAATCAGAAACTTTTGAATAGAATACTATATCAACACATAGATATATATATATATATGTATATATAAAAACTAATTTTATATTGCAACAGTTTTCAGTTTTTTGTATAATACAACAATATTTCCTGCTACAACGCGCGGATTTTTAGTTAGTATAATCTAAATGATCGAGCTTCTCATACATGTGGCTGGCGAGAACAGAATGATCAACTTCATAGTCATGTGTGCCCCTCAACATAAACATCGTTCTTGAGAGTTAAGGTCATTTCTTCAATCTATTCGCTTCCTAAGCAAGGGATCATGGACATTAGAGTAAGTTAAGATTAGGCTTGTCACCTTACAATGACATAACTAAAGGAAGGAAGATGTTTTCTTTTGGGAACTACAAGTGGATGAGTTGACCAAAAAGAAAAGGCCAAAGAAGCCTAACATAGAACAATTGGAAGAGGTCCCCATCAATCCAGGACATTTAGAAAGGACCGTTAACATCGGCTCCAAACTTGAGACTGCCATCCGAGTAAGGCTTCTTGATTTTTTTATTTTTATTTATATTTTATGGCTAACAAAAGATTGCTTTACTTGGTCCATGCAAACATTTTGGGAATTGACTCGAATGTGATCACCATCAAGATTAACGTTGATCCAAACCACAAGCCCAACGCAAAGATGGCACATGATGGCTCAAAGAAGGACAAAATATGAAAAAAGCACATCTTTAAAAATATTCTAAAAATAATAATAATATCTAGACTGAGTGGCACATTTGATTTTTTTAATTTCATTATTGATTCTTTTTAGGATTTTTTGACATATATTTTTCCTTTCACTATCTTAGTGGTTTTAAAACCATGGCATCCTTTAGTGGAGAGCTAGAATTTTATTTTACGGGGACATAACTAACAATTTAAAAAATACTATAAACCTTTAAAATCTAGAGTCTTAATTTTAGCGTTTTTTTTTTTCAATGTAATTATACTCTAAGAAATTAGCTTACTTATATTATGTTTTGATTGAAAAGTGTTTTTTGGTTGAATAGTATATATATGTATATACAAGTAGAGCATATTAGAGTAATAAAGATTTTAACTGAAAAATTAGATAAAAAGTTATTTAGAAAGTACATTATAAGAAATACTAAAAGGAAAAAATAAAAATAAAAGTAGGAACACATTTAAAAATAAAATTACTTCAACAAGGGCAAATTAAAGAAAGGTTTTTATGAGAAAATAGTAATAAAGAGTGTTGCCTGTAAAAAAAATGCTTAAATATGATCATATTTAAGATAACTTACTTTTATAGATCATTTTAAAAAATATATATAAGAATTTGAAAAACAAACTACTTTCTGAAAATGCAAATTAGAGAAAAGTATTTCAACAAAACACCTAGAATTTGATAGGAAAACACAAAACAAAAATAAAATAAACAAAAAATATATACATTGAAATTAGAATTCTTGAATAGATATTTGAAATATATATTATCTTAGGTTAGGGTATATGTACATATATATACATATGTACACATGTATATATAAAAAGTTCAACTAAGTACATATATGCATTAAAAAAAAAAATCAAAATCCAAGGGAGGGGCATGCCCCCACCTCCCTGTGCCCTTGGCATCCTCGTATTATATTTAGTCTAAAAATAATCAATATATTAACAAAAGGTTAAAACTGTACATTTTAGAAATATCAAGTAACTTGATCTTTAATAATAGATCATGAAGGTTAAAGTAAGTTAAAGGCCCATTTGATGCGTTGGACAGGATAGGCTTAGAGGATTAGATTGGAATGGATGGGATAAAATTTTAAGTAATCCAATCACATGTGTAGTATTGTGTTATTAAGATAAGGTATTTTTGTAAAAATCTTCAAATTTTAGGTCAAATTGTAATTTTCTAATTAGAGGGGAAAAAATATAATTATCAAAAATATATTTGTGATATAAAAATTATAGTTTGAACCCTCATTTTTTAAAAATTTATAATTTGACCTTGGAATTTAATAAGTTTTTGCAAATAGGTCCTTGAAAATTTTCACAATATACAAATGTTATGCTTAATCCTAAGCTTTAGTAAGGGATTGCCTAATTTCCTTGCGGGGTTTAAGCCTGAATTAAATAAGCTAATGTCCAATCCAATTCCTTCGTAATCCTGCGCATCAAACATGTCCTGAGTACATAACATCAGTAAACATAACCGTTAAAAAAAGTTTGCTTAGCGCAGCACTTTTTTTTTAAGTTCAATGAATTAGACGGTAAGGTGAATAACTAAACTCTATAAGGTAAACAAGGAAAACACTTGCCCAACAGAGGTTTACACCTAAGCCGCCGATAGCTTAAGCGAATAAGTGGCTAATGAAGGCCACATTCTTATATTAGTGAAAGTTTAGAAAATTATATAAATGTGTGTATATATATATATATATATATATATTAAACAGAGGAAGAAGCAGAGGGAAACGTGGGCATCGTGATACAATACTTGTTATTATGAATAATGCCTCTGCAAACAAGAAATCTTTTAAACACCACACCACACCACTGACACTGAAAATGGTAACATTCTAAACAAGACCACGAACATTATTTTTTATCACAGCTAAGTAACTGGGAACCATAGTAACAACATAGGCCTAATAATTATTAAAAAAAAAAAAAAGCCCCAAGTTAAGCATACATAAATTAACTCTCTCTACTCCCCTAATGCATAAAACTATTTCAAGAAGCATTATCCATATTGTAGATAGGCAGCAGACAGAAAAGAGAGACTGAGTGAGTCTCTTCCAGGCCTGTTCGTTCATCAGCGGTGCCAAGTTTCTTAACATTTGGGAAAAGGAGTCTTGCAAGTGCTTGCAACTCTTCTTGCATTTGGCGAGTCAACAAACTTCTTGAGGTTGGGGTTCTTGAGGTACTGGCAAAGGCAGGGCTTTTGTTCCTTGATCTTGGTGCAGCAAAGTTGAGTTGGTGGACTTGAAGTGGTTATCGCACTCACGCAGGCGCTCAGTTGCGCCGGGCTGCAAGTTACTGCCATTGAGACCTGTGATTTGGCTAGGAGGAGAACAACAAGAGTGCAAAACAATGCTGCAACGTATGTTGCCTTCATTTTCACTAGCTCAATTACTAAGCCTTTAAGCTCAGATAGAGGGAGGATTGGAGAGTAGGAGAGAGAGAGAAATGTTGAGTGGTGAACGCTGCATTTTGGCTTGGATTCCATCTCAATTTATAGAAGGGAACTTGCAGCTAATTAGTCATAGATTGGGTTTAATTAATATAAATTAAGAGGAAAGGTAAGGGATAAAAAAATGAAAAAGCTAATTTGGATTGGCCCACAGCTTTAAAGTAGGTTTAATTTCTAAAAGGAAGAAAAACAATTTGACTCCAATGATGGAGCATGACAGTAACTGCTTGATCCAATGATAGCAGTAGAGTTTTAAATAAAACAATTTGGTGAATATGCCCTATACACGTACATATTCTTTTGGGTGTAACATAAAGAGAAAAAGAAAAGTGATATCAAGTTTCTGCAAAACGAAAAAAATAATAATAAAAAAAACATATCAGAATATACAACAAGAATGGCAACCAAATGTTCAGCCTAGTGTAACATGATTGCCATTCATGAACTGGTACTGTCATTTGGAGTTGTAGTTTTGCTGATGCTAATTATATTGTAATTAGTTCTTGCAATGAAGATTTATGAGTTTGCAAGATTGGCAATCTCAATTCGATTTGCTTGTTTTCAGATTAACTGTAACCCTCTTCCATTGTATCAATTGAACAAAATAAAATATGTTTGGCTAGTGTGCTAAATCACAGTACACATTTGATGGAGGTTCACCTATATTAGTGTGGAACTGGTGTCGGGTCCTGGTGAGAGTTTACAGGGTGTATAGGAGAGGAGTTCTAACTTTAGAGTTTAACCTGCACAATGTAACATATGAGAGCTTTACATTATAGCACATTTTTGCTTTACAATGTAGCATGTAAGAGCTTTACACTATTTGTGTTGGTTTTGGAAAATGTTTTTTACAAAATATAACTGGAATGTGGTAAAGGTATGGATCGTGTATAACAAAAATTTTTCCAAAAAACTTTTGTAAACCGTTATAGATTATATTAATTTTCATAAATTAATATATAAATACTTTACTTACCGGTAGCGAGATGAAGATGAAACAAGATGGGATTGCAAAGGATGTTCTCTAACTTTGAACCTAAAGTCCTCCTCACCTAGTCCCTAGCACTAGATGGATGCACGTGTGGGCGTAGTAGGAATATGGTTTCTAATTATCACTCAAGAAATTGAACTCTTCCTCTTTTTCTTTCTCTCTCTTGTACATGCCTATGAGTGTTTTTTTGCAGAGTACTCTCAGTCTCTCCAAGACTCAAAAGTGTATCTCTAAATGAATTGAGGGGGCCTTATTTATAGAGAACAACAGAGCTAGTCAATTTTAAAAAGTCTCTTTATCTTTAATTTTAATATCAAATATTTAATTAAAATAAAAGACACAAGTCTCCCAATATCATATATGATAGGCGCCACACACAGATACCATATCTATGCATAGCACCAATTTAGAGAAGAAGTAAAAGAAAATCTACTTGTTACCCAAACTTGTTTTTCTTCATATTAGATTTTTCATATTTGAATTAAATCATATTTATTCAAAATTAGAAATACTAAATGTGGAAACTTTGTGAACAAGCTTTGTTATGTACAAAAGGACTTTCCTCTTTGTGCTTGGGCGGGGACCCACCCACTATGTGATTTCAAAAATTAATTATTTTATTTTGTCTTATTTATTAAGCAATCTAATTATTTAATAAATATAAATTAATTCATAATTAATTATTTTGAGTGATATTTAATTTAGAATTTCATAATTCTAAATTAGTTTTTTAAACCAGTAATTTCACTTGTCCAAACAATATTTACAAGAATGTTTACAAGGACCAATAATTTTAGGCTCCAAGAAAACAACTTTAATTAGTTTAATTAATATATTATTCTTTTATTAATTCTTATGTAACTCCACTAAATACTTAGAATTGCACTTTTAAAATTACAGATCTTCAATTACTCATTTCTTAGAGTCGTCCATTTAATAGACCCATTACTTATAAATTAATCCTCCACAAATAATTCATAATTAGAGCTAGGTAAAATCCTTTAACCTCTATAATTACTTCTTTATCCTTGAGTGCCATTGATTCTTTAATGAATAATAAATTTATGAACTTAATCATGAATTAAGCGATTTTATTATTCAAGCCCTAAATCGATACTTAAGAGAATTATGTATCTGCTTTTCATTAGAGAAAGAATGCATCCCATCTTGTAATATTAACATTTCTAGCTACTTACTTCATCATAACTCCAAGATATAAGGAATAAGATTTGGTCTTGAAATCCGTACCGAGTAAGTCAAATGACATAAATCCATAAATAGGAGTATACTAATAACTCAAGATTAAGATCATCTTATATATGACTATTTGTCGACATGATTAGAACTTTCTCTTTTTTTTTACGAAAATTATTAGTTGTTCATATCTCATCATATCCCAGTCCTACATAATCTCATTATATATAGTGTACTCATTTAATGACTCATTACATTAACGGTTCGAAAAAGACCATTCTATTCTTAATGGAAATGATCTGTACTAGTAAAGCTAAATTAAAGATTTTATTATTTAATTGAATAATTAATTATAACAATTAATTATATGTTACTGACCATATTAATTATCATCTTTAAATATTATCCTCATGTATGTAATGCTTATATACAATATTTAAAGTCACATAGATAATTATAGAATTTTTATGATATTCTTAAAGTATTTAAAATACATACATGCAAATGTAATGAATAAATTCACTTTATTTATTTATAAATATGTCCATTACAAAACATCATTTGCTTTATGGGCATCTATCCTAACAATTTACGGTTAGCCACTCTCCTAAACCCCCTGTTCGGCTCCACCTTAGGATTAACGAAATAGTCTTAGATGAAACCTCTTGAGACGGGTCGATCAACCCCGTGTAGAGAATAATAAAGTAGAAAAAATATGACATAGTCTTCTCATTGAACTAACTGGGTATTTATAGAGTCTACAAGAGCAATCCTAATTTGAGTAAGTTTACAATTCAAATATTGAAAAGAGGAAACTAGATAATAGGAAACTCATTAGATAATAAAAAGAGAAGGAAGTCTAAATTCCTAATATTTATAAAATTTAAATTAATTATATATTTTAATTGTTATCTTCTTATGCCCCTACAAGATGGATCTATATGAAGAGATGCCAATCTTGTCGTTCAAAGAGAGAAAACACTCTCGTGGTAATGGTTTGGTGAGAACATCCACCGATTGATCCTCGGAAGAAAATGAGCAACATGAAGAGCTCTAATCTAAACTTGATTCCGAATGAAGTGATAGTTAAAGGCAACATACTTTATGTGAGAATGAAAAATGGGATTCGAGTAGAGGTCATTAGCACCCACATTTTCACTGTATATAACCAGTTGTTGTGGAAGAGTAACACCAAGTTCAGTAAGGAGAGAGCAAATCCAGCTCAGCTCAACAACAGTGGTAACAACTGAATGATATTTGCTTTAGTAAGAGAATGAATGACCGCTCTTTTCTTCTTTGAACTCCAAAAGGATTGTTGCCAAGGTAAACAAGATAGGCACTGGTAGAAGTACAGTGATCTTTGTTACTTGCCTAATTAGCATCTGAAAAGGCATGGAGTGCCAAAGAGGAGTTGTGATGAAGAAGCATACCATGATTAAGAGTCCCACAGAGATAGTGCAATAGTCACTTGACGGCATTCCAATGGTCACTGGTAGGGCAATACATAAACTATGATAGTTCATTCACCACGTAGGTAATATCAAGTCGAGTGAGTGACAAGTACTGCAAGCTTCCAACAATGATCCGGTACTCAAAAGGATCAGTAAGGGCAATACAAGAGTGAATAGCAAGTATAGGGGCTATTGCAAAAGGTGTAGTAACAGGCTTAGTATTTGTCACGTGACTACGAGCAAGAAGATCAAGAACATATGGTCGTTGGGATAGAAATAAGCCCTTGGCATAAGGAAGAACCTCTTTGTCAAGAAAATATGTCAAGGGCTCAAGCTCCTTGACAGAAAACATTGGGCAAGAAAAGTAATGAACTTCCTCTCAAATTATATCATTAACATAGGCCAAAAGATAGATCAAGATATCACCTATGTTGAAGATGAAAAGAGTATTGTATGCATGATAGTTAATAAAGCCAAACATGAAAAAAAAAAAATGGCACATCTTATCATACAAGGAGCGTGGAACCAGCTTAAGGCCATAAATTGCCTTATGCAACTTGAAGACATGGTAAGGATGATCATGATCAATAAATCCCAACCTCTGAGCCATGAAACAATCTTCAAATAAGGTACCCTAGAGAAAGGCATTGTTAACATCAAGTTGTTTGAGAGATTACCCTTTGTTAATGGCAAGACTGAGATCAAGACGAATGGTAGTTGGCTTGACAACTGGATTGAAGGTATCCTTATAATCAACCCTTGGGTGTTGAAAAAACCTCTTTGTCACTAATGAGTTTTATACATGTCAACAGATCCATCAAGTAAACATTTAATGAGAAAATCCACTTACACCCTACAAGATTTTGTGTTGGGTTTAAGGGAACAAGTTCCCATGTCCCATTCCAAACAATAGCATTATGCTCTTCAAACATAGCCTAACATCACTTCTGACCTTTGAGGGCTTGGGTAATGGCAATGGGTTCAATATGAGTAGAATTGGCAAGTTAAGCAAAGAGATTGAGTTTTTGTATTCGTTTGTATTGAGTTTTTATATGGGTAGAGGTGACATGGGGGTCAAGAGAAGGGTCAAAGGTGGGGTTGTGAGTAGTTTCGGGGTCATTTTGTGAAAAAGGTGAGGGCCCCGAGGGTGCTACGACATTGGTGCTGGAGAGCCATGGTGTTGGTGCTAGAGAGACACAGCACTAGGCTCTCGAGTGGAAGTAGGGCGCCAATGGTCTGTACAGGCATCAGAGTATTTGCTCCATAAGAAGTAGTGGGAGTAGTGAAGGTATCAGAGAGGTAGAAAAAGATGTCAGATCCACACACGATGGTTTTGTAGATGTTAAGGTAGTAGAATCAAGACTTGAAGATGATGTAACAACGGCCGAAAGAGACGACTCAATAGGAAGCCATTAGGATATAGTGTTGGATTAAGGGGTGATCAATTTAAGTGTCGATTGATGAGAATGAAACATAGACTCAACAAACTTGACATGATGAGACGTATAGACATATGAAGAAGCAAAATCAAGACATACAAAAGAGTAACTTAGAAAAACACATAGAGTGAAACAAGAAGCAAGTTTATGAGCAAAGTATGGAGGAAGCCATGGTTAACATAAATAACCAAAGGCACGAAGTTTAGAATAATTAGGCGGAAATTGAAAGAAGAGATGATATGAGAGGAGAGAAGAAGAATTGGAGTTGGCATGCGATTTGTAAGGTGGACTGTAGTAGAAAATACATAAGACTAATGGGATAAAGGCACAGAAGCATGGAAAGTAATAATAGATTAGTTTCAATAATATGACAATGACGACGCTCAAAATACACATTATGATTTGGTGTGTGAGGAGTAGTAGTGAGATGAGAGATATTATGAGAGGGAAGGAATAAGGAGAATTTCCCCCTATTATCAGAGTAAAGAGTTACAATTTTTTGATTAATGAAATTTTTAACGAGTGCTTCAAACCAAATAAAGACGTGGGATTTTTGTTTGAGTGGGTAAAACCATTTTTAGTTAAGTGATCAACAAAAATAATATAGTACTTAAAGTCTCCAACAGAAGAATAGGTGAGGTCCATTCATCGGAAAAGATTATTTGAATAGGAGAGGAGGAAACATGAGAAGAAATAGAAAACTGTAATTTTTTACTTTTATTGCAGTGATAATCATTACAATTGAAATTTAAGGATAACGGATTCTACAACTATAAGTTAAAATTTGAGATAAAATGCCTAAGAATTGATGAAGACGGATGACCTAATCTATGATGCCACTCGAACGAAGTGGACTTGACTCTAAAAAAAGAAACTAACAGATTAGACATGACAATGAAGCCGGCCACTTGTATACACCATCTTTAGTTTGACCCTACAAAAGAATTCCCTTGTGCATAGAACCTTCACATGAAAACATGTAGATAAGAATTCAATAGAAGTACTACTAAATTCACAAAATTGAGAGATAGAGCTAAGATTCTTTTGCATAGTAGGAACACAAAAAATATTGTCTAAAGTAAAGGTTTAATGGGTGTAGAGAGAGATAAAGAACTGGTATGGGTGATAGGAAGACCCATGCAACTTCCGATCATAATGTCGCCAGGACTATCATAAGGAGCATGAAGGGATAGATTGCCTAGGTTAGTAGTAACATAATGGGAAGTTCCACTATCAAGAAGCCAATAGGGCTCGTCGATGGGGATGGTGGTTGCAACATTTGCTCATGGATGCCATTGAGTTGGAGGATGTTGTTGCCAAGAGGGAGAGGGACGAGGAGCCAGAGTCAAAGTCAAAGTTGAAGTTAACAGCAATAAGGAAACAAGGGCATTGTTGAACTGCGTGCCCTTGTTCACGGCACCTTTGTCAATAACCCAAGGAGGGTCTGGGTAGGGAACGGCCACCTCAATGGATAGCGGCCAGAGGAGTAGTGAGAGAGCTTGTTGGCCAATCCATAATTGCCGGTTTGTGAGCATGAACAGACCAGATTGACAATGGCTGGTAGTGTAGACGAGGTAGATGAATTAAGACGAAGAGAAAGCTCTATGTTGGTTATTTTTCATGAAGCTTATCAACAAAAATCGGTGTGTCTTGATCGTTAATCACATCAACTATGGGTTGACAATCATTATCAAGACCTTCAAGAATTTTCTCAATGAGATCCCCATGGTCCATGGGTTTCCCAAGAGCAACGAGTTCATTGGCTCGACTTTTAATAAATTGCATATAGTTGGAGACATCTGAGAGCCCTTGGTGGCATGTTTGATTTGTTCCTTGATCTGTTTGATGTGTCCATAAAAAGGTTATGTATTTGCATGGACAAGCGATGCATCACTTGAAGAGGTGGATTGAGTGATAATGGGGATGAGAGAACCGACTATGGCACCAAAAATTAATTTATCTTAGTGAAGCCAGGTGTTGTATGCTAGATTTGGAGAGGTGACATTATCTTTGGTGATAGTGGCCGAAGGAGGAGGATGAGACCCATCAATAAACTTTTGAAAATCATAACCAATGAGAAGAGTCTCCATCTGAAGTTTCCAGGAGAGACAATTGGTAGATAGAGATGAATTTAATAGTACTATTGACATGAATAATTGTGAGCAATTTGGTCAGTTCGTGTGCATTAGGAATGGTGACTTGTGGATTGTCAGTAGCCATTGGGGATATTGAGCTGGCGGCGACAGTTGGAGGAATGTGCAACGATGTTGGTGGTGTGGGTGACGATGCGGAGGTGGGTGTCCAGTGACAGCGAGGCATGGTGGCAAACGTCACAAAGCCGGCTAGTGGGTAGGGGCTGTAGTGACTGTGAAGCAACGGTGGCCGTTGTGACACAGTAGCAGTGGCGGCGTGAATTTCCAAATAAAAAAAAAAAAAAGAACAATGGAGAAGAGCCCTAGTCTGAGGAGGATGGCTGTAATACCATTATAGAATGGTAGATTGGAAAATTTATGACATAATCTTCTCATTCAATTAATTGAGTATTTAATGTACACAAGAGCCATCCTAAATTGAGTAAATTTCTAATTTAATATTGAAAAAGTAAACTAGATAATGGGAAATTAACTAAATAACAAAAATAGAAGGAAATCTAAATTCTTAACATTGACAAAATTTAAATTAACAAATATATTTTAATTGTTTTCTTCGTTACCCCGCACATTGAGCCCTGTATGTTGATTGCTGCTGCTTTGATTTAGCGCGAGGCATAAACAGATTTTGGGCGCTTATAAAATTCCAGATAAATGCAGGGCTCTCTAATGCGCCAAAGTACAGAACAACTTAGACTTAAAGCATTTTAGTGAAAGGGTACTAATGCTCTGATTAACATCAAGGGACAATTTTTTTTTTTTTTTGGGTATAAATGAGTCATGGTAAGGGACTTTCGTTCATAGGACTTAAAGTTAATTAATTTCACAGAGTGCCTATAAATCATTGGTGGTTATCCTATGGTTATGGGACTCCTTGTAATAAATTCTGGTCAGTTGCCAAGAATTTCAGAAAATGATTTATAAGTATAATTTTCAAGCAACTGATGGACAAACAGATTTTTATTTGGGAAAACAAGTGATGGGAACATGTCCTTTAAGATGATTAAAGAAAATATGAGACATTTGAGATAAAGTTGAAAACTAAATGGATCATCATGAAACTCATTGATGTGTGAACAGATGGATAAAGGAACAGGCCGAAAACAACTTGACAAGAATTCTTTGATCCGAGGTCTGTTTCTTAATCCACCTTAAAGTTGGTCTTCCTTATAATTGCTCTAGTGCGCTTCAGTTACTGTTTCTATTTGTCTTGAGTATACCCACTGTCACTAAACACTGATGCTCTCTGACAGTTATTTAAGAGAATTGAGCTTCCCAAATCAATACTGTTCTGTTATCTTCTGAGACAGTTCTAAGAAAATCTACATACAATTATAAAAAGATTAACGGCTAAAATAGCATGGTTATTAGTTATTATGACTCTCTTTCCATTATTGTACCGTCCATATCTCATTAGCATTCAACCTTATTTTTTATGCAACGATCTGAAAATTGCCTTAAAGATAGTTAACATCTAAATAATCAATTTCTTCTGGGAATTAGCATCTAAATCACCAAATTTAAAAGAATTATGTTTAAATGATAAGTTCAAACTCATGAGTTTGGACCATCTATAGTATAAAGCTTTCACCTGCTATAATACAAAATATATATATATATATGCTATAATGTAACATTCTCATGTACTACAACATTTGAACTCATTTTTTGAATTCAAAGTGTTTTGTCAAACACTCACATGGTAGATCAAGCTAATTCTTGTGTAGAAATGCAATACCCTCCTTTCAATTTGAGCAATTCTATTTGACCCCATGAGGTTATAACCTCGATACCAACAAAATAGTAGAATTAAGTCTTAAAATATACTACGGAGCCGTTTGTTTCGCATATTTAGCCAACGCTTTGAATTTAAATTTTTAGAATCCTTTAGATACATGTTTGTTTTCTCCAAAATTTAAATCAAATGAATCCTTTGAATCTAAATTTTAGAGTTCTACCCCCCTTTAAACTCTTTAAACTCGGATATGTTTGTTACAGTAAAAGTTGAAATTCTCTCCATTATATTTGAGGAAAAAAATCATGGCTTCTTCATTTGATATCTGATTGAGACAATTCTTCTTTCATTGTGTTTCTAATAAAGAGAAGAATAAATCGAGATCCATATTACATTTTTTTTGGATCATGAATATTAAGATTTTGTTAGATTTGTTAATAAATCAAAATTTTTTTTTACTATTTATCCAAACATAAATTTCAATTTAATCTCTATTCAGATTAACATTTTAAAATGCACATTCGAATGTCAATTCAAATAACAATTCAAATCACCAATTTAAATCACACAACTCAAATTAAAATAATTCAAATTAAAACAATATGAATCCATTTAACAAAAAAAAACATTACATACTAAGTTAGGACCATAATTTTATAAATAACAGACTTATAAAGTCATAACAAAAATGATTTTTCTTTCAATACGGTCTAATACTTTATGTCAATGGACCTAGCTATCTCTGGGCCGCTTTTCAAATTTTAAGTACAGTAGGACTGGACCTGTCCTCAATCATTATTAATTCACAATTTCTTTTTCCTTTTTTTCTTTTTTTTTTCTTTTTTTGCATTCACTTTTCGATCGCGTTGCATGAAAATACGGAGCCCCATGCCTCGATCTAGTGTAGTGCTTTCGGTGATGTTGATGTTGCTAATTGTTTTAATTTTATCGAATTTAATCCACATGCCTCCATCATTAACTTGACCTGCACCTTGTAATTTTGTTGTTGTCATGCTTATAATAAATGATCCTCATCATGATCTTTTTAATCTGGTACAACAGATGTATACGTACTTTTTATTTTCTTGTGCATATAAATATGGACTATATGCCTATGCTCTCAAGTGTATTCTATTCTTTTTTCTTTTTCCTCCTCATTTTGGCCTAAAAAAATTAATTACTTGTGGAACAATGAAAAATTGAAAAGATAAGAAACAAGAATCACTTTGCTTCATAATAATAATATTTCTCACGTTCTTGAGATTTGCAAATTATTTAAAGTTTCCATTTTGAAAGAAAACATTTGTGATGCTTTCCATATTTATCACTTTGCTGATGAATATAGCTTTTGGTGAAAGAGCTAAAAGATTCAAGGTAGAGTACTAGTACTATGTCAAGGCAATTCTAGTCTCATAATTAGCTTTGAAGTTGGTAATTATTATTTGTTTTGACAACTTCAACAATGATCTTGAAACAATTCCGCTTTCAAATAGTGAAAGATACGAGTGGCAACTGGTGTTATTGTCTCTTAAAAATATAAAAAAATAAAACAGTGTTATGTGTGTGTTACTCGTGATTAGTCCTTTATATATTAATTCATCATTGTTTCAAAGACATTCGGAACCTTTTTTCCTTTTTTTGATCTAATTTTCAAGGAAAATTTAAATCCTCTTTTGGGCGCCCCATCTAAAATGAAAACATACTCTTCCATATTTAGATGAAAAATATATTAAAACGAAAAAAAAAAGAGAAGAAATATCCACAAATGCTATAATGAATGATGATAAACAGGACCTGAAACAGGCAGAGGAAATTCAAATTAAATTACAACATTCGAAATTATATTTGGGATTAGTTTTTTGACTCCACTTATGGAACTACACAAAAAAAAGAAAAAATAAAAACATATGGTTTTAGTGTCATATTTTTTCTTTCCTTTGTAGGCGCCTGTCCCTTGAACTCCCATTGTGGGTTCTGTCTTTTTAATTTTCTCGTATGGCAAGAGAACTCTAGTTGGGAGACAAAACACTCTCCAAAGTCTAAAAGAAAGAAGATCTCAATCTTCCTTTGCACGTAAAAACGCTTTTCTATCCTCTCATCTTTTTGTCCTTGTGTATCCAATATTCCTTTGTGCTTCAGTTCTTTTCTCATTAAACTCCAAAATCAAACTGGCCAAGTTATCAAAAAAATTATTAGATGAGACACGTTAACGTGTCCATTCCAATTGACAATTTACTATGTGAGTACTAGTTCCATCATTGTGGTTGTTGTGCATGCATGTTATATCGTGTTGACAAGCCATAAATTGTTGGCTTGATTAGTTGTACTAACCATTCCACACTTTGTGTATACAAGGAAAATACAAAGAATCTAAAAATGTATGGGACACTAATGGTGGTGAGCACGGCACGTGATGTCTTTAAGAATTTTTCTATAAAATATGAATTTGCCTCCGACTTTTTTCTTTTTTTCACCAATCAAGATTTTATACGGAGAAGATCATGACAATTTAAACCAGTGTTACAAAGTTGCACTGCATCTTTAAGTATTAAAAACAAGTGTTTTGCTTCGAAATCCAGAGCCCTCAAATCCAAAGTGGAAAATATCAATTTCCTACATTCATTAATGTTCATCACTAAACTACGATTATTTACTAATATGTTAATCATTGGGCTTTGATTTAAAGAAGTTTAGCCTAATTACATTAATATCATCATAGGTTCTACTGCATTATTATTATAAGCATGCCAAAGAACAATCAACACTTTCACATATATATAGCAGTGTTAATGATATATAGCTAATTATCAATCACTTAATGAAAGGACTATCAAAACTGGCGTGAAACATTTAATCATCAAACTTACACAGGAAATTGAGGGGGGTCCATCGGCAGTCAAATGAAGGGCATGATATCATTAGCGTGGGTCCCTTTTATCATGGGCAATTAACCTTTGTAATGGTCATGCTTGCTATTATTGTTCAGCAATGTTCAACGATTACCTACTTTAGTCAATATCGCAATTTTCATAAGCACATCATTGTTGTTAACCTATTAACATATAATAAAATTATTCTTCATGCCAAGAACGTATATATAAATTAAAGTTCAATCTTTTATCTCCTATCGGTTTAAAATTTGAAGTTAGTGATGTCTTAGCATGATACATCATCAGCAAGGCCTTTTCTTTTTTTTTTTTTAGGGGACATCATCAGCAAGTTTTTGAATAGTGAAATAGTTATTTTTAATATTGTACTATCTCGTGTTCGTGTGCCTTTTGAGCTTTATGGGATGAGTAGTTTCTTAAATCACGATCCCCATTTCCTTTATGGGAATTTGCAAAAGAAAACAATAAAATTGCAAAACTATATTTTAAAATCTTTCATGCTCGCCACAAAACAGCAAAACAATGTATTTTTTAGTTTTTTTTTTAATGTGATGTAAATGATCTTCTCTACTTGCTTTTGCATAGATTGCTTTCAGGGGTTCTTCTTGCTTTGATAAGATATGAATCCAATAAAGCAAAGCATATCAAACTTTGTCGGCCATGGCACGAGTCATTATAGCAACGTAAGCATGCATGTTCTAGCACTCGCTAGTACTATATGTGTGTGTGTGTATATATATATATATAGATATATATTATGCCCTTTGCGCGCGGAAAGAGACCTATTAATTAGGCATGCAAATTGAAACAACTCTTACCTCAAGATTCTACTACGTCTCAAGAGACCAAAGGAAAATTCACACGCTCAATCATTTAGGACATTATGGATTATATAATTAGCATTCGCATAGTCCAGATAACTAATAGGCATATCGGCATTCGTGTAATTTGGGTTAATTTGTCCCTTGTATGAGGTCTAATCAAGACTAGGCTTAGGGTAAAGTGCCTTCTGTTGTCCATCACTAGGGATCGGTAAAATGGGCTTTGACCTTGCTACAAGATTAGCAAATCTGTGTTTGAGTATATCAAGAAATCCGGCTCGCTAAGTCCAATTTAGACAATCATGTCTTCTCGCTTTTTATTTGCTACATGTAAGCCACCTATATTGGCCGGAATAAAAAAATGGATATTGTTACAGGCTTTTAGGAGGTTCATACATCCACTGTAGTATATAATAAGTATAATATAATATTTATTCAACGTAACACTTATATTGAAAAAGTGCTCCAATATCAAAAAATTTTTAGTTATCTATCTTTGATTATTATCATTGCACATTTCAATATTCGTTAAATAAATATTTTAAAGGTGTAAAAATAGTTTGGTATAACTTTTTTTTTGTGCTACACTTCTTTAAAGTTCATATTCGTTGACTGGCAATCATGTTACATCAGAATAATGCATATGCTATGTTAAATTACTATCATTTTACGTTTTTTATTTACATGTTACAATAAAAGTATAATTTACATGTTACAATAAAAGTATAATCCTTCCGAAGGACCATAAACAAAAGTTTAAAATATTAGTGTCATTTGTCATAGTAAAGAGAGTTGTATTACTAGCTATTATTTTATAAAAACCAATCTATAGCATACAAATTTATTAAATAATAAAGTTATTTACTTTTTTATTTGGTTTTTATCTCACTGAATATATATTTTTAAATTAGAATTGATATACAAATATCTTTTTTTTCACGGTCAACTCTCGTTTTTGATTTAATAATACCAAAATATCCTCAAATAAAAAGGCAAAAAAATAAAGAACTTTAAAGATCGTTAACTTGCAATTTTGACCTAAAACTGTTCAAAAATACTCTAAACATAAATTTTCTTTTTTTGCTTCTAACGTTTGAAAGTTTTAATTTTTCCTACATTTTTTAAAGATAATTTGATTATTTTAAAATTAAAATCAATTAGTATATTTAGTAAACTGAGTATACCTTATCATTTTATTTATATGGTATACATAGCTAATAAAAATTTAACATTTGAACATTTAATGTTGTCGGGTTTTCGTTTAAAGCCTCATACGTGGAAGCTCCAACATGGAATTCGTTTGTCGACAAAACTGAGACTCATTTGTGGGATATGGACCCACACATTGACTGAACTGTCATGGTCCACTTGATAATAAGTCCCACTGATAGTGAAGTCCCCCATACTATTCCTCTCTCTCCTTCAAATCCAATGGCTATGACCGTCTTTCCTTTCAGGCAAAAATTTTCAGTTTTTTTTTCCTTTTATTTGCGTAGATTTCATGACCATTGTAATTCTGAGTTTATACTTCATAGATTGTGTCTTCAACAAATATTTTCTAATATTTGCTCAAGATTACTTGTCAGTAAATATTCTCATAAATTATTATTAAATCCATTTGTTTGTTCAAACGTCTGATGGAGAGAGAGAGAGAGAGAAAGAGGGGGAAAAAGTCCCATTCCATCTTCTTTGACCCTTTACCTTTCTTCTCTCTCTCCTTCCATGGCCATGGCGCCATAGCTTGATTCTGACATTGTTCTCAAAACAATGGTTACGTTCATGCCTTTTTACTTCCTCTAGTGTGTGTGTGTGTGTTTTTTTTTATTATTATAATGTCTCCGGTTATTCCATAAACCCATATCCATTAGAGAAATTAAGAAAAGACACACACAAAAATTACATGAGATGTATTTGTGTTTTGAGGACTTGTAGTGTGCAATGAGGAGAGCAAGGTCATGTTACTGTAGAGGTAGAAGGAGTTAGAGAAAAATAAGAGGATTTTGAAAAATAACTTTAAAAAAAAGTTATTTTTGACAAATAAGTTTTTTTTGTAGTTTTTTGATATAAAAAAACATATTTTTTAAGCTTAAAAATTGTTTTAGTTTTTTTTTTCACTCTATTGAGGCTCCCACCATGATATTTATCAATACTTCAATGTCAAAACCAAGTGGGCAGCCACGTAGGATGCCACGTATGTGGAGAGGTGCACTTCCGGTGCCTCTAAGCTTTATTCTTTCGTAAGTTGGTTCTTCTTTCTATTAATTATTTTAAATATTTTTAATTTAAAGCATTAGTTTCTTGTACAATATTATCTGACTTTTGCTATTCCCTCATACGCATATTATTTTTCATTGTAGATGCAAACAAAATTGCTTCACAAGGGGAAATAGAATGAGCATTCAAGTTATATATATATATATATATATGAATTTATTTTTCATGTTTTCCTCCTATTTGGAATGATATTTCTTTTTTATATGATAAAAGATATAAATTGAAAAATAGTTCCTTTGACTAAACATGTTCAAGAATCCTGGATTCACATTACACGCTTTGGCAAGTTCTAGAAAAAAAAAGATGTCACTGGGACGAAACCACGTGTATACCAAATAAAATAAGTAGCATTGTAAGATATACACATAAAATATTTTAACATAAAAATAAAATTATTTAGAGAGATAATTAATAAAAAGATTCAAGTAGAATAATTATAATGGATTTGTAATTTGATTCTACAATTAATACAATACACATTAAAAAAGAGAAACTTAAATACAAAAGCGAACAAAAATCAATAGTCCAACTGTCAAATTTTCATTGACAAGATATACTACATAAGCAAAATAATATGATATACATGGTCTATTTAATAAATTCTCTTAAATCTAAGGGAATTTGGAATGAATGCTACGTTTTAGAAACCTTTAGTAGTAAATGCCACATACATTCTAAGCCGTTAGTAAATAATAGATTTTTAAAAAATTTATTTGTTTTTACCATTTTATACTTGTTAATGACAATTAATAGTAGTTATGAAGCTCTAGAAGTTCCCCTAAAATTTAAAAATTCCGAAATCCTTAAACACCACCACCACCACCTTATGCTCTATTTGCTTGGCGTCCTCCTAGGCCTCTTCTTCATTGACCAGGCCTCAAACTCTATGTAAATGGGTGAAGTAACAAGATTCTTGGTTATTGTTGTTAAGATATATGCCTTAAAAACATGTGATGTTTTGTTAAAAAAAAAACATATCTGCAAATAAATAAAGTTAATTTTTTATTATATTTGTGTTCATATATCTTTGAATACTTTATAAATATAATTAAAATTTTATAATTATTTATGTTACCTTATATATTGAATATTGTATATATAAGAGGATAATATTTAAAGAGGATAATTAAAATGGTCAGTAACATATAATAATTACAATTGAAGTATGATCTTTAATTGAATATTACTTGTGTAGATCATTTTCATTAAGAATGGAACGCTCTTATTTGATTCAAATGAGTGTACTATACATAATGCGATTATGTAGAATCAAGACATGTGATAAGAACGGCTAATAATTTTCTTTGAATATTACAAGTTTTAATCACATCAACCGATAGTCATATATAAGATGATTTTAATCCGAGTTATTAGCAGACTCCTATTTATGGAATCATGTTTTTCATTTTACTTGGCACAGATTTGAGAATCTAATCCTGTCCTTTATATTTTGCAGGCACAATAAAGTAAGTAGCCAGGAATGTTAATATTACAATATGGAACTCATTCCTTCTCTAAACGAGAAGCTAACAAATAATTTTCTTGAGTATTGATTCAGGTCTTGAATAATAAGAGCGTTCAATTCATAATTAAGTTCATAAATTTATTATTCATTAGAAAATCAATGGCATTTAAGGATTAATAAGTAATTAAAGAGGTTAACGAATATATTATGACTATATCAAATAGATGACTCTAAGAAATAAGTAATTATATGTGTAATTTAAATAGTGTAATTCCAAGTATTTAGTGGAGTTACATTAGAGAAAATAAAAAAATAATATATTGATTAAAGAGTTTAATTAATATATTAATTTTATTGGAGCTAGAAATTATAGGTCCACTAGTCCTCCCATCGTTCTTGTAAACACCGTTTAGACAAGTGAAATTATTGTCTAAAATAATTAATTTACAAATATAGAATTCAAAATTAAATATTACTCAAATAAATTAATTATAAAATAATGTGATTATTTAATAATAAATAATTAATTTTGGAAGGCATACAGGGGGGTCCATATAGTGTGTATTCCCCTGTACAATCCAAAGCTTATTTACCAAGTTTTCATATTTAGAATTTCAATTTTTGGATAAATATGATTTAATTCAAATATAAAAAGTTAAATTTAGAAACAAATGAGATTGGTATCAAGCAGATTTTTTGTCTCCTTCTTGATACGAACCCCGCCAATAAAGTGATAAGACCCTTGAATCAAATAAGTCTCTAAGACCATTAAGAAACAGATTTATATGAAACTGCAACTCGTTGCTTTTAGTGAAGTAAGAACCTTGGTATAATGAAGACGCCACAATCAAATATGAATGTTTGATTGATAAGTCAAAGGTGAATGCCATGGAAATTCTGATAAGTTCAAAAAGTTCTGAAAGAAAACAAAGAGAATTTTGATCTCACAAAGTTTGAATAAAAATCTGAATTGTGTATTATTTCATTGAGCTAAATGCTATTTATAATACAAGATAATCAACAAATTTGGCAAGCCCCCCAAAAAAAAAAAAAAAAACTCCCCAAACAAAAAAAAAAAACAAGAAATCTGGAAATTAAAAGAAAAAGAAACTATCTAATTTCTTAACCTACTTACACACCTACTCCAAAATTGAAAAGCTAATTGGTGCCTTTTCCACAATCAGGAAACTAGCAAAGTAGGAAACTATTCCATATCTAGAAAACTAACTAAATGGGAAACTAATCAAATGAGAAACTAACCAAATGGGAAACTAACCAAATGGGAAAAGGAAACCCCTCAAATTGGAATATGGAAACTACTTAAAAACGGAAACTAGCTAAAAATAGAAACTAGCTGAAAAGAAAACTTCTTTATTCTTCAATTGTTGAAAAGGGAAACTTCTTTATTCTTGAATTGGCATGCTTGAATAATTAGATGTGATCTTGAATAGGAAACTTCTAAATTACTCCAATGCTTGAATCTTGGTAATCCAAGCTTGTGGATGGCGTGTTGCATCTTCTTTGGCTCGCATGAATTCACCTCAATCCAAATTTGTTGAATCAGCCCATTAAGATTTTCTTTGAATCTTTTAGGTCTAGCTCTTGTAACTAGCCTGATTGGAACTTGAATTGGATCCTTACTTCATGTATTAGGCATGTGCTCATCATTCTCCTCCTTTTAAAATGGAATTGTCCTCAAATCATCACCTGCATCAAAAGGAGTTAAATTAGAAACATTAAAAGTGGCACTAACATTGTTCTCACCTGGTAGATCTAATTTATAGGCATTGTCATTGATGCGCTCCAAGACTTAAAAAGGTCCATCTCCCCTCGGAAGTAACTTAGAATGCCTTTGTGCAGGAAACCTTTCCTTTCTTATATGCAACCATACCCAATCTCCAGGTTGAAAGATTAGCTACTTGCACCCTTTGTTCACCTATTTTGCATATTGCTCCTTTTACTCTCAATGTTGAGTCTTGCTTTCTCATGTATCTACTTAAGAAATTTAGCCTTTTTCTTTCCATCTAAGTTAGCACGTTCAGATAGAGGTAATGGCATAAATCCAATGGAGTTAAAGGACTAAAACAATAAGCAATTTCAAATTGTGAAAACCTAGTAGCAGAATGTACAATATGATTATAAGCAAACTCAACGTATGGTAAACACTCTTCCAAAGTTTTTATGCTCTTTTTAATAATAGCCCTCAACAATGTAGATAAAGTCCTATTAACTACTTTGGTTTGACCACCAAAGTTTGCGGATGACAAGTAGTAGAAAATAATAACTTAGTTCCTAACTTACACCATAAGGTCTTCCAAAAATAACTCAAAAACTTGGCATCTCTCTCCGAAACAATTGTTCTAGGCATACTATGTAATCTTACAATCTCTTTAAAGAACAAGTTAGCAACATGAGAAGCATCATAAGTTTTGTGACATTGAATAAAATGTGCCATCTTAAAAAATGTATCTATTACCACAAAGATCGAATCTCTCCCACGTTTAGACCTAGGCAAACCTAACACAAAGTCCATTGAAATATCCATCCAAGGCTCACTAAAAATGGGTAATGGTGTGTATAAACCATGGAGTTGCACTCGAGATTTTGCTTGCCTACAAGTGACACATCTACCACAAATTCTCTCAACATCTCCTTTCATGTGTGGCCAATAGAAGTGCTCTTGTAAAACGCCTAAAGTTTTAACAACTCCAAAATGTCCCATTAACCCTCCACTATGGGATTCCCTTACAAACAAATCTCGCAAAGAGCAATTAGGCACACACAACTTATTCTCCCGAAATAGAAAACCCTCATGCCTAAAGAACTTACCCATTGTGTTTTGTTCACAAGCCCAAAAATCCTCACAAAAATCTTGGTGTAAAGGATACAATTCTTTAATATCCTCAAAACTAAGTAATTTTGCATCAAGGGTAGAGATTAATGTGTACCTTCGAGAAAGTGCATCAGCAACTATGTTTTCCTTACCTTTCTTACACCGGATGACATATGAAAATGTCTCAATGAATTCTACCCATCGTACATGTCTCTTATTCAACTTGTGTTGACCTCTCACATGCTTTAACAACTCATGATCGATGTGAATCACGAATTCATTGGGCCAAAGTTAGTGTTGCCATGTTTCCAATGTTCGAACCAATGCATACAACTCTTTATCATGCATACAACTCTTTATCATAAGTAGGATCGTTTGAGGCTGCTTCACTTAACTTTTCACTAAAATATGCAATTGGTCTTCTTTCTTGCATAAGAATGGCACTTATACCTACTCTTGAAGCATCACATTTGATGTCAAAAGTTTTAGTAAAATCAGGTAAAGCAAGTAAAGGTGCATGAGTTAATTTTTCCTTGATTAATTGGAATGCCTTTTCTTGCTCTTCACCCATTTGAATCCCACGTTCTTCTTGATGACTTCAGTAAGTGGTGTGGCAATGCTACTAAAGTCTTTCACGAATCTTCTATAAAAACTAGCGAGTCCATGAAAACTTCAAACATTACTTACACTTGTAGGAGTTGGCCATTCTTGAATTGCACGGATCTTCTTTTCATCAACCTGTATTCCTTGTACACTCACAACAAAACCAAGCAAAAGTGCACTTCTTCAAGTTAGCATATAACTTTTCTTTTCTATGTACATCCAAAACTGAATTTAAATGCACAAGATGTTCATCCATGTTTTTGCTATAAATGAGAATATCATCAAAATAAACTATCACAAATTTACTTATGAAAGCACGCAAGACATGGTTCATTAATCGCATAAGAGTACTTGGTGCATCAGTTAATTCAAACGGTATAACTAACCACTCATATACACCATATTTTGTTTTAAAGGTAGTTTTCCATTCATCACCTTCTTTCATTCTAATTTGATGATTGCCACTTTTTAAATCAATTTTAGAGAATACACAAGCACCATGTAACTCATCTAACATATCATCTAAGCAAAGAATGGGATGATGATACTTTACCATTATACTATTGATTGCTCGGCAATCAATGCACATCCTCCACGTCCCATCCTTCTTAGGAACCAAAATCATCGGAAACGGTACACGGACTTATGCTTTCTCTAACGTACCCTTTTTCCATCAATTCTTGGACTTGCTTTTGTAGCTTCTTTGTCTCCTCGGGATTACTATGATAAGCTGGTCGGTTTGGAATGGTAGCATTGGGTACAAAATCTATTTGATGTTTAATCCCTCAAATAGGCGGTAAACCATATGGAACCTCTTTAGGAAAGACTTCATCTTACTTTTGCAAAAAAGAAACAATAGAACTAGGCAAAGATGCATCAAGTTGGTTAGTGTTTAAAAATGCCTCTTTGTACAAAAGTACAATCATTGGCTGGTTTAAAAACATTGCTCTTTTAATTTCACTTGCTTTTGCATAGAAATTTGTTTTTCTCTCTGCTTTTCTCTCATTGGCTGAATCTACTCTCTTTTTTTCTCTCTCAATTTTCTCAGCCCCTCTTTCTTTTTCTTTTTCTATTTTCTCGATCTTTTTCTCTTTTGCTTTATGATTTTCATTTATTTTAATTTTTTTTCACTCTCTTTCTTTTGATCACTCTCTTTTTGTAACCTCACTTGATCTTCACAAACTTGTTTTGGTGTCAAAGGAACTAGAGTGATTTTCCTTTGATTATGCTCAAATAAATACTTGTTGGTGAATCCATCATGCTTAACTCACTAATCGAATTGCCATGGCCTGCCTAATAACAAATGTCTGACTTGCATTAGGACTACATCACACAAGACTTCATCTTCTTATTTTCCAATGCAAAAAGAAACTAATACTTGTTTATTTACCTTAACCTCTCCACTATCATTGAGCCATTGCAACCTATAAGGTCAAAGATGTTTAATTGTTGACGGCCCCAACTTTTCCACCATTGTAGTGCTAGCAACATTACTACAACTACCTCCATCAAAAATCACACTACATGCCTTGTTTTGTATGTGGCGTCTAGTATGGAAGATGTTCTCTCACTACACTTCATCGTCTTCTTTGATTTGCATGCTTAAAGCTCGCCTAGCAACCAACATTTCACCTTGGGAAGCGTATTCCTCTTCATCCACATCCTCCAATGGTGGTGTGGACTCAGTATCATCTTCATCCTCGAACTCAAATTCACTATCTTCTCTCAATATCATTATTCTTTTGTTTGGACATTGGCTCACTATATGACCCCTGCCTTGGCATTTAAAACACTTAATATCACGATTTCGAGTGGTGGAAGAATCGAATTTACCTTGGTTTCCCTGGCTGGTTATTTCTTGCTTTTGTTTAGGTTTGGGCTTGGCCATGGCTAGCTTCTCCTCTCTCCTAGCAACATTCGGCCTCCATGATGAACTCGAGCTTGGGGTCAGGCATGTATTGCTGCCCCTCCTCTTGAGTTGGTTCTCAATCTTGATAGCCATATGCACAATATCCTCCAATTCCACATAATAATGCAATTCTACTATATTAACAATTTCATGGTTCAATCCCACCAAAAATCTTGCCATAGTAGCCTCTCGGTCCTCTTTTACATTTGTCAAGATCATAGCAACTTCCATCTCCTTGTAATAATCCTCCACACTCCGGTTGCCTTGTGTAAGACTTTGCAACTTTTGGTACAACTCCCGGTAGTAATGGCTAGGAACAAAGCGTCTCCTCATCACGGTTTTCATCTCCTCCCATGTTTCTATTGGACGCTCTCTATTTCTCCTTCTATTTAGTACTAACTGATCCCATCAAACAATCGCATAATCAGAAAATTCTATGGCTGCTAATTTAACCTTTTTAAACTCTGAATAATTATGACAATAAAAAACTAACTCCATTTTCTTCTCCCACTCAAGGTAAGCTTTGGGATCATTCTTGCCTTGGAATGATGAAAGCTTTATCTTAATGCTACCTAAATTATTATCTTCCCGGTTCCTAGCTTCTCTAAACCTCCCCCCATGTCTTCTAGTCCTATTGCTCACAATTGAATTCCGGTCATCTTCTTCCTTAAAACCTTCCCCAAATTACTCTTCATCCTCCACTCTCACTCCCCTAGGTTGTATTCTCATTCCCCTTTGCACATTAAGAATATTTTGTGGCTGTGCATTTTCTATCCCATTTATCCATTCATGAACTTGCTCCATCTCCACTCTAAACATCTTCCTTATCTCACCCATTAAACCCTCTATGAGCATCTTTGGATCAATCTCCCCCGACACCTCTCCAACAGTATTTTTGTCCTTGATGTTGGACATATTAGTTGTAAAACAAAGTTAAAAAAGAAAGAACAAGAAAAGAACCTCACACACTCCCTTACGTATTTCACTCAAAAAAATGATTCGCTCAATTACACTCGTGTTTTCCCATAAAATATAATTGGCTTTTACCCTTTTATATGCTCACCACTCTTGCCTTTTTCCACTCTTAGTAATTCTCTATTATTTCTTATCAAACTGACAACTATCAAAATTTCCAGTAACAATTCAACAATAACTCACCAAGAAAAATTTGGAATTAAGAAGACAAAGAACAAGGGCTGCGAAAAGGAATTAAGGATTTCAAATTGCAAGAAGAATTAGGAATTGGGAATTAAGATGTAAAATTGAGACAAGAATTTGTGAATTAGGAAGATGTAAGATTGAAAAAGAATGTAAGAATATGTAAGATTGAACAAGTAAGAATTGAAACAAGACTTGAACCTTTTTTTTAACTTTTTTTTTTGCTATCTTTTTTTTTTTTTTTTTTTTGGACATTTTTTTTTGACAATGAATTGGAATTTCTAAGGAAGGGAACTCAAATTTGAACCAAAGAAAGGAGAAAAAAGGATAAACAAACTAGAGACTACAACCGAGCTCTAATACCAAATGATACGAAGCCTGCCAATAAAGTGACAAGACCCTTGAATCAACTAAGTCTCCAAGACTGTTAAGAAATAGATTTGTATGAAACCACAACCCGTTGTTTATAATGAAGCAAGAACCTTGGTATAATGAAGTGCCACAATCAAATATGAACGTTTGATTGATAAGTCGAAGGTGAATGCCACGAAAATTTTGATAAGTTCGAAAAGTACTCAAAGAAAACAAAAAGAATTTTGATCTCACAAAGTTTGAATAAAAATCTAAGTTATGTATTATTTCATTGAGCCAAATGGCTATTTATAATACAAGATAATCAACAAATTTGGCAACTTGTAATCAGCCCCAAACAAAAAAAAAGAAAAAAAAGGAAACAAGAAATCTAAAAATTAAAAGAAAAGGAAACTATCTAATTTCCTAACCTACTTACACGCCTACTCTAAAATTGAGAAACTAATTGACACCTTTTCCATAATCAGGAAACTAACAAAATAGGAAACTATTCCATCTTTAGGAAACTAATTGAATGGGAAACTAGCCAAATGGGAAACTTACCAAATGGGAAAAGGAAACTTCTCAAATTAGAATAAGGAAACTACTTGAAAAGGGAAACTAGTTGAAAAGAAAACTTCTTTATTCTTCAATTGTTGAAAAGGGAAACTATTTTATTCTTGAATTGGTTGAATTGGCATGCTTGAATAACGAGGTGTGATCTTGAACAGGAAACTTCTAAATTACTCCAATGCTTGAATCTTGGTAATCCAAGCTTATAGATGGCGAGTTGCATCTTCTTTGGGCCCGCATGAATTCACGTCAGTCTAAATTTGCTGAATCAGCCTATTAAGATTTTCTTTGAATCTTTTAGCTCTAGCTCCTGTAACCGGCGCAATTGGAACTTGAATTGAATCCTTACTCCATGTATTAGGCATGTGCTCATCACTTCTCCTCTCATTGGCACCACACACACAAAATATCAGTGAGTGGTGCCTATCACAGTATAAATAAAGAAAAACTATGTCTTTTATTTTAATTAAATATTTGATATTTAAATTATAATAAAGGAAGCTTCTAGAATTATATGGGTCTCCCATTCTCTATAAATAGAGGGCATCCTCTATTCATTTTACACACAATTGAGAGTCTTGTAGAGACTAAGAGAACTCTGCATAAAACCCTAACTAGGCCTGTAGAGCGAGAGAAAGAGAGTGAAGTATTCCTCATCTCAAGACCTATTTCACTCATACGCTGAGATTAACAGGTGACAGAAAGTTAATGAGTGATCATTAGAAACCTTTGTTCCTCCTACGCCCATCCATTCATCCATCCGATACCAAGCATTAGGTGAGGAAGACGATGGTTTTACTTTGAGAACGTCCTTTCTAGTAAGAAGAATTCCAATCTCTTGTCTTCATTCGGGAAAGCAAAGGTTTATATATATATATATAGCCTTAAATTAATGTAATCTATTGTTAGACATGTATGCCCTAAGGAGTAAAAACGTAATATATTTTTGGAGACATTTTTATCAATAAAGAATTTATTCATTCTTAATATACCAAATCTTGTCCTCTTTACATTCATATTTGTTGAATGTATGTTAAACAAACAAAACTCTGAGATTGTCGGTCTAAACCTTTAAGAATTGGGCATATGATGGACAGATTATGCGGAAGACACAATTCTTAAGGTGACGGTCTAAATCATACGATCTGCAATCGAGGGAATAAAGTTGGATGCTTTATTCATGTAAAGATTGTTATGTTGTCTATATACCTATTGAGAGATGGTTTGTCTTGGCCATCGGAGGTGGAATCCGTGAATAGAAACATTGGCACATTGTCATAGGTAACGATGTGTTGGATCGGGACATAAAGTGAATTGATTTGGATTAATAATTCTATCTCGGCATATTGATTCACTTTAGACAATCATTTGTATTGTATCTTAATCTTGAGATGAATAATGAGCCTGTTGTCTTGACTTGTGTCTTTTGATATACTAAAGGGTGACACCCATATCTTAATAGTGGTATGCATGTTTGTACGTTGGAGGCATGACTTTTGATAACGTAGACCTATTATTCATAGATATGGAATCTATAGCTCCTTTTTAAGAGTAGTGATATCCTCTTATATACATTATCCTGTAATTGAAAAACTAGAGCGCTCAACCATTTGGATACATAGATGTAACCGAATAGTATACTATCTTTGGATGGTAAATTTTTTGATGGTGAGATAATGGAACGTAAGCTAAAAATAATCAGGAAGGTAAGACAGAACTTGTCCTTAAGCCGGTTATGGATAATCCTATAGGGATATGATACACTATGATATGTCATAGAGTTAGCTATACGGGCTTCGTAATTCTATGTAGTTCGAGAGTGCTGCACCAAGCTTTTAGTGGAGTAGCGTTGAAGTTGATAATTATGAAATATATATCTAGGATATTGGGTTTCATAATTATCGGGAGCTTGAACAATATAGGTCCATTTGGTCCCCTTTGCTAGCTCATAACATCTTGTAATGATACGACATGCTTTTTCAATAATTGGTGACTTATGTCAGATTTATTAGATTGGTTAAAATTTGGAAGAATCAGATAATTCATGTTTGTTTATCAGTTGAATTAATTTTGTGAAAAAATTAATTCAAGATAAACTTGTTGAATTATTAGGATCGGATAATTCTTGTCTGTTTATCGGTTGATTTAATTTTTGAATAAATTAGATCAAGATAAACTTGTAGAATTATTGAGAATTCATTTACTTTCCTGGAGATTATCTAGATAAAGTTTTTTTCATTAGATAACTTCTATATTGGGTTATTTGAATTAAAATTGAGACTTTATCCTGCAGAATCTCGGGAGGAAAATAAAAGATTCGCTGAGTTTTTTTTTGGCAGTTCGGCATGTCGATCTTGAAGTTCAGCCTGCCGATGGGGCAAGTTTGGCTTGTCGATTAGGCAGATTGGCCTACCAATGCGCGAAGGATAAGATCGCGCATTTTACTCATATTTTATCAGATATTTATCCGAATTTGATGCTGATTCAAATTTTTGAGACCTAATCTGATAAGGACTGGCTCTAGACCAAACCTCTATAAATAGGGAGTAAGTCTTAATAGCTATTTAGAACAATTGAGAGATTAAGAGTGATACTCTATTGGTGAGAATCTGAAAACTCCTGGAGAGTTCTTGTTCACAAATCACGAACACTTGCTTTGGTTTCTCTTGATTGGTTGGAAGGAGAGTCACCTGGTGGAAGAGCTGTATGTGTGAGCCCACACTCACTGCGATTGTGGATAGAGAATAGCAAAGAAGACCAATTGGTTGAGGATTTTCTAAAACGTTACTTCTCTTCTTGGATTGCGGGAGTTCTTTGGCATTTAAAGGTTAGTAAGATCTGTTTAATTTATGCATATAGCATGCCAAACTTGTGTTTTGAAAAATACTCTGATATAAAATTTTTAAAATTCTGTTGCGTACTATTTTTTCAACAATTGGTATCAGAGCCAGGTTTTTAAATAAATTTACGTGTTTGTGATCATGCTATATGTATAAATTTTGCAATCTTAATCTCTCCTATGCTTGAATTTAATTTTATAGAGAGTTGGCACTCTAGGTTTTTATATATTTTATATTTTGTCATGGATTATATAGTGAATGTTTATTAATTAATTAAGGTTGATTAAATTGCTATTTAATTATTTATTAATTAATTAATTTATGCTGGTTATGGTTCCTTAGAAGTTAGAATTTGTATCTAGTTTTTCATGTAATTAGATGGTGGACTATCATCTCCATCTAGAAATTGTTATTTAATTTTAAATTTGTAAGATTTTTGTAATTAAATAATCATTCGGAGAAGACGGATCTAGAAGCAGATCTAGAAGATGGATGATGACGCTCCAAGGTATTTCCTATGTCTCTAATTTTATGTTTTTAAATTGTTGAAAAGAAAATTGATGAATTGCATTAAAAATTGTATTTTTTGGAATGGGTGATTTTTGCTCGGTCGGCATGTCGAACCCTCAAGTTCGGTAGGCCAATGGTCGTAGATCGGTAGGCCGGACGTAAGGTTCGGCGGGCCATCAACTAGGTAGAAATCAGGAGGCTCTGGTGGTAGGCTAAACTTTTAGTTCAGCAGGTCGATCTCTCATGAATCGGTAGGTCGATCTTTCTAGTGAGGATCGGCAAGCCGATGGGTCATGACCGGCAGGCCAATCACCCAGATCGGCTTGCCGACAAAGAGCTGGAAATTTTTCCAAAAAAGGTGCAGTTTTTCAATGTAGTTTTAATTTTGTTTTTGGGACAATTCTAAGAAACATTAAATTTGGATATGACCGAAAATATGAAGTATTCGATTCATACAGGATTGAAGACTTGAAGATGGGCATTACATGAAGAAGGATACAACATGAGGATTCAAGGATGAAGAATCGATAAAATGTTTCGATTATTCTCTTGTAATCTTTGTTTTCTATTCTCTAAGGTGGAACCATAATATTATGGTTATTTATTATTATTTTGCTTGTAACTTTGCTTGATTGCTTTGCTTGTCTGCATTATAATATGATTTGCCATGTATATTGATAACATGTCATATAGAATAGGGAGTGCCACTCATATTAAAATTGTTCATGCATGTTCTTAAAATAAAACCTTGATTTCAAAAGATTGAGTGGGAGAAGGTTTTCCAAGAGAGGACCTACAGCCTCCATCATTGGTCCATAGGAAGAACATGGTAGTCCCAACCCCTAGGAAGGGATTTCTATCATCTACCAGATTGGATCTCTAAGAATATAAGGTATTTTAGTGTGATTTATGGTTGCACACACCTATGGTGGTGATTGTAAATCATGGATAAGATATTGAAACGATGGTTATACACTCATGTTGATTTTATTATTAACCTCCCCTAGGAGCTCTGTTAATAAAATTAATGGCCAAAGAAACGATTATTAATATATGTTGAATTATACGGGTCCTAGATGGCATATATTAATCAGTAGGAGATACGTGTTCCTGATTGAATTTGACTTGACTCCCCGAAGAGCTTGTTGAATTCTAAGTTGGGAATTATCGTTGTAAGGTTGTGATATTTTCAAGGTTTTGACACATAAACATATTTGTATATTTTTTACATGATTGTGTTATCTTACTCAATTATTATTGTACGTTTGCTTATGTTTGGTATATGATTCTTTATTATAGATTAAAAATGTTTAAAAACATTTTATCTTCGATACTTTACAAAAACCTATTAACTAGAGAGAATTATTATGATTGGAAATGGAACTTGGATATCGTCCTCTCTTTTGAGAAACTAAAATTTGTGCTGACAACCCCTTGTCCTCCCAAGCCTACGAGAGATTCCACCAATGAGCAATTTCAAGCGTATGATCGCTAGAAAGATGCAAACGATCAGGTCGGCTGCTATGTTATGGCCAGCATGAATAATGTGCTGCAAGCTCAACATCAGGATTATGAGACTACAAAGTAGATCTTGGATAATCTTGAAGACATGTTTGGAGGCCAGGCCATAACAAAGCGACAAGGGGCGCTTCGAAAACTTCTTAACTGTAAGCAGAGGCGGGGACATCTGTAAAGGAGCACATGATGTTGGTCATGGGTTATCTCGCTGATGCTCAAACCAATGGAGCCGACATCGATTCCAAAACTCAAATGACTATGGTCTTTGAAACTCTATCAAAGGAATTTATTTCGTTTAGAGCTACTTTAATTTGAGCAATAGGCGGAATATGACCTTAACAGAATTAATGAAACAGTTACAGGAGTTTGAACTACTGATCAAGGAGTCTCCTGCGGGTGGACAGGTCAACATGATAGCTGCTTTTGGTTCCAATCCCAACTCTAGGAATGGAAAGAAACAACGGGCCAAGAATAGGAAGTCTTTTGTTCCTGCTAACAACAAGAGCAAGAAGAAGAAGAAAAAGAACCCAAAAAAGCTTAAATGCTTCTTCTGTGGGAAGGTCAGGCACATAAAGAAGCATTGTAAGGATTTCCTTTTTAAAGGAGGTAGGTGTGATCTTCTATATTTAGAAACTTGTTTGGTTGAGAAATCAGTGACATTTGGGTCATAGATTCAAGTGCAACTAATCACATTTGTGTTTCTCTACAAGGGTTCAAAGAAACAAAAAGTCTTCTACATGAAGACTTCACGCTTCGGATGGGCGATGGATCCTTGGTCTCAGCGGAAGCAGTCGGAGATGTTCATCTTTATTTTGATAATTATAGGAATTTAATTTTGCGAGATTATTTTTATGTTCCTAAATTTAAAAGGAATTTAATTTCTGTAGCTTGTTTACTTAAAGACTCCTATTTGGTTTCTTTTAATGATAAAGTGGTGATTCGTAAAAACAAATCTTTTATCTATTCTGGATGGATGCAAAATAATCTATATTTTATCAAACCTAAGATGGACTTATTGGTTAATACTGAGATGAATGATTATAAGCCTAAAAGACTTAAAACTTCTCACTCTCATAAGACTTATCTTTAGCATTTGCACCTTGGTCATATTAACCTGAATAAGTTTCAAAGGCTTGTAAGGGATGGACCTTTAAATCACTTAAAGGTGGAATCTAGACCTCAATGTGAATCTTGTTTGGAGGGTAAAATGACCAAAAGACCATTCAGGTCTAAGGGCAATAGGGCCAAAGGGATTCTAGAATTTGTACAAAGTGATGTTTGCGAACCGATGAACATCCGGGCACGAGGAGGGTATGAGCACTTTGTCACTTTTATTGACGATTTCTCAAGATATAGGTATGTGTACCTGATGCACCACAAAAGAGAAACTTTTGACAAGTTCAAGGAGTTTCGGGCTGAAGTGGAAAAGCAATTAGGTAGACCCATAAAGGCACTTTGATTCGATCGAGGTGGAGAATACCTTTCTGATGAGTTCTTGAGACACTTATTAGAGAATGAGATTTTATCCCATTTGATTGCGCAGGGCACTCCGCAGAGTTTTCATCATTGCCTTTATCCTTTTGGGATATGCACTATAAACTGCATGTTATCTTTTGAACAATGTTCCTTCAAAATCGGTCCCTAAAACTCCTCACATGTTGTGGACGGGTAGGAAGACATCCTTAAACCATATTCACATATGGGGATGTTCGACTCATGTCCTGTTTAAGAATCCGAATAAGTTGGAAGCACGTTTGAAAGTTTGCGCATCTGTAGGTTATCCAAAAGGGACTAAAGGGGGTTATTTTTGTTAGACATGTATGCTCTAAGGAGTAAAAATGTAATACGTTTTTGGAGACATTTTTATCAATAAAGAATTTATTCATTTATATATACCAAATATTGTCCTCTTTACGTTCATATTTGTTGAATATATGATAAGCAAACAGTAGTCTGAGACTGTCAGTCTAAACCCTAAGAATTGGGCATATGATGGGATGATTATGCGGAAGACACAATTCTTAGGGTGACGGTCTAAAACATATGATCCACAATCGAGGGAATAAAGTTGGGCACTTTATTCATGTAAAGATTGTTATGTTGTCTATATCCCTTTTGGGAGATGGTTTGTCTTGGCCATCGGAGTTGGACTCCGTGAATAGAAACATTGGCACGTTGTCATAGGTGACGATGTGTTAGATCGGGACATAAAGTGAATTGATTTGGATTAATAATTCTGTCTTGGCAAATCGATTCACTTTAGACAATCATTTGTATTGTATCTTAATCCTGAGATGAATAATGGGCCCGTTGTCTCGACTTGTGTCTTTTGATGTACCAATGGGTGACTCCCACATCTCTATAGTGGCATGCATGCCGGTACGTTGGAGTCATGACTCTTGATAACGTAGACTTATTATTCATAGATATGGAATCCATAGCTCCTCTTTAGGAGTAATGATATTCTCTTATATGCGTTGTCCTGTAATTGGAAAACTGGAGCACTCAACCATTTGGATACATAGGTGTAATCGAATGGTATACTCTCTTTAGATGGTAAGTTTTCTAATGGTGAGACAATGGAACGTAAGATAAAAATAATCAGGAAGGTAAGACAGAACTTGTCCTTAAGCCGATTATGGATGATCATATAGGGATGCGATACACTATGACATGTCATGGAAACTTAGCTACACGAGCTTCGTAATTCTATAAAGTTCGAGAGTGCAGCTCCAAGCTTTTAGTGGAGTAGCGTTGGAGTTGATAATTGTGAAATGTATATCTGGGATATTGGGTTTCATAATTATCATGAGCTTGAACTTTATAGGTCCATTTTGGTCCCCTTTGCTAGCTCACAAAATCCTGTAACGACACAGCGTGCTTTTCCAATAATTGGTGACTTATGTCGGATTCATCAGATTGGTTTAAAATTTATAAGAATCAAATAATTCATGTCTGTTTATCGGTTGAATTAATTATGTAAGAAATTAGTTCAAGATGAACTTGTTGAATTATGGCGTTCGGATAATTCTTGTCTGTTTATCGGTTGTTTTAATTTTGGACAATTAGAACAAGATAAACTTGTAGAATTATTGTGAATTGATTTATTTTCTTAGAGATTATCTTGATAAAGTTTGTTTTGATCAGATATCTTTTCTATTGGGCTATTTGAATCAAAACTGAGACTTTATCCTTTAGAATCTCGGGTGAAAAATAAAAGATTCGCGGAGATTTTTTCTCGACAGTTCGGCCTGCCGGATGACGTGTTCGGCCTGCCGAACTGGCCAGTTCGGCCTGCCTATCAGCGCACATAAGATTACGCGTTTTTCACGCGTATCTTATCAGATATTGATCCAAACTTGATTCTGTTTCGATTTTTGAGACCTAATCTGATATGGACTGACCCCAAGGATCAATAGGTATAAAAAGGGAGTGAGTCTAATGATTTACTCAGATCAATTAGAGAGATTAAGAGTGATACTCTTCTAGTGAGTATCTGAAAACTCCCTGAGAGCTTTTGTTCACAAATCACGAACACTAGCTTTGGGTTCTCTCTATTGGTTGGAAGGAGAGTCACCGGTGGAAGAGCTGTACGTGTGAGCCCACACTCACTCCGGTTGTGGATAGAGAATAGCAAAGAAGACCAGTTGGTTGAGGCTCTTCTGGAACGTTACTTCTCTACACAGGTTGCGGAGGTTCTTCGGCACACTGAGGTTAGTAAGATCTGTTTAATTTATACATATAACATGTCAAACTTGTGTTTTGGAAAATACTCTGATGAAAAATTTTAAAATTCCGCTGCGCACTTTGTTTCCAACAATTTTTATAATCCAAAGGAAAATAAAGTCGTGGTTTTAACTAATGCAACTTTCCTTAAGGAGAGTTATATGGATGACTTTAAACCTCGAAGCAAAGTGGTGCTTGAGGAGTTAAGGAGTGATCCGATCACTCTGGAGGTTCTGAATGAAACTGTTCCGATCAATGTAGAAAAAACCAAACAAACCTGAACAACAACCTGAGGGGCTTCGGTGAAGTGGGAGGATCGGGTGTCAACCTGAGAGGTATATAACCGAATGAACATGACCGGGATCCTTATACCTACATAGAGGCTATGGAGGATGTTGATTCCAAATTCTAGACAGAGGCCATGAATATAGAGATGAAGTCTATGGAGACTAATCAGGTCTGGGAGCTTGAAGATCTTCCCGAAGGGGTAAAACCCATAAGGTGTAAGTGGATATATAAGAGAAAAAGAGGAGTGGATGGAAAGGTCAAAACCTTTAAGGCTAGACTAGCAGCTAAGGGTTATACACAAAAGGAAGGAATCGATTATGAGGAAACCTTTTCGCCTGTAGCCATGCTTAAGTCCATCCGGATTCTCTTGTCCATAACTTCCACTATTGACTACGAGATTTGTTAGATAGATGTCAAGAAAGCTTTTCTGAATGGCTATCTTGATGAGTCCATTGATATGGAACAACTAGATGGGTTTAAGGTCACGGGTCAAGAGGGTAAGGTTTGTAAGCTGCTAAAGTCAATTTATAGACTTAAGCAGGCTTCTCATTCTTGGAACATAAGATTTGATTAGGTGATCAAGACTTATGGGTTCTCACAAAATGTGGATAAACCAAGTGTTTACAAACACATTAAGGATAAGAAGGTGGTTTTTCTACTGCTCTATGTAGATGACATTCTACTAATTGGCAATGACATTGGGCATTGTCATCGGTCAAATTATGCTTGACCAAGCAGTTTGACATGAAGGACTTAGGTGAGGCTAATTTTGTTTTTGGTATCCAAATATTTCGTAATAGGAAGAACAAAATGATAGCTTTGTCCTAAGCTGGCTATATAGATAAGATTCGTAGGAAGTTTACAATGCAGGATTTCAAGAAAGCTGAGCAACCATCTTGGTCTAGAATTACTCTTTCTAAGAAAGACTCTCCAAAGTCTGAGGAAGAAAGAGAATACATGAAAAAGGTGCCTTATGCTTTGGCAGTGGGTAGTCTCATGTATGCCATGCTTTACACACAATCGGATATTAGTTATGCGGTCGGGATTGTAAGTCAATTTCAGGCAGATCCAGGACCGAACCACTAGGTTGCAGTTAAGCATATTTTCAAGTACCTGAGAAGGACTCGAGGGTATATGCTTGTGTATTCGGGTGAGGACTTAACTCCTCTAGGATATACTGACTCGGATTTTCAATTTTGTTTGGATTTTAGAAAATCGACTTCGGGTATTGTGTTTACTCTGGGCGGCGGTGCCATCAGTTGGAGAAGTGTGTAGCAAGATTGCACTTCAGATTCAATGATGGAGGCCCAGTATGTGGTAGCTAATGATGCTTCGAAAGAGCAGTGTGGCTTCGCAAGTTCTTTGAGGATCTTGAGGTAGTTCCTGGTATGGATAAGGCGGTATCACTGTACTGTGATAACAGTGCGGCTGTAGCTAATGTTAAGGAACCAAGATTTTACAAAAAAAAGTAAGCATATTGATCAAAAGTATCATGTGATAAAGGACTTCGATGAAGTCGCGTCAGCGGACAAATTAGCTGATCCATTTACGAAGACACTATTAGACATGCATGCCCTAAGGAGTAAAAGTGTAATAAGTTTTTGGAGACATTTTTTCAATAAAGAATTTATTCATTGTTTATATGCCAAATCTTGTCCTCTTTACGTTCATATTAATTGAATGTATGTTAAGCAAACAATAGTCTGAAACTGTCGGTTTAAACCTTAAGAATTGAGCATATGATGGACGGATTATGCAAAAGACACAATTCTTAAGGTGATGATCTAAATCATACGATCTGCAGTCGAGGGAATAAAGTTGGGCGCTTTATTCATGCAAAGATTGTTATGTTGTCTATATCTCTTTTGGAAGATGGTTTATCTTGACGATCGAAGGTGGACTCCGTGAATAGAAACATTAGCACGTTGTCATAGGTGACGATGTGTTGGATTGGGACATAAAGTGAATTGATTTGGATTAATAATTCTATCTCGACAAATTGATTCACTTTAAACAATCATTTTTATTGTATCTTAATCTTGAGATAAATTGTGGGCCCGTTGTCTTGACTTGCATCTTTTGATGTACCAAAGGGTGACACCCACATCTTAATAGTGCTATGCATGCCGGTATGCTGGAGGCATGACTCTTGATAGCGTACACCTATTATTCATAGATATGGAATCCATAGCTCCTCTTTAGGAGTAGTGATATCCTCTTATATGCGTTATCTTGTAATTAGAAAACTAAAGCACTCAACTATTTAAATACATAGGTGTAACCAAATGGTATACTGTCTTTAGATGGTATGTTTTTCGATGGTGAGATAATAGAATGTAAGATAAAAATAATCAGAAAGGTAAGATAGAACTTGTCCTTAAGCCGATTATGGATTATCATATAGGGATACGATTCACTATGATATGTCATGGAGACTTAGCTATACAAGCTTCGTAATTCTATGTAGTTTGAGAGTGCAGCTCCAAGCTTTTAGTGGAGTAGCGTTGGAGTTGATAATTATGAAATGTATATCTAGGATCTTAGGTTTCATAATTATCGAGAGCTTAAACTATATAGGTCCATTTAGTCCCCTTTGCTAGCTCACAACATCCTATAACAATACGCCATGCTTTTCCAATAATTGGTAACTTATGTTGGATTTATTAGAATGGTTGAAATTTGAAAGAATCAAATAATTCATGTCTATTTATCGGTTGAATTAATTTTGTGATAAAAATTAAATCAAGATAAACTTGTTGAATTGTAAGGAATGGATAATTCTTGTCTGTTTATCGATTGATTTGATTTTGGATAAATTAGATCAAGATAAACTTGTAGAATTATTGAGAATTCATTTATTTTCTTAGAGATTATCTATATAAAGTTGTTTCAATTAGATAACTTCTCTATTGGGTTATTTGAATTAAAACTAAGATTGTATCCTGTAAAATCTCGGGTAAAAGATAAAAGATTCGCTGAGATTTTTTATCAGCAGTTCGGCATGCCGATCCTCAAGTTCGGCCTGCCTATCACGCAGTAAAAAGATCATGCATTTTTCACACGGATTCCATATGATATTAATCTGAATTTGATTTTGATTCAAATTTTTGAGACCTAATATGATAAAGAGTGACCCTAGACCCAACCTCTATAAATAGGGGGTAAGTCACACAAGTTATTTAGATCATTTGAGAGATTAAGAGTGATACTTTGCTAGTGAGAATCTAAAAACTCCCTGAGAGCTTTTGTTCACAAATCACGAACACTTGCTTTGGGTTCTCTCGATTGGTTGGAAGGAGAGTCACTTAGTGGAAGAGTTGTACATGTGAGCCCACACTCACTCCAGTCGTGGATAGAGAATAGCAAGGAAGACCACTTGGTTGAGGCTCTTCTAGAGCGTTACTTCTCTTAACATTTTACGAGAGTTCTTCGGCATACAAAGGTTAGTAAGATCTGGTTAATTTATGCATATAGCATGTTAAACTTGTGTTTTAGAAAATACTTTGATGTAAAATTTTAAAAATTCTGCTGCGTACTATTTTTCCAACAATTGGTATCCGACCCATGGTTTTTACATAAATTTACGAGTTTGTGATCATGTTATATGTATAAATTTTGTGATCTTAATCTCTCCTATCCTTGAATTTAATCTTATAGAGAGTTGGCACTCTAGGTTTCTATATATTATATATGTTGTCATGGATTATGTTGTGAATGTTTATTAATTAATTATGGTTGATTAAATTATTATTTAATTAATTATTAATTAATTAATTTAAACCGGTTATGGCAAGCCGAACCTGCATGACTAGCAGGCCAATCACCTAGATCCGCCTGCCAATCAAGAGCTGGAACATTTCTAAAAAATGTGTAGTTTTTCCGATGCTGTTTTAATTTTGTTTTTGGGACAATTCTGAGAAACATTAAATTTGGATATGACTGGAAATATGAAGTATTCGATTCATACGGGATTGAAGACTTAAAGATGGGAATTACATGAAGAAGGATACAACTTGAGGATTTAAGGATGAAGAATCGATAATATGTCTCGATTGTTCTCTTGTAATCTTAGTTTTTTATTCTCTAGGGTAGAACTATAATATTTTGGTTATTTATTATTTTTCTTGTAGCTTTGCTTAATTGCTCTGCTTGTCTGCATTATAATATGATTTGCAATGTATATTGATAACATGTCATATAGAATAGGAAGTGCCGCTCATATTAAAATTGTTCATGCATATTCCTAAAATAAAACCTTGATTTCAAAAGATTGAGTGGGAAAAGGTTTTTGAAGAGAACCTAAGGCCTCCATCATTGGTCCATAGGCAGAACTGTAACACCCGAGATTTTTAGTGCATTAAAAATGCATTAAATTAAAGATTATGTTAAGACAAAGTACAATTAAAGGAAAATACTGTATAATAAGATGGAAAATTATACAGTGTTAGAGCAACGCAGTATAAGAATTGAATTATGTGGACCACAATTTCTTTTTTATACTTTTATAAAAGAAAAAGAAAAAAAAAGAAGAAGAAAAAATCAAAAAATTTAGGCAAATTCGAGACTTTCTCTCTCCTCTTTCTCTCTCTAGATTTTCTCTCTCTCTCCTCAAATCTCGTTTGAGATTCCGGCGTTATTTTTCGACACCTCCTATACCAGTGGGAAGCTCTCGTTGAGCTGAGTCCAACGAGGTGTCGTGCCACCCAAATAGCCGCCGGAGGAGGGCCCACGCGCCGCCCAAAGTGGCGGCGAAACCCATATTTTCCCGACGTCGTTTCTCGGCCGTCCGACCACCAATCGACGTGATTTTGGTGTCTATGGACTCAGTGTGAGGAGAGGAACAAGATGGTACCAATTTTCCAGCTCAATTTTGGCTGGAAAGGCTTCGCCGGAGCTGCCCGTCTCCGCCGTGTCGCCGCCCCTCGAGAACCGCCGATAATGGCGGCGGTGAGGTACACCGCCGCCACCGTTCGACTCAGACGGCGACGGGGAGTGAAACCCCTCGCCTAATTTCACGCCACAGCCGCGGTTGGTCGGAGTTCCACCTCCGCCGTCGAGCGCCGCCGCGACAGCCACCGATCACGATGTTCCCGGCTGCCTCGCCCCAAATTGAAAGGGGGAAAACGTTCAGATGGTTGAGAAGAGCATGAAGCAACTCTCAATTGCACGAAATGACGGCCGGTCACCGGAGAACGACCTCCGCCTTGGTGCGCCGCCGTGGGGAGCTTCGGGCCGCCGTTCCACGCGGTGTTGAGCTGCCCCACCATAGGGGAAATACTCAGAGGGTCACGGGGAAGAAAACGCCCAAGCTAATTTTGGGCTACCGTCGCCGGAGGACCGAGATCGGAGCCGCCGGTGTTAGCCGAGAAATCCATCCTCGATTGGAGCATATGGAGGCCGAATTGGGTGAAATTGACCCCACCAATCGACTCAGGAGGGTCGAATTAGGGGGGGTAGGCTCGAGCTCAGCCCTCAACGGAGCCAACCGCCGCCGGTAAACGGCCGGTCAACGGCGGTCAACGGCGGTCAACGGCCGGTCAAAGGGCAAAATGGGATTTTGTGATCCGGACCTCCGATCGAAGATCCGAGACCGCCTCCCGACTCGTTTCGACGCTCTGAACGCAATGGTGACCTCCGTTCAAGCAAATTCCACTCCGATGAAAATCGTCCGGTACCGACTGCACGCGGATCGAGACGATTCAAACAGCAGTATCGGAGTTCAGAATGACAGTTTCAAGAATGAATGATCTCCAGGAAGCATTCCTAGCCATTTATGGTAGCTCGAGGAGCACTGCAGAGGATGCTTCACATACTGTGGATGCAGCGAGATACAACTGGATCTGCTTTGCTTGGAGTTCAAGTAAGTAGGAATCTCACATGCAGTATGAACTGTTTTAGATGCTTTCATAGAAATTTATGAAATGCATGATCAGTGATTGTTACACTGTTTTATGTAAGAATAGGTTTTATAACGTTATAAGGTGACGAAAAACCCGTTAAGGGTAAAATCGTCATTATGAAGGAAACGGCTAGAACGGAGTCGAACACTCCGATTTAGCATAATGTTATTAGATGGAAAATGTTCCGTGATACGTTAAGTAACGTAACGGTCATGTGAGATCAAGATTTAACGAGGGATGTTTTAAGTAAACGAGTGGTAACCGATGAGTTACAAAGTTAAAAAGGAAATGTAACCCCGGTGGGTTACAAGGCTAATTGAAGGAAATGTAAACTGACAGTTTATAAGGTTGAGTAAGAGAATGGTAGACCGATAGTATACCAAGTTATGAATAAGGAAAGAATGATTAATGTTTACGTTTTATTATCAATCGAGTGGATTGATAATAAAGAAAGTTAATTAATGAGTCGGCTGTCGTATGATCAGGACACAGAGGCCGACCAATGGAAGGAAAAGGAACGAGAAAGGAACGGAATAGAGAACGCTAGAGCATAGTTTGGGTAAGTTTCAAACCTCACCTACAGCATGAAGTAAATGATTTTTAAATGCTCATTTATATGTTTGCAAATGTGTTTGCAAAGTGTTAAGCAAGTTGTTTTTAAAGTATGTTTGCATTTGTTATGCAAAAAGTTTTAAAGTTCAAGAAAAAGAATTGCAATGAAATTGCAATCGTTATGTTAAAGGTTTATTTGCATATTGATATGCATAACGTTATTTAAAAGTTTAAGTTATGATTTTTTTAAAGTATTGAAAGTATGTTTTGCATTATGATAATGCAAAATGTTTTATAGTTTAAGTTATAAGCTTTATGATGCATTTGTATGCAATGAGTTGCAATTGTGGTGCAATAAATTCCAGAATACAAGTTATGACTTACAAAATGTATTTGCATTATATGTTGCATTTGTTATGCAATGAGTGTTAAATTGCAAGTTATGATTAGTAAAATGTGTTTGCATTTTATGTTGCATTTATTATGCAATATGTTGCATCTGTTATGCAGTAAATTTTATAGTACAAGCTATGAATTGCAAGTGTATTGCATATGATGTGATTGCATTTGAAATGCTCACTAAAGTTAATAAGAAGGTAACGTTAAGATAAAAAGAAAGTGTCGTACCAGCCTCTTTGTTATGAGGTAATGAAAGTGAAATTAAAGTTTGACCTCCTAAAGGTGAGGTACAAGACCTCAATGTTTGATAGTCTCAAGTCTTCCACAAGGGAAGCATCATGTATATGATCTCATGATTAATGAGTTGGTACGAACACTAAAGTAAAGTAAGGAAAATGAAGGTTACAAGATAAAGAAAGTTAAGGAACAAGAATAAAGGTTGAGAAAGAAATGAATATTTAAGTTTATATAATGTTCATAAAAGGCTCATAATTAAAGTTAATAATTGAGCATAAATGAAGTCATGCATTCTAATGTTGCTTGAATGCCTTTCATGAAATGTTTATATGCTATGTTATGGAAAACATTCAGAGAAATGTTTTATGACAAATGTTTATGAAAAACATTTTCATGTTTTCAAGAAACGGTTTATGAACGACGTTTTAAGAAAAACGTTCAAGGAATGTTTTAAGAGAAAGGTTTTACATTAAATGTTTATGAAAAACATTTCATGTTTTTAAGAAAAGGTTTACGAATGACGTTTTAAGAAAAACGTTTCAGAAATGTTCTATGAAAAACGTTTTTAGAAATGTTTAAGGAAAACGTTTATGAAAAATATTTTCATAAATGTTTATGGAAAACGTTCATGAAGAACGTTTCAAGAGAAAGGTCTTCATGAGAAAAGTTTTTAAAGCATGTTTAAATGCTTTGTGAGAATATGTTTGAACTTGCTGAGCGAAAGCTCATTAAAAGTTTTTCATGCTGTAGGTAATTTATCGGTGACCAATGGGACCCGTTAGAAGAGCTGGGTGCGGCGGAGGACAGATGCGAAGATTTGGGTATGGATACCATCACTGTTTGCTTCCGCTATGTAAAGAAAATGTTTTCCATTGTTTAATGTTGTGTTTTCAAAGTTTAAAGAAAATCAGAGTTTTAAGAATTGTATTCAAAGTTTTAAGATACAGTTTATGAACTGTTTTATGTAATTATAAAGTAAAGTTTTAAACTATGATTTAATAAATGTTTCTTATTAAGTTTTGAGAAACGATTTGAAATGATTTTAAGGACAAGTGTTGAGCGATGTCTCAACTTGAAATGCGACAGAGGTCGCATCAGTATTAAAGAATGTTTAAGGAAAGAAAAAAAAAATTTTTACTACAGTATTTTCTTACTAAGTAAGTAAGATTACTGTTTACGAAACGATGATTATGAAAGTAAAGTGACTGCCCGAAAAGGCGGGTCGTCACAAGAACATGGTGGTCCCGACCCCTAGGAAGAGATTTCTATCATGTACCAGATTAGATCTCTGAGAAGATAAGGTATTTTAGCATGATTTATGGTTGCACACCCCTAGGTGGTGATTATAAATCATGGATAAAATATTGAAATGATGGTTATGTTAGACATGTATGCCTTAAGGAGTAAAAATGTAATACGTTTTTCGAGACATTTTTATCAATAAAGAATTTACTCATTTATATACACCAAATCTTGTCCTCTTTACGTTCATATTTGTTGAATGTATGATAAACAAACAGTAGTCTGAGACTGTCAGTCTAAACCTTAAGAATTGGGCATATGATGGACTGATTATGTCGGAGACACGATTCTTAAGGTGACGGTCTAAAACATATGATCCGCAATCGAGGGAATAAAGTTGGGCGCTTTATTCATGTAAAGATTGTTATGTTGTCTATATCCCTTTTGGGAGATGGTTTGTCTTGACCATCGGAGTTGGA